>PVKZ01000963.1:0-342889 GCA_004027375.1 Macroglossus sobrinus
AGGAGAGGAAGGAAAGAAGGAAGGAAGGAAGGAAGGAAGGAAGGAAGGAAGGAAGGAAGGAAGGAAGGAAGGAAGGAAGGAAGGAAGGAAGGAAGGAAGAAAAAGAAAGAAAAAGAGAAGAAAAGAAAAGAAATGAAATGAAATGAAATGAAATGAAATGAAATGAAATGAAATGAAATGAAATGAAATGAAATGAAATGAAATGAAATGAAGGGGAGAGGGAAGGAGGGAAGAAGTGGAGGGACAATGAGAATATCTTTTTTAAGATGTCAGAAAACCAAATTCTTACATGATTTAATAAACTCTTTTTCTCTGTGTAAGGCTTGAAAGTTGAATTATGCCAAGGTGTGACAATTACAAAAATTCTGAGTCAGGGAAAGTTTACCTTAGCCTGATATTATGCCTTATAATTCTAAGACCTGTATTTAGAGTGGGGATTTGAGATATTAAAAAAGAAGTTACGGAAGCCAAAAAGACACATTTTTTTCTAAATCATTTAAAAGGCACTTCTTTAACTCGCAAAAGTATCCATGTGAAAATCAGCAAGGACTTGCTAAGTACTAGCACATGGCTGCCTCTGTAGTAGGTTTTATGGGCTGTAAGAGAGAAGGGTCCACCTGAGAGACTGCATTTCCCTAATCCATCTCTATCCTCCTCTATGTGTCCCCTTCATCTCTCCACTGGACGAGGGCAAGAGCCTTCCCCAACCAGTTTTTCTATTTTTGCTCGTTTCCCTACCACCCATTTTCTCTCTAAAGTCAGAGTGATCTTCAGACTACCCATCAGATAGCATCACTCTCCTGCTCAAAACCTTCCAATGCCACTGATCACACTGGGAAATAAAACCCACACTCCTGAACCATGACTTGGGTAGCCTCCCCTTGCCTTTCTACCTCAGTTCCTCCCACACTCTCTCCCCTTTTCCCACAGAGCAAGGTCACAACGGCCCTTTGGGTTTTCATTTCTTTCATCAAACCTACCTTACTCTATCCTTCAAATATTTTGGAGATTCTTCTTTTAAGTAACTAAAATGACTGAAGAAATTGTAGGACCAGCTCAAGTTTCCATCCATGGGACAAGAGTCAGGTTCTAAGAATCAGACTCCAAGAAATAATGGTGGGAAAACCCTAGAGTCACTTCCTGCTTACTACCTTTCAAGTTCAGATCATGAAAAAGCACTAACAATGATATTTGCTGTTTGTGTCTATCCTTTGCTAGAATGGAAATCCCAGGGGAGCAGCACCCTTGTCTGTCTGTCTGCCTCATATTCTCCCCACCCAGAATCACACCAGGGACTTAGTGGACACTCCATAAATAGTTGAAAGAGAGAATAAAATGAAAGAAAAAAGGTCACCACACATTACAACTTTAAATACCAATTCATAGCTCTTCCATGATTAGGTAAAAGAATGAGGAGTACAAATTCTAAATTGAAAATAAGTTCTTTCTTGCTTAAAAGATGCAGGAACAAAAATGGTGACATCATCAAGTTCTCACAAATTTATCGAAAAAAAGTCCAGCTTTCTGCAAATCTTCAGGCTGAGGCCTTTTGCACTCTCTACTTGACCAGTCAAGAAAATCATTATTTCAAAAAAGAATACATGCAAATGGCTTTGTCCTCCTTTGAGGTCATGATTTAGCTTTTCAAGGAACATTCATTTGTAGCAAAGGAATGTGGCTAAGTGGAAAGAGCTTTGCAGCAGTACTTGCAGTGATGACTATTATTGTGTGACTCAGGAAAAATCCTTTTAGTCACAGGATCTACATCTGAAAAATAGGGTGATAGATCTATTTCTGGGGATGTGTTAGATGCAGATCAAACCCTATGAGATTCTCTGGAAGGAAAAAAGGTATCATAGATACGAAATACACCTAATAAGTGAGCCACCTTGTTTTCAAGTCCTTTTTTATATGATTAAACTAAAAGATGACAGACTCTATCTTTAAGAACATGACTTGATTATTATTCCCAGCCAAGAGAAACCGGAGGTCCAAAAAGTCGAGAGAGAGAGAGAGAGAGAGAGAGAGAGAGAGAGAGAGAGAGAGAGAGAGTTCAGTTCAGACTATGGCTTTATAGAAATATAAGGGATAATTTCATCCAAGATCCAGGTTGAAAATATGTATTCAGTTTTCTATTCCTGCTGAGTCAGCTCTCCATTGTGTATCCTTGTGGTTTTGCTTGATTTGATACAAATCCCCAAAGCATCCATTTGATTCATATTAAACAGAGCACGTAAAGACAGATGCAGTGGTGTCCAAATGACCCCCACTGTTGGGATTACCTGGACTACCACTTCCCTGTGATTATGTGAAATAGTACCATTGTTCAACATTTATTCTCCTTCCACAAAAAATCTTAAATAGATGATTGTGGCATTCCCTACTCATCATCTAACTGAAAATGTATTCTTCCCTCCTTTCTGATTCACAATATTCTGATTGTTTCCAAACAGCAAGATTCCCAGTCCTAAGTGAGACACTCGTTTGTCTAGCTTCTTTAGAAGTTCAAGGTGGAGATGTGATGTGGTTTGGGCTAATGGGATGAAAGCCAAAGTCTACTGGGAGTTTCTGGAGCAGATTTGCTTCTCTTAATGTGAAGGGGCAGGTGCTGATGGCTCCGTCCCTACTTTCTGTCTTATATAGGAGGAGACAGATGCAGTGACCACCTGGTAACCACCAGAAACAAGCATGAAGACAAGAGACCTAGTATGGAGGACATAGCAGAAAGATAGAAAGAGTTTGAGTCCCTGATGACATCCCTGAGCAGCCAAATCTACACCAGAAACTACCTACATCTGGTTTTCTTGATATCTGAACAAGAAACACCTATTTGTTTTAGTCATTGAAATTATGTCATGGAACACTTGTAGTCAAATCAGTACTAAGTGATAAAATAACTATATTATTTCAGAGTAGAGAAATGGTCCTATAAATAGAGATAGCATCCTGGATCAGTAGGAGTAAAGGGCCTTTGAGGGAACCTTTCTTCCAGGAAAAAGTATCCCTAAATCAAGGATCCTCATTCAGATGAGTACTGGTCTGTGGCCCGTTAGGAACCAGGTCGCACAGCAGGAGGTGAGCAGCAAGTAAGTGAGCAAAGCTTCATCAGTATTTACAACCACTGCCCAGTGCTGGCATCAACCCCTCAGCTCCACCTCAGATTACCAGGCATTAGATTCCTTTAGGAGCACCAGTCCCTGGTACCATAAAGGTTGGGGACCACTGCCCTAAATCATCTCTACCATTTAGTCCACAACTTTTGTGGTTCGTATGTAGAGATGCAGAATTATACCTTCAATTCTGAGTCCTTTTCCATCAATTAATCACTTACATTGTCCAGGTTTACAATTTTCCAAATCCTGCCCATTTCAATTAGATGCCAGGGTCGTAGACATAACCCGGCAGCCCTGACCTGCATGGGGCTAACATCAGGGATGGCTGGATTCCTCTGTTTCCATGTATGCCATCTTGAGTCCAGAAATAGATCATTTCACTCATCTAGAAAATTAAGGTGAATAAGAGAATAGAAAACTGGAATGGCATATGGTCTAGCTTCCTGAATTTGTGTGATTATCCATTTTCAAATAGCAGGCACTGAGTTATTAAGTCTATTGACAGATGCAATGTAATTTTCTTCAAACAGATGACTGATCCTGGAGCTGATAAGGTCTGAATGTGCAGTGCACACTCCCTCATATGTTGATCATTCTTCACTTTCTTCATTCAGTGCTCTATGTTATCAAATTACTAGAAGTAAAGCAATGCTAGATGCCTTAAATTTATACTCAAGCTCTCATTTAGTTATTAAAAATTTCTGACTCTAAGCAGTATTGCTTAATAGTCTTGGGACCAAATGACATAAAAATATGTAGAAAATTGCAAAATGAAATGTTAAAAAAATATGGGTCTGGGAAATATGTGAAACAAATAGCACAGAAGTAGGTGAGATCAGGCTCTAAACTCAGATAATTGAAAGAATTTGAAGTTTAGAAGCAACACGATTGTGATACTGTTAAATGTAGGAAGGACTTGCTTTTTCTTTTTATAGCCCTTGGCAAGGAGGTTCTCCTACAGGAAATGAATCAACACCAACATTTAGCTCAAATTATTTTAAAAAATGGGACAATGCCTGATACAAACTCACTAGAGAAGATATTTTGCAAGCATTTTTTAAACATCCCACCAAGAACTGTCCCCAAAAGGACAATGAAAGGGCATGCCTGTTTTCCAGCCTTCTGTACTTGTGAATTAAACAAAAAATCCTTTTTGTCCCACGATTTAGCTTTGGGCTCTAATTCCAAACTATTCTATTTTTCTCTAATCTTTCTCTCCTACCAAAGAGTTAACAACAACAATGAGTATCTAAATGTTTGCTTTTAAGCAGGTAGATATAGTCTACATGTTATGATTAAAATACAAATGCTGGAGGTTTCATGACCTCTTTGGAAGGGCACACATGGACTGGCAGTCTAGTTACATTTCATTTGCAAAGATGTAGGTGAGACCCTGTGCCTTCACTATAGACACTGTGGACTGGGCTCGAGTTCTCACTGGAAACTCAACTATTTTATTTTTATTTTTTAAGTTTATTGCGGTAACTGGTTAATATAATTATTTAATTTTCAGGTATACATATAATTTGACATCTACATATTCCATTGTGTGATTACCTACCACCCAAAGTCCAGTTTCTTTCAGCTACCATATATTCTATCCCTTTTACCCACTTCACCTACCTCCTAGTATTTGACCCCCTTTACCCTGTCTACCTCTTCCCTCCTCCTCTACCCTCTACTCTCTGGTAACCACTAGTCCATTGTTCATGTCCCTGAGTCTCTGTTTGCCTGTTCATTTGTTGCTTTTAGGTTTATATCCCACATTTAAGTGATATCATGTGATTTTCTACTTTTTTAGTCCGGCTTATTTTGCTTAGCATAATTATCTCAAGGTCCATCCATGTTGTCGCAAATGGCTGAGTAATATTTTATTGTGTATATGTACTACAGCTTCTTTAACCAATCATCTATTGTAGGACACTTTGGTTGCTTCGATGTTCTGGCCACTGTGAATAATGCTGTTATGAACATTGGTGTGCAAATATCTTTTCAGATATGGGTTTTCAAGTCTTTGGGGTAAATACCCAATAGAGGGATTGCTGGATCATATGCTAGAGCAATTCTTAGTTTTTTGAGGAACTTCTATACTGTTTTCCATAGTGGCTGTACCAATTTGCAGTCCCACCAACTGTAGGAAACCCAAATATTTTAGAAATTTAAACAGGTTGCCATTTATTTGACAATAATTTACTATGTACTGAATCTTAAAATAAATCATTGACTATATCTGACTGTAAGAATATAATCAAACATAATATTGTATAAGAATCTTATTTAGTAAATGTTGGGATCATGATCCTTGGTATATCAAATGCTCAGGTTTCATCACAACTTAAAGAGATATGCCCCAGGTACCTTCTTTGTTTTCCTAGCTGGAGGCCTTTGATATATGTTTGAGAATTAGTTAAGATTTTCTCTTTTCCAAATCTACTAGGAAACCATTCATTTCTTCTTGGTTGGTCTTTTTTAAAGACTAACGGCAATTAGGCTTCTTTTTTTTTCTAATTACCTATTAGTCTTTATTCCACATAAACAGAGATCCACAGCAAATTTTAGTTCTCAAACTTTTTCATGAAATGTTTTTAGTGTAATAGATTTCTAGATGGTTTTGTTTGTTTCACAATTTCTCTTTTCTTCTGGAAGGGCCACATGCAGATGTGAGTGACAGAGTTTAGTGGAAGAATAAAATAAAATGTTAATTATCCAGAACTGCCTGAATCCTAACAGTCATGCTGAATGTGTGGGACACTGGAATAAGACATGCGAGAAACATCAATACTTATTATGAAAATGTGCATATTGATTACGCTATAAAGTCATTTAAAGTAATATATACCATTCCAATAATTGAATTCCATTCAAAAGAACACCAAGATAGCCACAAAGAAAATTGAAAGAAATTATTTTAATTTATTAAATTACTCTATGCAGTCACAAGATATTCAGCAAAGACAGAAAAAGTTAAAAGACATCCAGGGTCACATTGTCTTGCTACTAGAAAGAAGGACATAAGGCATACTGGCCAGAGTGACGAAGAGGTACATGGTCTAAGGGCCCGGCCGCACATTCTTTCAAGGACTAGTACCCTCTTGAATGAGCATTTGGTGGCCCTGAAAGCAGAACTGTGAAGCCCCACTTTTTCCCATCCTGTCCCTTTACCACACATCACTTCCTCCACGAGACCCTCCCTGGTCACCACAGACATTTGTTTCTCCCCTTTCTGAACTCCTATGTCTGTACGTGAATACAGGCAGAAGGGGATGAAATTCACAGTTAAGGAAACTTTGATGGGGCCTACTTACCCAAAATTCTCAATTAGCCAGAATCCCTCCCTATATTCTACTTAAATAGAAGTCAAGTCACATATCTCACAGCATATTCAAGGAGGAAATAGAGTCAGTTGGCATGATTTTAAAGAACTTTGAGAGTCTGTATTGACATTAATAAACTCATCTCAGCTTTTCAATTCTCTATATCTTAAATTAAAAGTGCCAATTCATATTCAGATTAGAAACCCTGCCTGCAATGTTATAAAGATATGTATTATTATTATGTATTAAGACCTGGAAATAAACAGAAGATTTTAAACATAGATTAAAACAAAGAAATTTTATGCAATATCAGTCAAAAATGTTAACTACCAAAGATACCCCATCTTGTTTTTATTAATTGAGGTATGCTGTGTTGAATGGTGCCCCTCCCCCAAAAAAATATATGTGCACCAGAAATTTGTAAATATGACTTTATTTGGAAAATGGAGTCTTTGCAGATGTAATTAAGTAAAGGATCTTAAAATGAGATCGTTCATCCTCAAAATTATCCAAGTGGCTGTAAATCTAATGGCAAGTATCCTTACATGGAGAGGAAAAGACACAGAGGCAGAAGAAGGCCACGTAAAGATGGAAGCAGTGTTTGGAGGTATGTAGCCACAAGCTAATGAACCGTGGAGTCACCAGAAGCTTAAAGAATCAAGGAAATATAACTTTACTTAAAGTCCTCAAAAGGAGCATGGCCCTGCTGACACCTTTATTTCAGATTTCTGTCCTCTAGAACTGTGAGAGAACCAATCTCTGTTGTATTAAGCCACCTAGCTTTACTATCTTCAATAAAATATCACCCAATAAATGTAAATAAAATATAATAAAAAATGAAGATTCTTTAGAAAGTCATTCAACAGCATTTTTAAAGTGTTACTATGCAACAAGCACTGTGTAAGACTCTGGAAATAATACAGTAGAAGACCCTTATTGCCTTATAGTGAAATCAGAGATTTTAAAGAGGAGAATATTAACAGGGGTGGGAAGGTGGAATTCTTTTCACATAAAAGTTATTAAGGCAACTTTAATGCCCAGAAAAAAAAAATGTTGTTACTAAAGAACTACAAAAACAGCCTAAAGACATTCAATTCAAACTCAGAGTTTATCAGTCCCCAAAGAATATGTTTTCTACATCATTCATTAATTACAAAGGAAAGAGCAGCACAGCATGTGGAAGCCCCCAATAAGGCCTGAACCCATTCCCAGGGAACTAGTTTGATGAAGGAGGTGTTTTTTCTTCATCTCATTCAAAGAATTAAAAAGTTAAAGTGGCTTTCAGTCTTCTGTTGTTTTTCTACATTCTCCAGATGATATTTTGCATTATGATGTGTCATACCATGTTGTATCAATCACATTACAATATGTCACTTAATGTAACATAAAGCAATGTGATTGACACAATCTACTAGGGCTTGTCACAACAGTGCATGTCAACCAGGACATTTGTATGGGTTTTGTAAAGAAAAAAAAATCAACATGTTTCACTGAACATCACATCGAAGGTGTAGGGGGAGGGAAAGAAAGGCTTCTTTGAAGAGTTTTGCAGCATTCCTGTTGAGGGTACTGATAAACATCTGCTAAGTAAATGGAGTCAAATGTCTGCCCTAGCCCTATACCCATATTGAATGGGCGCAATAAACTACTGCTAGCTTGTCTCAGGTTCATGGTCAACTCTTATTGCTCCCTGATCCGGCTTGCCACGTTTAATACAAGACACCTTATAAGATCACCTTTAAACAAGGAAACAGAACTATTAAATGAAAGGGACAGGTCTAAGATGAAGGAGGCAGTAAAGGTAGTCAGGCCTCTGCGGCAGCTTGGGAATGTTCTAGAAGCCATTATTGGTGCAGATGTAGTTGCAGGTAACAACTTAGGCAAAGGGGGGTGGGGTATTATAAGAACATGGATGTTTCTACAAGAATAGAGAGCAGAAATAGAACTAGACATTAGAAAGGGACTAGAAGCAATACTTAGAAGCCCATCGATGTACCTCTGTCTCTGCCTCTCTGTCCCACTTGCTTTCTCCTGCCCACTCTACTGCTGCTCTGTTCACTTGGCAGAATTTACCCTATAAAACTAACTTCACAAGTTAGACTACCAACCACACAGGAGATGTTAGTGTGCAGTTTCTGATTGCTTCTGTGTGATGTATTTCCTCTTCCTAACAGTATTCCGAATTCTCAGCAATGCCAGTGCTCGAGGGATTGACCTCACCAGGGATGGATCTTGCCTCTGGCTCCAGAGGGAAACTAAAATCGGTTTCAGTTAAGCAGTGAATTCCATTACCACTGGCCAGTGACTGATTCAGGAAAAGGCACAAGGTCAATCAGACTGAGTATAAGGAAGATTTGTCTAGAACGCTGGGCACAAACTCACTTTTCCCCCTGGGCCTATTCAAATAAGCGTGTGGGCCTGGGACTGCTGACAGGAGCCCACCATGAAGGGACTCAGCTTGAGAGTTAAACCAACTCACAAGAAGGAACTTGGATCCCAGCGATGTCATTTGAGTTCTCAATGAAATCACTCCTGTTACCTAAATCTCTCCTAGAGATTTGGGTACATGAGTCAACAAAATCCCCTTATGCTAAGACAATAAGAGTCTAGTTTCCTGTTCTTTGCCACCAAAGGAATGCCAGCTTAAGTGAGAGACCAACTTATTATCTTCAGGAGACTCTCTAGCCAACCTAGCTTGACCCAGCCAGTCTAATCAGCCATGGCAAGGGTTCAAACATAGATGTCAGGTGCCAAAGTACTAGCTTTTGGTAGAAAAGCAGTTATCTAAAGAGGGGTGGGCAGCATTTTGAATAAAATGTATTACCAGTGAAGGTACTCATTTACTGGGAAGTCTGGATACATAGTCCTCTGTGTTTTGCCTCTTTTCATTTTTAAGTTAGTTGGTCATATCTCTGCCCATCAGCTTCTACCTAGAATGCCCATACTCACTCTTAATAGGGTTTCATACTTCACAGATAGACTCTTTAAAAAGTACATTACATTCAGATGCCTTTTTTACATTTTTCGCAATTCTCTTTCTTCTTTTCTTCGGTTGCTATTTGTGCATAGAGGAAAACAAGGAAGTTTTTCTTATTCTCACATTTCATTATTCCTCAGCTCTCCCTCATGCATCCCCCCTCCCAGGTTTCTATAAAAATACTCCTTTGAGGATGTCCCCCTTCAAGGCTGGTCCTGTGGCTCCTTCAATGCTGCTGAGGGTGCAAGCTGCTCAGCCTTTCTGGACTTTGAATGGATCTTTGATATGATATAATGAGAGGCTTAAAACTGCTCATTCTCTTTACTGAAAGATCTCCTCTTGGAATAACAAGAAGAAAAACTCAATGCCATGCATAGTTATGCATAGTGTTCTTCACTCAAGTGCTTTGCTTTTAAAAAATAATGATTAAAAATTGGAAACAATTAAATGCTAAAACAATTAACCTTGTTAAATAAAGTATGATTTATCCATGTGACAGAATTTTATTAAGCAATTAAATATTTGTTTATGAAGACTATTTCAGGAAATGAAAACGTGTTTGTGAAATACTATAAAGTAAAAGAAGCAGATACCAAAAGTGTAGATACATGACGATCATAAACACACACACTCACACACTGCAAACTGGAAGGAAAGAAATATTAACTGTGGTTACCTCCAGATTCTCAAGATAGTGAATTATAAATAGATTTTATTTTTATACACTTTTTTTGTTTTTTTTCAAATTTGTCCACAATGAACAAATATCACTTTCATAGTTGGAAGTTTATTAAGAACTCTCCACTTTTGCAGATGTGGAATATATTTAATTTTTTAAATTTTGGTTTTAGAGACATGATGTTACATGAAATAGTTTTGACCAAAGTAAATGTGCCATATCTAAATCATATTGAAGAAAATGCAATAAAATAACTTTTAAAAATAACAACAAAAATGACTTTACTCACTTAAGTAAGGAAAGTGTATTTTTATTCGATATATTTCCTCATTGAAGAATTTTGTTTCTACAAGAAGAACAAAGTGTTCACTTTAATTTCTACCTTTGAAAATAATGATCCTCCAAAGCAAAGGTCAGAACAACTTCCCTCTGCATCATCATATTGTGGCAGCTGTCTGATTTATACCCGATTACAGTTTTGTCTCCTACAATATGCTAACGTGAGTGAGGTCAGAGATTCTGCTTTCTCTCAGTTTTCTTGTTTTTGTGGCTTGAAGTCAAATTATTCATATTACTTTAATGCAGTTTTGTTTAGCTTAATTATATACTGAAAATCTGGCACACGTAATTAATCAATGTATTCTCGTGACTGTGGAACAATCTGTATCTGTTGGAAATTTTATTACAAAATACTGAATGTAAGGGGGAGGAAAATAGGAACAGATGAGAGAGAAAAACCATGGCATGTTTTCCTTGGATGAGTGTTATCAAAGTGGTCATGTGTGTTAAGAGAAATCAATTCAGTTTTATAGATATGTCCTTACTTCCGGGAAACCCAAAATATATCTTCTATTGGTGTGTCAGCCAGCCTGCCCAGCTGACACACCAACAAGACCTACCTCGTATATTTTTTTACTTCACTTCATACAGATAAAAAGATGCATTGTTCCACAAGTCACAGAAGAACACTGGGCACAACCAGTATGATTATAAAATCCAGGACTTTTACAAACTTTTGCCTTCACCTTAGAATTCATTCATTACTCTTACACCCTCTCGCTTGTTTCACATAAGAAAGTAGGGGAGAGAAATTGCACTCCAAATTTTTTTTCCAATAAAGTTCTTTTATTTTAATTTTCTTAGAACTCATGAACTCTTAAGAAAGTCTATTTTAATAAAATGTTAAAAATCCATTAAATTTTTTAAAATTTACTTCATACATTGCTCTGAGGAGCTGTTGTACAGACATTAGCAAATCTAGTATTCTTTGGAGCTCCCCTTTTAATAACAGTTCAATTTGTCCATTGTTTGTCTTTACTGAGTGCCTTCTGTGAGCCACTACTGATCTGGGTTCTAAGTTTTATTAGATATGAGATGACAATCATTATTCTTATTCTCAAGGAGCTTATAGGTCCATGGTAGAATAGCCTCATGAACCCAGGGTCACATGTAGTGCAATAAGTCCTCTCGCCAAGGTAGACACAAGGCTACTCAGCCTCCCAGTAGTCCAGGAAGGTTTCTCTGAGGAGGTGACACTTACAGCATTTTGCAGGATAGCTTCAAGGAAGCCAGGTAGTAAAATGGAGCCCTTATATCCCTTGTTTTTTCAGTAATTCTTATAACACTATTAACTCCATTCCAGAAATGAGAATGCTAAGGAATAGAGATGTTAAAGGACTTGAGCAGTGTCACACACCCAGAGAGTAAAATGCCTGGCTGCAAACCAGGCATTCTACAGATGAATCTTGGCTCTACCCGCCAAGGCAAAACAAAGAAGCTAGCGTTTTGCTAGGATGTGCAATGCCCACACAAAGGCACTTCACAGAAAGTGCATTATTTGTAAATAAAGATCTTTATTACCTCCCAGAGATATCAAGTGAACTTAAAAAAACTGCTTCCTGCAAGCATTTTCCTCAGCCAAAACCAATGTAGCACATGCTAAGTACCTGGCCCAAGATGACAATAATGGGGAAACTGGGGATCTCAATACACATGCTCTTTTCATTTCCCTGAAACTCTGATCATTCTATCAGGCACTCCTGGGCACTGACCTGGCTATTTCTCCACTTTACATTAACCCAAACTTGCACCTCAACAAAGTCCCTTTTCTCTTTTACATCATTGTTACGGTCATTGCCACTGTTGAGTGAAAAATAAAATATCTTCATGCTGGCACATCACTTTATTTTGTTCTATTTAGAGAGAGAGAGAGAGAGAGAGAGAGAGAGAGAGAGAGAGAGAGAGAGAGAGAGAGAACTGAAACCAGTGGAAAATAAGCCTGTTTGATGAAAAGCAACAAAATTATAAAAGTGGTCAAATTTCACAGAATCTAACTGAATATGAAGAAATTGAGATCAGAATATGCTTTCAAGAAGTGGCTGTGGCCAGGATGAATCACTGCCCCACCAAGTACCAGAAACATTTCAGCAATTTCAAGAAAGACAGGAGCACTTTAATAGACTGCCTGAATTTGGTCACCATGGTGATTCCTTGTTGTTATTGAGCAGGATTTAGAGGGCAAAGACCCCACCAAAAATGCAGCTGAATGGGTGGTGTCTATGCTCTCAGCAGCAAACAGTGGATATCTGAAGTTCATTTCTGAGCTCTCCACAGGTCAAAAATAATCCAATCTTGACCTCATCTAGTCCCACCCTCCAGGGGTTTCCAGAGACCAAGAATAACATCTCTATGAGGCAGTCGGCTTCCACTCTCTCCCCAGTACAAATTTTGTTTCATGATTGTTGTTTTGGTTATTGTTTGTGTTAACTTTAAAGCATGTGTAATTGATTTAAAACTGTCCTTTGAACATAATTAGTTAGAAATGAATATAAAGAAGATCTCTTGTTTATTTGTCTTATCAATTTTTATTTGCAAAATAAAACACAGGAGAGGGTTACTTATTAGTATAATATTTTCTGTATCTGAGAGAACCAACTCTTCCAGTTGACACTATTAAAATGAATACATTGCCATGTAAACCAATGAAGACACTTTCTCTTATTATGGCCTTTGTGATATGGTTTATGGTTCTTGCTCTACACCAAGACACTGTTTACTACTACAGGGCCAAAGAATTCCATTGACAAGTTTGTATGCTTGGGTTTATTGGGTATCACTTACAGTATGTTGATATTTTATGTCTCTCCCCCTTCTCTAAGAGTTAAAACATAATTGAAGATTAGAAAAAAAGTGAAATAATTCATTAGCTCTATCCATCCCAGAATAAACCCATACATGAAAAAAGAAGAGAGAACAAGAGCAGAAAGATATTTGGGGCTAGGATGGGAGTGGGGTGTGGGGTGTGCACATACATGCTCACACGTGCACATGCTCACTCCCTCATGCATGTGTTAATCTCTACCCTTGTCCTAGACAAAGATAAAACATGATCCTCATTCATTTACAGTTAATCTCAAAGGTTAATTTTGTTGCCTGTACGCTGTAAACAAAGAAGATATTTCTTTACCTGCACGGGGTCTTTTGCCATAAACGAAACAGAAGAAAGTCAGTGCGTTCTGAGGATTAAGGAGAGGTCGGAAGATCCGAAGAACCTGGTGCTGACAGACCTGCTTATTAAAAAGCGTACTCTGGTGGCTGGGCTGCTGCTGATGGCCTGACATAGCCGGACTTCAGAAGGCCAGCACACAATCAGTGGACTGTGCTGCTCTGGGGACAGTGGGCACGGGGGAGCCTTTTCTAATTTGTCAAAGTTGTATCTAATTCCACAGAACAAAGTTCGCAAAGAGAGATGAGCAGAATCCACAATTATTGCTCATTCACCAAACCCTTGATGGAGCGATAGGAGCTGTGCACAGCTAGGGTTTTGTAAAGTAACCCGACCCTGCCAGTTGGCTTTGGGTAATTCCGCCTTGTGGGCATAACAGTTTCCCTTGTTTTTTGTTTAATAGGATTATTTCTCAGAATATTAAAAAGATAGCATCAACGTCTTTCAGTGGCCCCATAAACTATAAAAAGAATGGTTCAGGTGATTTTCTTACTCCTGATATGACTTTTGTTCTCTCATAAGCTAAAAAGAAAGGCATGTGGTTTTGTGAGGGGTGTGCCTGGAGCAAACAAAATAAAATGTTAAGTTTTCTAGAAAGGCAATATTATTCAAACTTACATTGCCCATTGAAATTCCTGCCTGCCTATTTGGAAAATGAGACTGACTTTCAAATGAGAGCTTAGAAGTTTAAATTCAGAGAATTTAGGGGTGGTTAAGGAGGGAGACATAGATATATTAGTTTACACATGTCTGGAAAGGCTACTTAAAGGAAATACATTCTCTAGAAGAAAAGGTATTGTACGATCTTCCAATAAAGTCTCTAGGAAAATACTGCCTGCTTGTTGGTAAGAAGTGGCACATCCCCGTTGAAGGAGGCACAGATCTGTCAGCAGTTCTGTTGATCCAAGTCTGCCCTCTCCAAGAGCCAGGGTGCTCAGGTCCACTCAGGTCAGTGACTTCTCCATAGTAATACCTGAGAGGTTCTTGTAACTCACTGTTTCATAGTAACAAAAGGAAGACCTGGGAAGAATTGAACCCAGATGATAGAGTGCACCCCAGACCACTACTAAGCAATTCATTGACACATGAACTACAATGTATATGTGGGTAGAGCCAGAGACCAAGACAGGTCCTGCTACCCATCTGTCCTCATCACATGTTAATGAAACTCTGCCTGGAGTCTCCCCTAGGCCCTCTTGAGGCCCCATCTCCTTTGTTGAGTGATTCTTCATCCCACACCCAGTCTCCCTCAAATTGGTCACACTTTTTTTAACCTAATAGCAAAGATTCTCAGTTTAGACATTGAAAGTTCATCAAAATTCACAACTTGCCTTTTACTGAATTCACTGCTATGTTTTTTGGTTCTAGATATTGATCTCCTCAGTGCATAGCCCCACATAGTGTAGCTATTTCAGCAAATGTGATTCTCTTCCAAAACAGTAGACTCGGCTACCTGTTGCTGCAAAATTTTATTATGCCAAACACCTATGAGGAGATTAATTGTAAGTGTCATCTTAGTTTTAGGCAAAAAAAAAAGAACAATCTCCAGGTGAAATATACCTGGAAGACAATTCTTTTTACTTAGAAATCCTTTGCTATTTTCTATCCTCCTCTAGCAAACAGACCTTTGGGTGCAGGGCCAGAGATTAAAGGAGAACCTTGTTTGTTTCATACCTGAAATTAGGCTTTGGGAAAGAAGCCTGAAACAGTGGACAGAACTTGGGATTTTAAATTAAAAGCCAATATGATAGGAATCTCACAGAAAGTAAGTGCCCTAACCAAGATTTGACATTAAATGTTCTATAAATGTTAGCTGGTGTTTTTGCTTGGTTGTTTAGTTTTGTTTTATAATTATTAACTGCTTTGACTTATTACCAAGTTATGTCCCCATCTAGTTGGTCAACCCACATAATAGTCTTAACCTATAGTTCTTTGTAAGACCCATTCCCCATTGCAATTAAATGGTCCATGGGGGTGGGAATTTCATATCCCATTTTATCAAAACATAAATGTTTACATAAAAATAAACTTTGCCATCTTGATTGGATTTTGGTCAAATAAAAACTATTTCAACCCAGGAATGTAAAATTGAGCGTAGAGTATATTTATATAAGAAAAACCACCCACATGATATTATTTTATGGTATTTACTTACATTTCTCTCCTCCAACTTACAAAAATAGCATAAAACTGAAAATTTATTAAAATGAGTAAAAATAGTGAATCTATGCTAATGAAAATTTCTGCAACTGAACACAAAACTTAAGCACCAAATTTATTGACAGTCAAAGCAAAATGGACAAGGTTGTGAATGAAGTGGTTTTCCTTGTCTGCCTTAAGGAAGCCTCAGAGGGAGAAAGTCATTTCCTAACTCTAAATTCTGGAAGAAATTATTCATGGGAGTCTTCATATGACTGAGCAGGAACAGCACAGTAAGTACCCATAAAAGGTTTTTTAAAAATGATTGCTCTTATTGGTCATCTGCTCTACTGAAAGAAAATATGAATTTGGAAACCCAATTTGGAAAAGAAAGTTTACTATTTGCAATAAAAACTTGGTAACTCTTGACTCATCATATATACCTTACTGTAATTTATATTTTCAATAATAATGAACTTATATAATACAGGTTTTATAATTAATTAATTTTGTTTGTTATAATTAGCTAGGATACATCAAGTTCTCATTATGAGCCAGACAAGTGCTAAGCCGTTTATCTGCATTGGCTCATTTAATCCTCCCAAAAATCTTATAATACAGAGATTATTATTTCATTCATTTTGCACATGAGAAAACTGAGACTTATGGAAGAATTTTCCTCAAGGTTACACGATCTGCAAGTCATTGTGGAGTTTGAACCTGAAGCCAGCTCAAGGTTATCTGCCAGACTCCCTCACCTGCCTCACACACTTTCAGACTGACTATATAAGGACTCCAACTAACCATTAAATGAATGCAAAAGTGTATTGGATTTAATCAGAAAAGCAAGCTGCCATCCAACACAGGTTCTGTATTGTACATTGAGAATTTATTAGAAGTACATTATGAAGGGGAAAAAAACATATTATTTCTGGTCTGCTGGTGGCCAAGACTGAAGAGCCAATCAGGGGACCTTAAGAGAAGTGTGAACACTTCACTTGAAATTTGGGTCCAAAGCCCACCTGACTGCTACTTTGCTTCTCCAGAAAGTCCAGTAGACCTTCTCCCTTGTGCTACAAGGTTCCCTTCTGGAGTTATAGCCTTGCGTGAAGATGCCTGATCTTTGCTTCAAGATCTTTGTGCAAACAGTCTGGCTATGTCGACAAGCTGACAAGTGTCATTCTTCCTCTTTAGGCAGCACAGTGCTATATATTTTGTTAAGCTGTAGAAACCATGTGATGATTTTAATGGACTGTCAGTGTCAGTTTTCTCATCTGAAAAATGAGAAATTATCATGAATGAGAAATAGATCATGGTGCTTTAAAAATTCTAAAAGTATGAGATCCCATGATCCAGTCTTTTTCACTCAGGGAATTTCCCTCTAGGTTTACAATTTTTTTTTCCTCAAATCTAAACAGGAACACCCTAAGGTCAAATATCTCTCGTCTTTTGCCATCACTTACAGAGACTTATTTTAGTAAAAGAATAACATGTAAAGGCTCTGGGTACAACTTACTTACAACTGTGTGTCTTGGCAAGTAATTTAAGCTTAATGTTTTAATTTATTCATCTGTAAAACAAATATAATAATAAGACCTACTTCATATGGCTATCATGAACTTCAAATGAGTCAGTAGCTATAATATGCTTAGAACCATGCTGACAACAAGTAAATGCTCAGTAAACAACAGCCCTCAGCCATCCCTCTCAAATTCAGCCCTCCTATTCTCAAGACATCATGCTTATTACACATATTTTTTATTATCCCATCCACTAGAGCTGTGAACTTATTCCAACCTAACACAGAGGTCAGTTCCTTCTACATCCACAGCCCACCAAGGCATCTCTCTTCAGTACCTCCTTTCTTAAATGGAAGAAAAAATGTTTTATGAAAATTTCCCAGATGTTGGAGCTTCAGATGTAAAATTCCTCTGGTTTTTAGACTCACCACTTCTTCACCCCTTTCACTCATTTTCAAATACATTTACCCTTCATATGTGATGCACAGTTCTCTTATTTTAGAAGGTACTTATTTGCAGATAGAATTTGAGGCCAGTACAAAAAAATGGATTGTTACTGTTTTTTAGTAGACTTTAGAGTTTATATGCATTTATGAGACATCAGATAAATCAGTGGTTGTCTTAAATTAGAGAAAAAAATTACAAATTTTACCTGAACAAGGAGCAAAATGTGTTGTATCTTTTATTTCATTATCCAAAAACCATACTCCCTTTGAAATACAGAAGTCAACTTTGGCTTTTCTGTCTTATCCCCTGGATCTAATCATGCTTAAGTCCTACTAAACTCTTTCTTCCTAGCTCTCTCTGAGATGTACTCAGAGTACGTCATACGGCCTCTCCCCTAGCATCTCTTGCAGTCTGTTTCATATTAAAGTTATTTATGCACATGCCTGTCTCCCACACTAGATCTTTTGGACTGGGAGGTCCTGGCGCCTGATTTGTCTTTGTATCTCCAGCAGCATTTATCACACAAGGCCTATACTACTATGTACTTCCCACTACACACCACACCACACACACACACACACACACACACACACACACACACACACACAGTACTAGTTCATTCTTGCATGCTTTTTTACTCCTGTCCCTTTTGCCCCAAATGCTCTCACCTCCTACCCTGTCTATATGATGAAACTCTTATTAGCTTTCTAGCCCAACTCCATTCCTCACTCACACTCACACTCCTCCTGCAGTTTCTCTTATTTGTGACAGTACGCTGAGTATCTCAGGGTATTCACGTTCTCACATACCCTTTTGTCTTCTCTACCTGATTATAAAGTCCTTGAGGGACAGAACCGTACCTTCTTCATCCTTCTATGCCTCACAACACTTATCACAGAACCACACTCAGTGGATACTCATAAATATTTGTAAAATTAAACTAACTTGAATCTTTAGGACCAACTTCAAGAGTAAATGTTCTTTTTAAACAATTACTCTG
Source organism: Macroglossus sobrinus (assembly GCA_004027375.1). Classification (NCBI taxonomy): domain Eukaryota; kingdom Metazoa; phylum Chordata; class Mammalia; order Chiroptera; family Pteropodidae; genus Macroglossus; species Macroglossus sobrinus. Next base: position 18,695 of record PVKZ01000963.1, read on the forward strand.
AATTTCTCAGATACCTTGCCAGAAGAGTACTAAGGACAGTTTGTCTATCTATACATGTCATCCTATAGCTCTGACACATGAACAGGGAGGACAAAGCATGAACATGAATCAACAAGAAACCCATTCCAAGAAATTTGACTCCACTGTGGGTTGCACAGCACAGTGGCAAAGCGACAAGAGGAGGAAAAAGACCAAGCCTATGGCTAATATAAATTCAAAAGTAGAAGCTTCAGAAATACCACAAAATGGGCCACATGTGGGTTTCAAGAAATAATTAATGACTCTTCTGGGAGGAGTTCTTTCTGCTCTACAGCAGGGCATCAGGGGGGTTTGGATGCCCTGAAGAATATGTGTTCTGTGTCCTCATTAATGATAAGGGACTTCCTGAAGCACTGGCCTCTCTGCCCCAAAGGTAGCCTCAATTTTCACTCCTAACGGGTCTCCAGGAAGAAGGGCACAACTTGTTCCCCAAGAAAAAAAGCACTTCCCCTTGTCTCCACACCATGACATTAACCTTCATTTTAGTGTGCACTACAATTCAAAAAGTCTGCCCCGAAGACTATTGAGAGATAGACAGATGATTTTATAATTTTGTACTCAAATGAAAAGAAAGAGTTGTGTGAAGTCTCCAAGTGAAATTCCCACCCCTTTCCTTTTTATTTTATCACATTAAAATGGTTTCACTGTTTTTAGAGTGGGTTCCTCTTAAGAAGATGCAAATTTATACCATTTTTCTGCATTCTTAGGATCACATGCTCTGCTTAAAATCCACACTCCATTTCAGTTACACACATGTAATTCTTCCTGACCTAGATGGAATGGAATACTCATAGCAAATTGAGAATACAGATTGGCCTGAAAGCCAAGGAAATAAAGGTATGGTCTGCATGTCATTCCCACAACAGACTTTTTGGGGACTTTTTTTTTAATTGTGCCTTCTTTTAAAAGGAAAATAAGCTGTTCTTTCATTTCTTATTACAGTCTAGGAGAGATCAGCACCTAAAGAGAGAGACTGCAATATTGAGAGACACATGTGGAAATCGCTTCCATGATGGTAATTTCCTGAACTGTGTTCAAAAGCTCTTTTTTGACTTAAAGAGTCCATGGAGCCCTTTTAAGATTTTATACAAAGAAACTGATCAGTTTTGTAATGTTGCGATGAAATTAGAGCCCAAAGTGCTTGGCTGGGATAACTTTACACACAGTAGCTATCCTCCTCTTAGAGATGGGCTGCAATTGTTTGGGGTGGAGATCAGCTGGGGAATTGCCTCTCTAGAGGATTTAAAACGAGGTGGAATGGCATGGAGTAAAAATAGAGGCTTGAACCTCATTTGCAGTAATTTGAAGGTCCGACAAGAATATTCTGACTTCCTGATCATGGGCCCTTTTGTAATTCCCACACTCAGTGAGAGAACAGTTTTCTTCCTCTTATTCAACGGGAGCTAAATACATGTGTATCCTCTGCATCCTAGAAACTGCCCTGCTGTGGAGTCGAGGCATCATGAGTCCTGGATTATCAAAGTAACTTTACATTTGACAAAATCTCTCCTACTTTACCCAATCCCAGATCTTTTTGGGCCAGATGGCAAATAAATCCCATACCAGTTCTCTGGTCACAGGAAATCAAGTACAAATGGAAGTGCTAAGGAATTTTTCTGAATTCAGAGGCTGGGTCTATACCCACAACTGCTTCCCTGGTATGGAAAAGAAGCACATTTTATTTTGGTGACTTTCATCAATTACCCTTGTTTGGAAATCACCAGCATTAAGTGGCTCTGTTTATGTGTCAGGAATTTCCTTCCTATGAAAGAAGAGAGGGACTTCTGTTAAAAATGATGATACTTTTTGTTTTATTTGTTTGTTCTATTCTTTTAGATTCCACATTAAGTGAAACCATGAGATATTTGTCCTCCTCTGACCTATTTCACTTAGCATAATCCTCTCTAGGTCTATCCACATTGTCACAAAACAAAACAAAAGCAGACTCATAGAAACAGAGACCGAAAGAATAGTTACAAGAAGGGAGGGGGTGGGAGGATGAGTGATAAAAGTAAAGAAGAATATAGGCAATAATATTGTGATAAATTTGCACGGTGACAGATGATTACTACTAGAATTAATGAGGTAATCACGTTGTAAATTATAAAAAATGTCACACTCTATATTGTACACCTGAAATTAACATAACTAATATTGTATACCAACCATACTTAAATTTTATAAAAAGTAAATAATACCAGTAAAAAATATGGTGGTATATGCATTAGCCATTGAGATTGTCAAAGCAGTCACAAAGTCATGACCTTCACAGGTCGCTTAGGCACTTTGGCCTTTGTGGCCCTTTTATATTTAAAAAATATTTAAAATTATATTTACAACCTCATTGTTATAAAAATGTATATAGTGCTATTATGTATTAGAACATTCCTTTCAATCTAAAAGTTTACCTTTGTTTTTCTGACTTAATAAATGAAATTAAGAGATTTTTATGGGTCCTTAAAAGCATTGTGAGCCATAAGCCCTGTACCTGCTTTGTCTACTAGGAAGTTATCTGGGATAGCAAACCCTTTTCACCACTTGGATGGTTCCAATCCCAAACTCCATCACTGGAGTTGACTAAATGGGGCCTCATTTTTTTTTTTTTGTATCGTTGTTGTTATTGTTTCAGTATGAGATGACAGGACTTGAACTTCCTAACCTACTTTATATCATTGACTCACCCCCTAACCTGGTAGATTAAGCATTATTATTATTATTTATTATTATTATTATTATTATTATTATTATTATTATCCATAGACGGAAAGATTCTGAGTGATTGTTCCAAATTGCCTCATCTGGTCATTGATGACTTTTCTTGTGAAAGGGAAGGGAATGAGATCCAAGAATTACTTATTATGCTGTATTAGGTGCTTTACATACAATCCACCATTAAATTTCTACCAGCTCTATGGGGTAATATCTGAAATAGCCATTCACACCAGCCAGCCGATGGCAAGTTGGGCTGGGAGTGAGGGCATAGGTATCACTAGGAAAATTTGGGAAAACCCAATGAGAAAACTAAGTCCAAAGGGTAGCAAGGCTCAAAGCAAGAGACAGCATCAAGTGCCTCAAGACAGATAAAAAATGGAGTGAAATAGGAGCCTGGGGGAAATGAAAAAGGTCATGAGCTGACACTGCAAACAGGCCCATATACCCCAGGAACTAGTTGTCATAAAGGTGTAAAGGGAAAGCTAGGTAGTATCATCTCCATTTTGCAGATGAAGACTCGAAGTGCTTAGGTAGTCTCAGGTCATACAGCCAAGATGCAGCAAAACTAAATTTGACCCCTAATGCCAATCCACTCACAGAACAGACATCTATATAGAGGCCACATCTCCATTCTGAGCCTTGTCAATGGCCTCCTAAAAAGATATCACATTCTTGGGTCTTTTTATCCCAAGCAAGCCATTGCTTAAAAACTTGCCAGGTTGGTCTCCACTAACCTGAATGACTATACATATCCCCAATGTGGTACTTGTGGATCAAAATCATAAAGAAAGCATGCAATAGCATAGCCCTTGCCAACAGCAGTTGTGCTCAATGAATACACAGAAGCTATGGAGAAAGGTACATTTTCTCATTACACCTTTTCAAAGAAAAACTTGGGAGGAAATAGTCCTAAAGAGAGAGAGAAACCTGACCATTCCGTCTGCAGTAAAGAGAGAAAAGGGGCCTCGGGCATTTTAAGTCATCTCCGTATTATGTGTTTGACATTTCCCAATCAATGGAAGCCCTCAGGGTCCCAGTTTCTGTTGGAGAAACTACCTCTAATACTGGCTGGAGGGAAACTATTTAAATGAGAGTTCATTTCGGCAGCCTCCTTCCAGCCAGCTTTCCAGAGTCCTGGTGGCCAGCCATCAGAGCACAGCAAGGTTGGTGATTAGGATGGGCTGGCCAGAGATGAAGGCTATGCAGTGCCACAGTACAAAAATTAACCATGTAAGGTATCTTCTATTCCTGCCAACAATTGAGTTTAAGAATGAAATTCAGTTCCTTAGGTTTGTTTCCTAAAAATATAATTTTTTTATAGAATTTAAAAAATACATTTCAGCAAAAGCCATATCCAGCCTGTTCATATTCTTCTATGTAGTTTTCCTAAGGTTCACTCACAAACCTGGGGCTACTTTCATTGGAGTTTCATAACCATCCAAGAATGCATCATCTGATTAATTTGGTCATTTAATTGCAAACCCAAGCAGAGAGAGGCCCTTTATCAAATGTCTATACACTCTAAGTCAGCTAATATGCTAAGTGATCTAGCTTAATCACTTGAGAGCTATGCCATATCTGTAAATGCACAAATGTATTTTTCACAAGTCAAACAAATCCTTGAAGCCCAGTAAGAACTTCTTTTAGAGCCAAAAGTTAACAAAGCTGCATTCTCAACTGCTTTCAGGAAAAGATGTGGGTTCTAGCTTGTGTATCGGGGCTCCTTTTCTTGCCATGATCGTTCGTTGAATGCAGTCTCAGTAGAAAGCTAGGAGAAAGATGGTATACTGCCATTACAATGTCAATTATGAGAGTTTGAGAGCACCCACTCAAGACACCCCACAAGACTTTGAAAAGTTAGTCCTGGCTTAGTCCCCTGTCTCCATTCAGGACAGAACTGAAGTGGTCCCACAAACTAGACTTACAGCTCTCCTGAAATCTGATATTCATTCACTGAAGCATTTATTGTACATCTGCTAGCATATGTACATCTCAGCTTTGGCATTTGATCACAAATATGGGCTGGGAACACTTAATGCACTAACATCCACATAAAACAGTGAGGAGTCAACCACCAAGAAGATCTGCATAGAGTCTTCTCAAGCAGTTGGCCCACAGATGCACGCCTGACTCTGTGTTTACTTGCTTTTCAAGCTGGGATCCAAATTCTAACAGGCCATCCAATGCCACATAACTTTTCATAAGGAAAGCTTGTGTGTGTATATGTATTTGCATTCATGAATTTTGGGAGAGTGAGGGGGAATGGAAGCCATAGTTGACAACATATGAAACCTTTAGATGTGTCACAGCTGCACCAACTGGCATTCATCCCCTGAGCAAGGAATTCGAGAACGTCACATTTTTAAGGAGTCCATTTTCACAGTGCACTTCAGCGTCTTAGAATGCTCTCTCAGAGAGCAAAGTCAATCCTAGGTCACCATTTCAGTGTACTTTCCTTTGTACTAAATCCTACTTTCAAGAAAATTCTTGCCATGGTTCACTGGTGTTTAACCTATCATATAATATCCAGGTTTACTGTGTTAGAAGAAGCAGAACAGTATTAAGCTTTTCCCACAAGCCTGTGATTGCATTTGACCTAGTAACCTGTATTAGATTAACATTTATTCTACAACCGCACAGCAAGCCCTGCACCTTGGTGAGCTGCAGTTTATAGAGGACACTAACCATTTTTACAAGTGGAGCAGGAAAAGGGAATTGAATCTGAGGGAGTAATTCCAAGCAAGTATGTTGCTGCAGCAGTTAAATTGTTTATACGAGGAGTAGGGGAATTACTTCTGACTGACCTCTCTTTTTATCTGCTTAAAAGACAAAGTGCGGGTCTCCATTGCTGGGGCAAACTCCAGGGAGCACAGCTTTAAAATGTATGGGAGCCATAGGGCCCACCAACCCACCAATAAGGGGCAGTTTCAAAGGCAAAGCAGAGCAAAAATGTAAACAGAGTTGAGTCACTGGACTTGGGAAGTTTTGACAGTAGCCAGCATTCACATGTTCTCCCATCACCCTGCTGCGTATACCCTGCAGGTCAGGTGGGACAGAGAGGCAAAACACAAGTTCAGAATGAGAACAGGCTTTTCCATCACGGATATTTTGATGGAATGGCCTCTTGATTTTCCTTGGCTACAGCTCAGTGTGCAGTGGCTTCATTAAGGAACAAGTCGAGCTTGGAGGGAGGCTGAGAATGGCAACAGGGACTGGTGGCAGCATCTGTTTGGAACCCTTCCCCTTGTGGGTGGAGGGAATGCCTAATCCATGAGGAAACAATTACCAGAAAATCAAAATCAGAAATGTCTGAGCGTCCACCCAACATAACAATGGGAGGAAGTCACCCCACATTATACAGTATCATCTAATAAAATTCCATTTATTTTTTCAGTGAACGCCAGATTCACCAACACATTCATGGTGATGGCTGGGGAGTGTCCCTTCTGATGGGGTCTGAAGGGAAGCTGTATCTAAATGACAGGTGCCTCCAAGAAAGCCCAATTGTTCTTTGAAACGAAGCAGCAGTGTGGTTGGTAATGAAAGAGAGGAAGAGCGATGTCCTTACACTTGAAAATTATTCAGAGGGTGCAAATGTATTCCCCACCATGTCCGAGCAACCATAACTTCTCCCATGAGGAAAGATGCGATATAATTATTTCCCAAATCTAGATTTTTTTATCTACTTACCTTGGTAACCTTGTCTCTTAGTTTGCAGGGGAATCCTCTAGAAGGTTCTGAGTATTCATTTGTGCTCATTAAAATTGCCTTTTTAAAAAGAGCTTATTAATAATACAACTATCCAGCCTCTTGCCCAGATATTGAATCAGAGTTGGCTAGAATGAGGCCCCACTTTCTATATTTTTAACCACACCCCCAGGTAATTCCAACAACACACTCAACTGAGTAGCAAGTTCTTGAACCCATGCAAATGCATGTGAAAAACTTTCCAAAGGAGGCTCTGTCAAAGAAATGTCAACTAGAGCTCTGCCACAGCAAAAGCTGACTCTGTTCCATTTAGAAATCATCTCAATTAAAGGTTGATGAGACATTCAGTCCTACACCACAACCAATAGGTACAATTCTGCAGCTGTCAGTGTTATATGGTAACTTGGCCGCCAGCTCTCCAAGATTTTCCTTCACATTGTCTGTGGAAGGAGGTGGAAATGTCATGTGTAAAGCTGTCACTCCTTGGGTCCCCTGTCCCCCCCAGATTAGGAGTTTGGCAGGCCTTTTTAAGCTACTTTATTCAGAATAAAAGGTACTTCTAAATTTTCTATAAGAAGCATAAATAACTTCTAGCCAGACATCCCAGAAGAGGTGGCCTTTTGTTTGTTTGTTTCCTTCTTTCTTTCCTTCTTTCTTTCATTCTTTCTTTCTTTCTTTCTTTCTTTCTTTCTTTCTTTCTTTCTTTCTTTCTTTCTTTCTTTCTTTCTTTCTTTCTTTCTTTCTTTCTCTTTCTCTTTTCTTTCTTTTTGAGGGGCAGTGAAAGAGTAAGGACAGCTAGAGGGATTCAAGTCAGGTGAGAAGGGAGAAATAAATAAGGTGCACCTGGGAATTTTAAACAGCATAATGAGTGAGTTCTGAGGCTGGGATAAGAATGGAATCTGCCCTGGGGATGCCACCTACAAACAGGCCTGAACACAGAGAGAAAGCTGTTCTGCCGCAGCAGCGCCTGTCAATAAAATGATCACTGGGATGAAAAGTCAGTGTGTGCAAATGTCCTACTTTTAAGCCCTTCGATTCAAGAAGGTGAACAGGGAAGATTCCAGACAGCCAAAGGAGACAGCTAAACGTAAAGTCTGTAATGTGATCCCAATTCCTTGCCTCACCTGCCCCTACAAGAGCCTTAGCCTTATTCCTGCCTGGGGTGTTCAAAGCAAGAGAATGAGACAAAAGAAGGTGCTTCTTAGGGACAGATGACCCTGCAGCTGACAGGCTAAGAGAGCTCTTTCACCCAAATTTACCTTAATCCCATGCACCTTAATTCTATAGGTAACCTCACTCCTGCAAGCTAACCATCTAGGGGAAAAAATGGGAAAAGGATTTAAAAACGTAAACACTGATGCTATAATTAGAAACTTTTTTGACATAAATCTCTAAGGTTGTGTTATTTCAACGACACATGTGTGCCATAAAGTAAATATAGGTAAATATCCATCCACATCTCTATTTATGCATGTACTCTTCTACCCAGATATATTCATATTTACACAGTTATAAAGTAGGGAAGTGATAATGGTGATTCAGAGACCTCAGAATTCAAACTGGAAAAGACTTTTTACAGATGGTCCAACCGTATCCTTTTATCTTACCAAGGAGGAAATTGAGCCAAAGAAAAACAGGAAGTAACTTTGTACAAGATCACACAACAACTCCCAGAGACTGAGTCTGGGCTGAAACTCCCTCTCTTTCCTCCCTGTGCAGTATTCTTTCATGAAAAACCACATCAACTCCATGAGGAAAAGGAATGGAAAACACGCCTCTAATGTCACAGTTAGTATTAAGGTGAGTCGTAAAGCATCCAGAGGCACCTGTCTATACGGTGTGCAGAATTTCAAGTTGTCTGCTGTGGATAATGTGTCCATTTAGCCAAAGTCTCTAGTATTAATTACCTCTGTGAGATACAGTATGGCATCATACAGCTTTGGAATCTGTACCCTTCATTAACCGTTTCCCCATTAACCTTGACTGGAATTACATTCTCACTCTAACTGGTAAGATGTGTTCTATTTGCAAGCACTCCCATTTTCTCTTCGAAACCATTCTCATATTCTTATTTCATTGTAAATGGTCCTACTTGCAATAAACTGCCATTGAACATATTTACTATTTGCTGCTTAATTTTGTCCTCTTGGAAAGAGACCGATGTCAGCTCCAACAGTAGTTAATATACCTTTGAGCACACACTGTGACCTTTCTCCTGCTCATGCCTGACTTCACTCTCAGATCTCATTAAACTGCAGAAATTATCTTCAGAAAGAGCAAAACCAGAAATGTGCGGGTTTTGTGCTCAGCTGTGGAGAAGAATTTGATTTAAATAGCCCCCACAATAGCACACGCGTAAAAAATAAAAGAGAGGGTGAAACTTTTAGCTAAAATGGCCTGTTCTCTCTACAAACTGGGCAGTATTACATGCACAGACTTGAATATGGAGAAGATTTGAATAATTTTGTGTACCTGACTGTCCTGCCTTATGTGTTATAATAATACAGGATTGCCCGGTGGTATGAGGTAGGAATGAGCCTTTGGGATTTATCAATCCCCTAAATGGGAGCCCCGAGGGAGTGGGCAGGGGAAAGGAATTCTTTTGATGAGAAGAGGAAGAAGGTTAGTGTTTTGAAAAGATTATGGAATGGAGTCAGCTCTCAAAAAAATTAAATCTGGGTAAGACATTGCAGAGGTCCTGTGTCAGACGTGGTTTTCCAAATACCAGCAATGAGGAAAAGTAACCCTAAAAGCAAATAGTAAAAACCAAAGATGGAAATGGGTTGGTAGAGGGGTCAGACCATAGAGAAGTTTACCTAGAGGCAACCTCGCCCCTGAACATTGACCCTGTGTTAAGAGGAGAGGGTAAGGCCAGAGATTTGGCCCAGAGTAATCAAACCACTGAGGCTCTTCCAAGTGCTACCAACCTCCCAATTTTAGTCTCTGACTCACTGAATTCTTTCCACCGAAAACCTGCTACCATTCCTAGTGACTTCAACGTAGGTGATTCTTCCAAGCCTCTGGCCTCTCAATTCTTTGACCTCTCACTACTATAAATCATTTTCTTTGATTTACCTCAGCCAACTACTCCAATTCTCATACCTAGACTGGTGATTCTCAACACTATCCACACATCTGAATCGAGACAGTTGTTTAAAATTACAATTTCCAGGGCTGATAAATAGCCAGGACTGAAAAACCAATGACCTGAATATTGTTGTTATCAATAACTGCATCAGTCACAAATTTTCTATTCTAAGCATTCTACTCTCTGAGAATAGTTCACAGTTTTCAGCTCACTCATTCTCATACCCCAACTCCAAAAATTTCTTTATCCCTTTGAGACTTCCCAGCAACAGACTCTACCACATCTCCAGTCTATTCACCCTTATGTTCTCATTTCTCTCTTTAGTAAGCTTAGAGTCCTTTTTCCATCATCATCTCCCCCTTGCACAAAGCCACTTTCCTTTCTTCTATTAGCTTACCTGATCACACCCCAAACAAGGTTTGTATCATTCAAAGACTTACCAAGAAAGTTATAAAACAAATAGAGGACAAATGAAAATAATTTAATAAAGAGACTGCTTCTAAAAGTGTACAGGGAAAAGGATAAGGGCCAGAGAACACCCCAAGGCTAACAGCAGTGGGAAGCGGTTACCAGCCCTAGGCATGAAAGAATAAGAAGAAGGAGTGGTTTCCAGGACCTACAAAAAAAACACAACTATGAGAGGGCTGCCTGATAGGAGCTAAGGCCTTCCAAGAGAGTTGTAGCCATGCCTACCAGGGGCCATGAGGGAGGAAGTAGGACAGTACTATAAACACCTTACTGCCTCCTGTTCTCCAATATTCTACCTGTACCTGTCATTGGCCACTCCCAATTCAGAGGCCAAGAAATCCACTGAGTCATTCATAAATGGCAACCACCTGGAGCACCATGCTAGGTGAAGAAGGATGGAGAATGGACCGAAGCAGGCAAATGGAGAATGCCCAGATCACATAAATTCACCTTTCTGCTTACATCTACCTGGCATCCAGGCATAGCTGGAAATTAAAAAGCCATATTGATTGATCTCACCTAAGACTAAGAGTACAAACTTCAAGCAGGCCCAAGCTGCCCTTCTATACTTGCAAGTAAATTCACTTTCTTACCACTCTAAATGACTGTTAGTCCCTTCCCCTCCTGATTCTCATCTCATTGACTTCACTTGATATTTTGCTGACCAAATAGAACCAACCAGAAAAGAATTGATTTCCCCGCCAAATCTACCAGCACTTATGCATCCATCCTCTTCTTCTCATGCCAGAGATTATCTGTTTCTTCTCATAGCCAAAACCAGTCTTTCCAATTATGCACAGAATCCATTCCCTCAACTACTCAAAAAGGCTTGCTTCCGAAAATTAGCTACCTTCCCTCCCTCTTGCATCACAAAGCAAAACAAAATAATTTTTAAAAAGCACTTCTTACATCCCAAACCCCACTGATTATCTTGCAATTTCATGACTCTGCTGAGCATATTAATTATGTATTTGCTTTTCCATCTTGGGGTGATCTTTCTCAAGATATTTGCATGACCCAAACCTTTTCTTCATTTAGTTCTCTTCTCATATATCACTCATCCTTCCCTGATCCCCCTATAAAAATAGATTCTCTGTTCTTACCCTGTCTTTTCCATTTTATTTTCTTCAAAGCAGTTAATACTGCTAAGTTTTCTTCACAGCAGTTATCACTATGTGAAAATACTGGATATGTTTAATTATGTTTTCACTTTTTGTAGCTCCCACTAGAATTTATTAATAGGTTCCATGAAGACCCCGTAAGTCTTGTTTACCATTATATCTCTAGTCTTTAAGATAGTATCCAATATATGATGGACTTCCGATGGGACAAAAAGAGAGGACTCAAGCACAGAGGCCTATTTGGTGAGATTACTTACTTGCTGCTTCAGTAGAAACTAGGTTCATGGCATGCAATAGCTCAGGTTTCTGTACCCTAGTAGAATGAGCCTCTACTACCCTAGGAATATGTATAAGGAAATATAGGCAAAAGGAAAGGATATGCATAGTGAATATTACAAAGTCCTAAACTGGATTCTGTTTTAACACTTCTTAACTGTGCCACTTTGGGTAAGTCACTTTATCTCCCTAGGCTTCTGTTTCTTTATCTGTACATGAAGAAGGATTGAGGGAAGCAATAGATGCAGCAATGTTTGGGGAATTTTAAAGCATTATGTAATTGCTTCTTAAGAACTATAGAATCCCATGGATAGCATAAATTTTTCAACTCTAGCATTTTTCTCTTATTTTCAAATTAAATTGTTTTCTTGCAAAAGCTTAGTCAAGGCTAATCACCTGTCACTTAGGCAAATCACCCATTATAGTCATATTATTTAATAAATTGTTTAATCTCTGCTTTCTGAATTATGAGCATTTCAATTCTAATGTTCTAGCAGGAGTATAAAACTATATATATTTAGCCCCAAATCTTACACAGATAAAGAAAGAGATAAAAATATGTAACAGTGAGAGACTATGGTTGAACTATCTAGTGGGGCATGGTGTATAGGTCAAAGAGCCCTTGTTTTCCATTCCGTCCACCTGCCCCCAAAATTCTAGGGAATCTTGGGGCACTCAGGATATTATTTGAAATCCTCTGACCTATACATCATCTGCTGCAGTGCTTTGAGAATCTAGATCAGCCCTTTTCAACTTGATATTCTCAAGGAGTTTCAGAAGTCAGTGAAAATTAGAATTACCCATCTCTGAGAAAAACAAATACTGATAAAGGCAGTATCAAAGTGCCAACCATTAGACCAGGGGCTGACAGTCTTGCTCCTATGGACACTATGCCTTCCAACCTTGGCCATTTATCACTGTGGTGAGGACATGTATGCAGAGCTCTGACAAGTAGCATAGTGCTTCATAGTTCATTAAATGCCCTCTCAGAATCAACTAGTTGTACCCTAATATTCATTCTTCCATTATTTTTAAAAATAATACAATCCACTATTTTTATCTTAGCACATGACATACAATAAAGACTTCATTTCCAGCCTCCCTTGATTTATTTGGCCATATAACCAAGTTCTGGACAAGAGCATGTGAGTGAAAGTGATGTATTCAACTTCAGGCTGTGTTCTTAAATAATAAATTCCCCCTTCCCATTCCTCTTTCCTCCATTTGTTCACCTGGATCATGAATGTAGGGAACCATTTTATATCATATCATTCATATGTATCAATGATAAGGGTAAAACCCTAAAGATGAAGGAAAAAAAATAGAAGGAGCTAGATTCTTTGGACAACCTTATAGAAAAGAGCTCCACAACAGCCCTGGACCTCTTCTTTAAGCCATTTTTGTTTGGGGTCTCTATTTATGTAGGTGAACGTTTATTCTAATACAATAACCAAGGTCAGAACAAAAGAGTATCACCTCAACCCAACTAGTCCTTCAGTCAAAACACTTGCTGTTGAAATCAGTCATCTGGGAGGGTGAATATAGTCCCAGGGAAACCCCTGAAAACCACCACACTCTAGCATTTAAAATTCAACCCTATTTCTCATCTTAGAAGGAACCATTAGAATAAGGAAAGTGCAGACAAATGTGCAACCTGAGCTCCTCTCTGCTCTATCCAGGCTGCATTGGAACTGTCCACTTCCACTCATGGCCAGGCCACAGTGGCCCACACTCAGGAAGGGCCTCAGAATATGCTAAGCTCTGGTGGGGGAGACATCTAAAGGCAGCAGATGAAACAACCAGGGCCCCTATTTCTAACTAAGCACAGTCCCTATTCCAGTTGCAAGAGGGTCATACCACACCCATCTCTAGCATAACCCCACCCCCACCCCAGCCCCAGGCCCCACCCTTCCCACTATCCTATCAGATAATGCCTCCAGAAGAGATTTGTTTCAGAGAGGAGGTGACCAGGGAAAAGCAATACATTTTGATGGAATTTTAACAAGTTTAAAAATAATTATACTATACTTTATAAAAATAATATTTGAAAAAAATTTTGTAGTCTTCTTTGATAATTTCCTATGTGCCATGTGGTTTCCCTGGGACTATCCATTTGTGCATTTGAAATCTCAGCCAGATGTAATGCCCCAGGAAGGGTATAAGTATCTACCTAGACACTCAGGCATCTCTGTTAAAAAAGTGGAAGGAAGCTCCCAAGCTGAACACAGAGAAGTGATCAGCCAGCTACTTTTCACTACCTTGACTCATCTCTCCCTGAACCCTGCTCACAACCACCTTAGAAGACTACAGGGCGTTAGAGCTGCAGGAAAACTTTGTGGTTTTCTGACCTGGTGGTTTTTCTTGCAACAAAGATAGCTTTAATAAAAATAAAATCTATGCAAAACCCTAATGTTTAAGACAAATAAAATGACAAATTCACTAGGATATATTTGTTTCATGATTTCAAATATATAAGATATAAAGTATATCACTGACAACTCTGAGACTGATTTGGTGAATGAAATTTGGAATAATCACAATCACATCATCTTCAGCATCCAATTTATTTATTTTCATTTAGTTTCACAATGTTTAGAAAATACTGATTCATCTAGCTGAGTAGTTGCAAGTGGTAATAGTTTTTGTATTGTTTTATTTTCAAACAACTTGCCTTACAGCTTGGGTTTCTACTCTACTAAATTCATCCAGAAGCTCACAAGAAAAGTAATGTGAAATATCTGCTTCAAAGTTGAATTGTTAGTAACACCTAATAAATTCTTGCATTTCTAATCGTAAAGTCAGAAAGGAAGCATTTATTCTAGCTCTAATGTGATTTTTTCAAGATGTGAGAGAGTCAGTTGTGGGTGCACAAATAAGTCTTATGCCATAAGGAGAACAAATGCGAATAAGCTCAGTCTGGCACTTAACTGAGCAGGCGCAAATGTACTGTGGTCACAAACATGCTGGCGCAATTTTATATCAGTGGAGACGTGCAATAGTCATGTTAGAATTTGAGAGAGACAAACAGATAGACCAGAGCAGAATATCAATATCCCTCATCAAATATGTACACCCAGATGACAAAATTCTATTCTGATGTTTGTTCCAAGTAAGTTAACCTAGCAGCATATTTTAATATGCTGATACTTATGTTCTTAGACATGTTTTGAATGTGTGTTATTTTTATGGCAGCATTTTAAAATAGTTAAAATAAATTCTGCAAGGAAAATTCAAGTGAAAAGTTTGCAGAACTACTAAAACCCCTCCATGGAGTCCTTTAGGATATTCCTAGCCTGACAGAGAGCCCTCTGAATCCCATTCTAGGGCTCTTTCCACCAGCTTGACCAGCTTGCCTATAGACATGGTACTCACATCTCTCATTCAAGGGTACTTTTCAGACATAAGATCTAAATCCTTGAGGTCTCCATGGGGGAAACCCATTAGGTGGGCATGTGCTGAGGAATGCCTACCTAAGACTATGAATGCTAAGGGTTTTACATTCCTCAAAATTGGAGAAATAAACTCAAAATGTTTGCCTTGGAACTGGGCACTTTCTTTATAAGTTGCTGGAAATGAGATGAGAAGGCTGGGCCTCCTCAGAGCTCAGGGCAAGCATTTTTTAATTCATGGTTTCCTACGTTAGAACTTGATTTCCAAGCCAGTTCGTGAAGGTTTTGGTAATTTGTATTAGTTTGCTAAGGCTGCCATAACCAAATACCACAGGCTGGGTGGTTTAAACAACTGAAATTTATTTTCTCTCAGTTCTGGAGGCTAGTAGTCTGAGATCAAGGTGTTGGCAGAGTTGGTTTTATTCTGAGGCTTCTCTTCTTGGCTGGCAGTTCGCTACCTCTGTGTCCTCAAATGGTCTGCCCTGCATGTCTGTCTGTGTTCTAATCCCCTCTTCTTGTAAGGACACCAGTCACATTGGATTAGGGCCCTCCATATGACTTTATTTTACCTTAATTACCTCTTTAAAGGCCCTGTCTCCAAATGCAGTCACATCCTGAAGTACTGGAAGTTAAGGCTTCAACATACAAAACTGGGAGACAAAATTCATGTCATAATAGGCTTAATGGTCACTTTGGGTTTTCAAGTTCCCTTAAGGGGATCAGAGTATGAGGATCAAGATGGCAACACCTCCCAGAGATCTGATATTTGAATATTCATCCTCCACCCCACTCTGGCATATCTTAGACTGAGACTGCATTCAAATACCTCCTTACCTTATATTTCTGTGCAGGTTAGTGATGTGGAGTCAGGATATGGTTTTGGCACTTTTACTTTTCATAATTCAGCAATCTAAGCTTAATAGTTTTTAAATGATTCAATAATAAGAAGAGTAGATTCTGAAGGTTTCTAAACACCCTGAATACTAGCAGAATGGACAGTCTGATTTAGGCTTTTTAATCAGCTTTGATGAACAAAAACTAATTTCGTTATTAAACAGAGTTTTTGTAAGTGAACAAAAAGGACAAAGAATTCCTTTATTAAAATGGGCAAATGGCAATAACAGGTATATATACATAAAGAAATCTGAATGGTTAATTTATTTATAAATTATGTTTGATATTACTCATAATGAAATGCAAATGAGATTAAAATGAGATACCATTTTTTACTCATCATTGACAAAAAGATTAAAATATTTGATAACATGCAGTGTTAGAGAAGGTGTGAGAAAGCACACACTGTTTATAAAAATATAATTAGGTCAAGAAATTTTGCATCATTTTTAATCTAGAATCATCAGGAAAGCTCCTAACATTTTCTGTACTAGATAAAGAAAAGGTTTGTGCCTGAACTGCTAAGGTGAGCCTGGCCAGGACTCCAGAATCATCTATCATCTATCATCCCCTCAAAATTAAGGCTTGGTGGTTAACCATAAAAGAGAATCTTTGAGGTTAAAGTATATTTGTTTAAAACACACTTCCTCTAAGTTTTAGGTGCTCTTAATGTCAAGTCAGTTGATGAAAGGAATCTTAGCTCCCACAAAGTCATCTATAACCAAGTATGGCATTTGTTCCCTTCAAATTCCTCCACCGTGAAACCTCACCTCTGCCACTGCCACATTCCCACTTACTCACAATGGCCCTTTACATGAAGCGATCACCTCCACCAGCATAGTTGCTGCTGATTCCCCTCTCTACCCTAGACTGTATCTCCATGACTTATCACTTACGTCAGATTATTTCTTGCTTAGGAACCTTCAATAACTACTCATGTTTTCTTTCATCTCTTTCAAACTTCTCAAGGAACTGAGTAATATTGGCCCATCAAACACTATTTCCTACCATTTCTTTTAATATACACCTTCCAATCTAGTCACATCTCTCTTTTATCTAAAACCTGTGCTTGTCTCCACCTCTCTGCTTTTGATCCTATGGTTTCTCCACTTGTAATTCCCTCCCTTGTGCCTTCCCAAATATTACTTCTCTTCCAAAGTCTAAAAATAAATTATCTGATTTGTACTGAGAATTATTTAGTGTTTTCATGGTTCATAATTTCCTATGGCAAATATCACAAACACTTCTGTCCATCAAATATTCTCTGAATTGGTCTCTCTCTTGGACATCGGTGATATATCAAACATTCCAACAGAGATAGACTCGATGCAACCCCTGCTAGATAGAGAAGTGGAAGAAAGAAAGGCACTCCAGGCAGAAGGAACAGCACGAGCAAAGGCATGGAGCCACAGGTGTGGCTTATGCAGAAAGTAACATCTGATGAAGATTCGGGATGGAGTGAGCCAAATGGGAGCTAAACATTTTTACATGAAGTCAGTACATGTTCCTCAAATTCCTGCAACAGGAATACTGGTACACATTATCAGAAGGAAATATACTTTTATTAAAAAGTGAGCTCCCAGAATTAAGCTCTCAGAGGTCTCCCTCTGCACCATCTTTCTGTGGCTTCAGTTGGGTAGGGTTCTCATAGATTTCCTTCAGTAATTTGTATGGTTCTCAGATTTAATTAATAAAAAAATCTCAGGAGAATTCATATGAGGTATAGGCTCAGGCAATCATGGTCCAGGACTGAGGGGAGGGAAGACAGGGAGGGAGATTGGCAAAGTCATTAATGACCAGTGTGTCCTCACCTTGGGAAAGGGGCCAGCCAAGTGTGGGATAAGAGGTTTTATACGGCTGTGGTGCCTTCCTTCAGGTGATCTCGGAGCTTTAGACAGGCATTGTTGACTATGTAATTTGCCAATTCCTAGGTTCCTGCCCCCAAATCAGGCCTCTAAAGGCCTAGCCCAACCTGCCGTGGGCTCTGGTTCAGGACTTACATGATGTAGTGAGGGACAAAACTAATTTGTGTCACTGGGTCCTACCTACCCCTATCACCTGGGTGGCTGAGTGTGATTTCCACTTGTACATGCATCTGCCCCCTACAGTGCCAAAACTTGAAACTGTTTTTCCAAAAGCCAGGCCCTTAATGCCCCAAATATGACAGTTTATAAAGCAATCGCCATGCTTTAAAAAAAAAAAAAATTCTATCTGCTTTGTCTTTAAATTCGGGTTCTATGCTTTCAAAAATGTCAGGTCCATCTTCCTTTCTTTTAGCTGGTCCTTATAATTTTTTGCCACCTTAACTGTTAAAAATCACATCTGCAGGGTCACTGAAAGTCTCAGTAACATGTTTCAACCACATAATTCACAGAACTGTCTGCCAAGCAGCTCAGATTTTCAGCAACCCAAACAAACTCAAATTTACGTTCAGTAGAGCAATAAACTACTAGAGAAAATGTTCACTCTACACCAAGATTTTCTGTTGTTTTCTGAAGCCATGCGTTCAAGGTGATGTTTGAATCTAGAATGTTCCCTCTCCTTTGCATGGTGATCTCTTCCTCTGTAGCTAACACCATGAAAAATGCTTCTCATTGGGATCAATGCAAGCATCTTTTCCATAATGACACACAATCTCTTGATACTGGAAATATTCAAACCTTAGTAACAACAAAAGTTTTCTCAAATTCATATTTCTCTTTCCAGTCTCATTCTTGGTAATAAAACTAAACGAACAGACAAACAAAAAAACCATTGAACTCTTTGCAGAGTATTTGACTACATTTGTTTTCTCCCTGAAAACATTTCCCTGGGGACTCATGTGTTCCTATTCTTTCTTATGACTACAGCCTGGCTTGAGAGAGCTCATAATCTCTGGATTAAGAATGACAAAAAAAAAAAAGGAGATAGAAAAGCTGCAGATTATCTTCACTACATGGTGTGAGTCCTCTGCAGCTCTCATTTGATTAGTGTTAGGTGGAGTGAGGGGTATGGTACTCAATCAATCCCTACCCAATTTCAGTCTTTAGCAAAGCTCTTTGATTAAGAAATGGGCCTCCCAAAGAATCAGGTTAAACAGTGGGTTGGAGACAGGCTGGAGCAAGAACAGAGCTTTGTCATATTATAAAGCATACTTACGTCCTAGGAAGGAAAGAAAGCCGAGAGAGCATAAATTCAAAAATCCATGATCCTTGGGAATAAATCTCACAATTATCTCTCTCTTTACTGCCTTTGAATCAGTAGTAGCTGCAATCTGTAAGACTTATTTTAAAGCTACACCTAGTCCAGCAATTCTGAGACTTGGAGCTCATAGTTTACTCTTAGGGGAATCAAAGACCTTTAGAATGCTAAGGTAAAGTAGATGATTGCTGCCTTATGGCTCTGTGGGGCAGCTGAGCACCCTGCTCTGAAATTTATTAAAGCATTCATCACACCATTGTAATAAATGTTTACATATCTCCCCACCCCCACATTGGGCTGTGAGCTCCCCAAGGGTAGGAATCGTTTTTCACTCACCTCTCTGTGCACAGTGTGTATCTCTAGTCTCAGCAGAAAGACTTTCTACAAGTGCTTGCTGGTAGATGGAAGAATGGTTGGATAGACAGATGGATAGTCAGTTGAAGAAAATTGTCCTGGAGTTAAAAAAAAAAAAAAACAACCTGAAACAAACACAAAAACAAGAACAAAACAAACAAACAACAAAAAGAAAACAAAAACAAAAACACCTGTGTCCCAATCTTTATTTGTGGAGGGAAATCCTTGTACTATATAAAGACTAAAATCTATATTGAAGGACATTTTCAGGGGTTTTGTTGTTGTTGTTGTTGTTGTTGTTCAATACTATTCAAGTAATCTCACTTCAAATCTTTCTGCTTTCTCTTTGGAGAAAAATTCCTTTGATTAATTGTTCAGCATATTCCAAATATTTCTGAACAAGATTTTTGGGTTATCAGTTGTTTCTGGAAAGGCAGAAATCATTTTACCCTCCAGTGTCAGGATGACTAACAGTACCCAGAAAAAGTGACCTCATAATAAGAAGAGGTGGCAGCAAAAAAAAGTGGAATAGAGAAGGGGCAATTGGTTAGTCTGTGCCAGTTCCCTTTGCCAGCCGTGGGCCCATGACTTAAAGAGTTCCCACCTAGAAGGAGAGTTCCCCAGGTTCTAGCAACCCTGATCCACCACCCAAGAACTTATATCATTCACTCTTTACCCCGACAAAAATTAAACTGTAAGAAAATCCAAGCACCTTTCAACATTATAAAGAAAATTATGGGAATCCTGCTTTAAAACAAAGATAATGATTTAATCTAAAGTAGAGCCAGAAGTTATTGCTGGTTACAGCTACTAGTTTAATCACATCTGGATATTTTTTCTGTATATCTCCTTTTCTTTCTTAAGTCTCTACCTCTTCCCTTCCCTTCAACACATCTACTTCATTCCTTTCCCCATGACCTATACTTTAGCCCCATCATTAGAGCCTTCAGTCCCCACAGACCTTATTGAACCCCACTAATGGCCCTCAGAACTAAAAAGCGTTTTGACCTCTGGTCTAGACACATAAATATTCATTGCTATTTATTTCCACAGTTGCTTTTCTAAAGGGCTTCTCAGATTTCACTGTGGTCAGATATATTCCATGAATCCCAAGAAACCCAAGAGATGTGAGCCCAGATGGGCCGCAATATCAACCACAGCTCCCCACCCCCTCTCAGAGTCTACCTTCGTCACCTCCCAACCCTCACACAGGGACCCTCAGGTACCATAATTTAGAGGGAAAATGTGGTTCCCGTTAAAGAGAACTGTTGTTTTATGTTTTGGAAAGTTGTTTCTTCTTACTCTATTTTTCCAACTTCAAACTAAATCTGCCCCTTTGTTGAAAAAAAAAAAAATGCCTTTCCCATGTGAGGCAAGGGGAAGGAAGAGATGGCTTTATTATATTACCCTGCATGTGAGCTCGCACTTCACTGCACTGCCTCACGGTGACCAGGAAGGGAACAACAGAGACATGAAAGCCAACTGTGCCCTTGTTGGAAACACATCTGGGCAAATTCTGAGCTGAGACCATGTCTCCCATGTCCTCCACCGGGAAATGGAAAGGGAACGCCTAGTGGCCTCATTTAAATTTCATGGATATCTTAGAAAATGTGGATCTTTTGGTAAAATGTAGAAAATTAATCTGAAAAGCCAGGACTAATAGAAAACTGTTATTTTTATGATTTCTAAGTGTAATCTATCTAAATTTCAGATGAATGAGGTTTCCTTCACAGCTTCAAAACCTCTTCCACAAGCTCCTGCCTTGGGCCATTTTGTGCTTCCTGTTTGGAGTAGGATTTATAATGAAACAACCAATAATACAGGCAGAGATAAGGGAAAACTTGAAGGGAGCAAGGGAGGGAGATATCTTAACCTTGTCAGCAACAAACTCAGGTTCCTTGTTACCCAGGAAAGCTTTCCCAACCACTCCATGAAGTCAGACTCTTAGTGCACCAAGGCCAGCTCAAAGCCGTTTAGGATTTAATTGTTATCTATGTGCTTGGCGTCTGGGTACCTTAGCTCCTAGCTACATAGCAGCTCACTCAGGACAGAGACCAGGATTACACTTCCACTGAAGAGCTTGTGGAATACAGCATGGAGTCAATGCATGTCTCAACTGATGGGAAAGTGTGCTTCTTTTGAATTTATTTAGTAAAACAAGGTTGGCCAGAAATGATCAAAGCAATATAGTTTATACTCACAATAACATTCCAGTGCTCACATTAAATAAGAAGTTTAATGAGAAAGTGCATATTGGAATATCACAAGGGAATTTGACTATAAAGAAACTACCTTTTGACTAGATCATATAGTCCCTTTGGGCTCTTATATTTTTGTGTGCACTTTAGACATTCGAGACTTTAATATTGTTCAGAGTTGTCACATTATTTCAGTTATGTTTCGCTGGATTATAACTTGTTCCCCAACTTTAGAGTCAGACATGGAGTCAACGCATTTGAGTTGGTTTTGGAACAAAACCAAGAATGTTGGTATTATACGCAAACAAAATCTGAAAAATAACCAAAGGAACTTAAAGCCACTAGATTTTCCTACTGATTCAGCAAATGTTAGGGAGAAATTAAAAACCTAGTGAGGGGTTTAGATCCCAAGAGGACCATAGGTGGCAGTGTAGAGTAGGCAGAAAAGGAAGTCACAGAGGCAGGTAAAGCTTCCCATTTATAGGACCAACTTTACCTTCCCATATCACACATAGAAGAGACTAAGTCGAGAGCTACATGCAAAATGTAGAGATAGATCATAGAAAGAGCCATATAGGAAGCAAAATCTAAGTTTTACAACACAAGGACTAATACTTTGGGGAAGATTGAGAAGAGGTCAAGTTAGGATCAGAAAATTAATGATTGATGGTGATTACAGCAAGACAAGCCAAACTGCAATAGTTTGCTTGGGCTGCTATAATAAAGCACCACAAACTGAGTGGCTTAAACAATAGAAATGTATTGTCTCGCAGTTCTAGAGGCTGAAGATTGAGATGAAGTCTAAGGCCAAGGTGTCAGCAAAGTTATTTTCTTCTGAGGGCTGAGAGAGAATCTGTTCAATGCTTCTCCTCTAGTTTCTGGTGGTTTGCTGGCGACCTTTGGTGTGCCTCGGTTTGTAGATGCATCATCCTGATCTCTGCTTCATCTTCATGTAGTATTCTCCTTATGTGTCTGTCTGTCCCTATGTCCAAATTTCCTCCTGTTAAAAAGATATCAGTCAGTTTACAGCCATGCCACCCTGAACAAGCCCAATCCCATCTGATCTTGGAAGCTAAGTAGGGTCGGGCCTAGTTAGTACTTGGATGGGAGACCACGTAGGAAGACCAGGTGCTGCAGGTGTAAAAAATGAAAAAATAAGGGATTGTAAGCTGACAAGGTCCTTGCAACCAAGGGTTGGCTCACCTTAAAAAATAAAAAATAAAAAGATATCAGTCATATTGAATCAGGGCTCATCCTAATGAACTTATTCTAATTTGATTATGTCAGTAAAAACCCTACTTCTAAATGAGGTCACATTCTAAGGTACTGGACTTATAACTATATCCTTTTCTTGGGGGTGGGGGGAGGGGGAGGGAGATGGGACACAATTCAACCCATAACCAATACAATTAAAAGCAAGGATCAGTGGTCAGGAGAGCATTGGTCTGGAGTCCAGGGGTTCTGGTAGAAAAAGTCAGAAACAAAAGTGATCAAAACCATGGTCCTGTCTTCAATCTCTCACTGCTTCCATCTACCTTCAATCATGCTGCCAGGTTTCTTACTACACACAGAGATGATTGTGGCCACTCCTACACTCAGAATCACCAATGGCTTACCTGCTGTCTCTGTTAAAGTACAGAAAATAAGGATATTTGGTTGGTTAACTGCCTTTATTTTGTATATTAGGAAGGTCAGGCCCAGACAGAACAAAAGACTTGACCAATAACTCATTTCTCAAACCAGGTGTCACTCAGATCTCAACCTCTTCCCCTGATCTATCCTGCTTCCTGAGTCCTAATTTAAAGAAAAAAAATAGCTCAGATTGGTCAAAATTCAGCAAAATTAAGTAATCACAGGGCAGACTAAGTCCTCCTCTTTAGTCCAGAACTATTCTCTAGACGGGCCTAAGCAGCACAGAGCAAATAAAACTGAAGCAGCCAGAAACATCCACTGGATTCAGCCATAGCTCGATAAACCATGTACCACATCAACAGTGAATCCTTATTGGGTCCTAAGTGCAAATCTTCACCAAGAGAGTCATTGTCCTTGGGATGAGGCCAAACGATGCACACCTTACACCAAGAACCAAGCCCAAGGCTGGCTGCATACACCTCTCTGCCATGATCTCTCCAGACAACCAACGTACTTATAACTCACCTCAATACCCACAGTCCTTCCTTCTCAGAACTCAGACGTTTACCTACTTCTTGCTCAATAGTCTACATTTTTCAACCATGAAAACACTCATCTCGGTGTTGCACACATGCCTGAGGTGGGGAGGGGGAGTTCTTAATAAAATGCTGATTGGTTTTCCCTTCCTGGTCCCTTCTCTTCTCTCACACTTTCTTCCTTTGCCTTTGCCCCAGGTCTGCCATATTTCTTGAACCAAAAATCAGAAAATCTGAACGCATTTCTGGCAAGCACTACTTCTTGGTCTCCACCAAGAGTCTCATTCAGGTAGAGATTTCAGTCACATTTAATAACACAATTAATGGCTTGATCTCACTGAACAGAGAAAAGAATAGCAATCAGAACCTGAAAAGGAAGTCAGATTTCAAGAATGGATGCTATCTTATGACATGTACAATTAAGTCTCCTAAACCCAAAATACAGCCTTAAAATATAGACAAGGCACTGCCAGGACCAGCACAGGGTAAACTTTAAGGCAGCTGCCAGTATCTACTCTGCTTTAGGGTCAAATCCAGCTGAGGGTCAATAAATACTTTTGTTTTTAATTAACCTGCACCAGGAAGGCAAAGGAATCAGAGAAGGCAGAGACGACTCAGTTCTGCTGGCTGCAGTCCGATGCAGTCTCCACTCAGAGGCTTGTAATTAGTCTAGCTAAGTCTTTTAATCTGAAAATTGGAAAACATGATTTCATGTGGCTCTGTAAATGTTAATGACCAATAAAACCAGCTGTAGCACCACATTTGGTGCAGTTTATTAATGTGCTATTTTAGATGAGCTGAAGTAAAAAGAGATTCCATTATCCAACTTGAGAAAACCTCTCCTGTGTGCACCCATTTATATGTACAATGTTTTCACTCTACCAAAAACCCAGTCTCAATTTGTCCTTTTCCTTTAGGGCCATGAAAAACATAATGAAGCCAGGTGAGCAAGTATAGCGATGGGGTTGCTAATGTAGACAAGGAAGTTGAGAAGTGGGCTGCATAAAATTATAGAGTAAGCCATGTTCTTTCAGAGGGAATAAATACAAGAAGCAAGAGGATGAGGGGAAGGTTGTTAGCAAACGACAGTCGGGCCATATGGATTAGTCCCTTGTCAGCCACTGAAGAGTTCAGAAAAGGAGAGGTTTATGATCTGATTTACACTGTAAAAGGATCACCCAGCTGCTAGGTGGAAAAAGGCTATAGGAAGTCAGGAGAGCCTGGGAAAGGGGACAGAAATAGAAGCAGGAAATCCAATTAGGAAGCTACTGCACTAATCTCTAGGCAAGAGATGTGATGGTGGCTTAGCTGAGGTTAGAAGTGGCAAAGGGGTCATAAATGGCTGGATTCAGGAAACTTCTCAAGGTAATAGCATCAATGAGATTTGCTTATGGATTTGAAATGGAGATAAAATAAGAGACAAGGGTGACCCAAGGTTAACAACAATATAAGGCCTTTTAGTTTACAAAATATTTTCACATATTTTATCTCATATAAGATTCACAGAGACCTTGCTTCTCAAGGTGTGATAAGCAAACAAGCATTATCGACCTTACTTGGGAGCCTGTTGGAAATACAGGTCCACTCCAGAACCCCAGGTAATCCATATGCATGTG
Organism: Macroglossus sobrinus; assembly: GCA_004027375.1. NCBI lineage: Eukaryota > Metazoa > Chordata > Mammalia > Chiroptera > Pteropodidae > Macroglossus > Macroglossus sobrinus. The sequence continues at coordinate 43,906 of PVKZ01000963.1, forward strand.
AAAGTTTGAGAAGCACTGTTCTGAGTGGCAAAAATGATGATGATGATGATAAAGGTGGTGATAATGCTGATGACAAAACAACTTCCTAGAAGTGAAATAATTTGCTTAAGTCTACACAGTCTGGACTGTGGAATTCTGATGGCAAACCCTGTGCTCTTTCTACTACTACATGTTTTTGAGATATAATTTCTTTCCTTAGGGGGCTTACAGCCTATCAGAGAACCAGAACTCACACCATGTAATAATTATTGTCTGAAACATTGTAGTTTCATTGGAGGTCATGATTTAGGGATCACAGGACAGGCTTCAGCAAGGAGGCTGAATTCCTCTTGGTCTTAGAGTAGAATTTAGACAAGGAAAAGAGAAAACTGTGTGTGTGAGTGTGTGTGTGTGTGTGTGTGTGTGTGTGTGTGTGTGTGTTGGCAGGAGAAGGAAGAAGCCATCATGAAGAGGAGAGTCACATGATCAAAGCCCAGAACTACCCCTGACATTGATAAATCACTCTTCCCATTACATTCTGCCTACCAGACATATTGATCCTGAACTAATCAAGTAGAAAGAGTCATTGGGGAAAAAATAACGTACTTAAAAAAATAAATCCCCCTCACATGGTTACTGCTCCAAGAAGAGTTAGCTGTGCCCAGCTGATGGCAAATTTGCCAAAGGGCACAGTGGATGTACAAGAAAGGGAGGGAGGGGCAAGAAAGGGAGGGAGGGGCCCCCACCGAAGAGAACCCAAGCCCCACTGTATGGTTTTAACCTGTATCCACTGTGCAGGCTCCAGTGTAACATCTGGGCTCAGTGCAAGCCTGATTTAATAATGTGTTGGGAGCTGGCATTTGCTACAATCCCACGGCAGCAGTAAATAGTGGCAGGGAAGATGTGTACGAGACCTAATTTGTCCCCTTCTTCTACTTAGAAAGGCAGATTAATATTTAATAGAAGAAAAATAATTCATGCAGATTTGAAAGCAAAATTCATGAAAAGGCATATTTAAAAAGGTGGAGGGAAATGGATCTGTTTCAGGAATCCTCGATTTTCTCTCTAAAAGAACTAAAAGTTGTGATTTATGTATGTGAAGGCAATTTAGGTGTATTTTACCCACTTCCCTCCTCCTATATTTTGGTTCCAGGGCTGTAAACATTCCTTAAATTTTCACCCAGTCTTGTGTCTCTGCCTCCTCAGTATGGGGCTGGATATTCAGCAGCGAAGGTGGGGCCCAATGCTCAGAGCAGGACAGGAAAGTTGAGGAGGGGCTGAGACTTCCTATGTCATAAACATCTTTTAGAACAATTTTGGGGCCTTGATTTGGGAACCCCATTTCTGTTAACTACAGAACAGGTTTAAGAAAGATAGTTGGTTCCTTAAGAAAGGACCTTATGCAGCGGTACTGAACTGAGTGGAACACAGCATAACCCCATCTAGGGCAGGCCTTGGGAAAGAGAGCAAACTGTGTTCTTTCTCATCTTCCTTTGGGTAGCTTTCTTCATGAGGACTCTAAGTAACCAATCCCCTCTTGCTGCATTTTCAACCTGGATTTGATTCTGTGACACCCCCTAGAAAAAAAAGATTTATGCCTAGGCTTTTTCCATCCTCCTTACAATCAAAACTTACAATTTGACATCCTATCACTGTAGGAGCCTGCTCTTGACATCCCAAACTGATAGCTGGCAACTAATCCACCCTGAATGTCCCTCAATTCATTGGTGTCACATCTGAGGAAGCACATTTTATTTTACCAAGGGTCCTTCAGAGGTGAGGCCTTACCTTCAAAGACTGGCTCTACTGATGTGACTTTCAAGCAGAGTGGTATATTGTCAGGGGCATGGGTCAGGGTTTACATGCACCTTAAATTATACCACATAGAGGAGCCTCATCCTGCTTCTTGAAAACATATCCTAGAAGATGCTGCAGTGAGTCTCGACCAAAGGCTCCCATGTCCCCTCTTCTCATGTCACCTTAGCTCCTCCTGCCACACCACTGCATCCAAAAAATTACCTTCAAAAAGTGCCTCACACTTCTACAGCCTGAGACTTAACTCCCTCAGCCCATGACATGTGCCAACTTGCTTAGATGATGAGAGGACAAGGGAGTTTTGGAAGCAGACAGGTGGGCCCAGCCCACCCCTTTGAGACAGAGAGCTAATCCCCTGGGCAGAGGGTAAAAATTCAATCCCCTGAGCATGTTCTATATAGCGTTTAGTCCTTTCCCAAACCAGTAGAGGTAATTCCCAAGCCTCGCCAGCAGGTTTTCATTTAGCTCAATTTTGTCTCATTTCCTCTAAAATCATTACTCCGATGATTTAATGTTCGGGGCTGAGAACAACACATCTCCTCCTGTCTCCCTCTCTTACCATGGTCTGCCCTCCCTTGGGCTGTAATGGAGACTTTAGCATGGCAGGCCAGAATCATTTAATAAATGTAAAGCAACACGGTCTTGCAGGGCAAATATGTGATGACATTTTTTCCATGTAAATAATGTGATTTTTGTGAGGAAAGAACCTTGAGCATATATATGAATAGGCCTATTATAAGCTGCATCTGACCAAGAATCATTTTAGAATTGTTCTTTTCTGAGCTTTCTATTTGACAAATGTTTCCTGATGCTACATCACCATAAGCCATATTTAAAGTCACTATGAATGTGTTCAAAATAAGTTCTATCCACTTCCTTTGACTCACTTGGGAAGGTCTCTCAGCAAAGATTTGAAGATGAAGATGTTGTTTGTTGTCATTGTTGTTTGTTGTTGTTGTCCCTATTGTTGTTGATCTAGAAGGATGTGGAGGGAGATAACTTGGGAAGGTAGAGTAGGATTTAGAAAGAGAAGGAAAAGTCAGAATCTCTAGGAGTTTCTGCCACTAAAGCAAAGCTTATTTAGAATTTGCTTATTTTCTTAAAACCAACAGGAAAGAAAGAATTGCACTCATACAGTGGGCTGTTCTCCAGCTACAGGCCCAGTGGAACAATTTACAGGGAGACAAGGTCAGCTCAGCCTGTCTCTGCCTCCAAGAAAAATACTCAGGAGAAAGCTACAACTTCTCTAGGGGGCAATATCAGCAGGTAACCACGGATGGAAACTGTGTATTAATTATCCCTTCCTGTGTTTTATATTTTCAGATTTAACAGACATTAGAAAGCCAGACATTGATAAAAATGACAGGAAATAATCTTAGTCAATTGAATCCCCACAATGTCAGGCCTAACATCTGTTCTATGAACCCTGCAGAAATGTGTGGCATTAATATTTAATAAAAAATAGCCCTGGTTTGGACTCAACAGCCATTTCACACTGTTCTCCCAGGACATTCATTTCAGATCTTGTAACCTTACAGAATTTAAATACATATGTCTCTCCCCTGGGCCTCCCTCCTCCTTAGCATTCAGAGGTGTGCTCACAGGAAGCTTTGCTCTTACTCTCACCTGACCACATGACTTCAAGTCCTACTGCATTCCCACTAGCTTCTGCCCAATGGAAGCAGCTGTCACAGGATTAACCTTGGACCACACTCATCTAACTGGAGAGACGTCATGTGAGGTGACAATAAGCTCTGTACCCCGGAGCTCAGTCCCACCAGTTGCTTTCTGTCTCTGTGGCCCCCAGCGCTCAGTTGTCTCCCCCTTGGAAACTGGGGTATCTTTCATGCTACCATTTTCCTCCACAGTCAGCCAAAGGGAGGCGGTCCCCAAATGGTCTCAATGTACCTGGGCACCTGTCGTCAATGTGACTTTGCTGTTCTCGGGAATCTCCACTGGCATTTCCCTTCAGAACCTAGAGAACCTCAAGCTGGGGCCCTAAGGAAAATCCACTGGGAAGACTCTCCTTCAACCGTGCTATCAACTTTTCTCTTCCTTCTTTCCTACCTGGAATTTACATTACTGGGAGACCATAGGGTCAGCCTTATGCTACTCATGGCAGGCCCAGGATTTTCAGATAAAAACCCCCACTTCCCAGAGTGAGTGCAAGTGTCTTTCCTCTTCCCCAACAGACCTCTGTGGAAATCACTTCTCTAGAAATCAGTTTCTTTCCTCCTGTCCAGTCAACCATATTTCCCAGAACCTAAGCCACAGATTCACCTCAAGTTTAGGAGGGTGGTACAGGAATTGCCAAGGCCATCCACTTAGAACAACAACCACAAAAAAGCCTCCTTTACACAAGTCTGCCTGGGCAGAGAGAAGGAGGGGCAAGGCCCACACTTGGGTGGAGGCTGGTGTAGCTGAGGAGATGGAAATGATGCTGCCTCAGGTTCAGATCTCATAGGGAGAGCAGAAGTGGGGCCTAAGTCTCATTCTTCTTCCTTCCTGGGTTCTCACCAGTTGAATCAATCTACCCAAGGATCATGAGTGAAAGTTATGTCAAGGCATCGACTTTTAATTACTTATTATTAATGTCCAAACTTAAACACCCCAAAGACCTCACTCTCTGATAAGCTAGAGGAAGAAACACAGCTTGGACTTGGGATGCAAAGTGGTTTCCTTCTCCATCTGCAGCTCTCGTCCTTAGGGCATGTCTGTAAGGAGACTGGAGTCTAGAGACCCCATCCTCATCTATGGCCCAAGAGCAGGCAGAGATACCAGGGCAGGGAAAGAGAAGACTTGTTCAGTCTGCATTCAGGAAGTACACGTGCCCACCTTCCCTGAACACAGATAGAAGCACTGTGCCACACTGAGCAGTGACCTTTAATATAGCTCTGTGGATGTCGGCCTCCCAGCAACCCAATTAACTACCCCAACCCTTGGAACAGAGAGAGCAGAGGAGGAGAACTTCAAAGTGTTCACTTCCCACAGTCCATGCTTATAGGGAATGGAAAAGTCTCCTTTGGGGAAAAGTGAAAAGAAAAGGAAAAGCCCGACTTTAATATAATCTAAGAAAAGCCATGCCCCAGAATTTGGGGGGTTGTATAAAGCTTGGTTATAAGGAAAAAGGCTATTCAAGTATTGATATGACACTTGGCTGTAGAATTATCCCAAGAGAGAAGGAACTAATCTTTGTACAATCCAGAAAGTTCTGGAGCCATAATAATTCACTTTACTTAGACGGGAGTCAGGAGACCCTGAGAGAATGGATGCCCATGCTTCCTTCTCTCTGCCAGACCATCACTAGTAAGGAAGCATCTGGCAAAGAGAAAATCACTGGACTCCTTTCTCATCATTAACAGAGTGGTAACCACACTTGAGAAGTAAAATAAAAAACTAAATCTAGACACATCTAAGGAAGATGATTATGATAAAGACATCAACCTAGAAAGTGGATAAATGCCTTATTTTCACACTTAAATCAGATAATAGGCTCTTGGATAAGTAGATAAAATATGTTCTTCTGAGTTTATGTAGTGTAGATTACAACTGACTTTATTATACTATACAGATTCATAAAAATTAGCCCAACGAATATTAAGTATAAAAAAAGTTTGACATCTAACTTTTAAGAGTCATCATTTAAAAGCAAAATCTTTCTACAGAGATAGCATGTGGCTGTGTTACAAACATTTCAAGTATCACTGGGCATAAAGGTTATTTGAAAGTCCTAAATCCTTTACAGTTTCCATCTACTCTTTGTTGATATCCTGTAATGTTGACATCCTACCCATTCTTTTGTTTTAACTCATAAAATGGGAAATATCTACATTTAATTGGATTTTGCTCTCTTCCTTAGCCTTTATATTTCAACACTGTGGCAGAAAATCTATCCCAGATTCTCCCAGGAATTCAAGTAGGTACAGAACTGCCGACACAAAGGCTTGGCATCTTAATGTGGGTCTGTAGGAGTGGATGAGTTTCTGAAGTTAGCATAAAAATCAGTTCTGCTTGGTCTGTTTTTACACTATCTTAATGTATTTAATATCAATAATACTTTATCTTAATTTCGGATTGATTTTTATTTTGCATAAGGTCCTAAAATCTTTAGCTTCAATTTCCTTGGCCGCAGCCTCTCCCAACCAAGAAGGCTCCTTAGACACACATAACAGCTAACACCACTGAGTGCTTACTCTGTCTGAGTCACTTGGTTACATCCTTACATCAGTCATCTCATTTGATCCCCACAACTATCTGATGAAGGCACAGATGTTATTCCCATTTTTCAGATTAAAAATAATTGAGGCAAGTAGCATATAAAATGCCTGCTTAAGAGCACACTAAAGCAATAGTAGAGGCAGGGATAGAACTAAGACCCCCTCAGGACTCAAACTCTAGTCCAAAGTAATGCACAATCCTATGTCCATCAACATTTGCAAGTGAGACATGCTGCTATGCCCCAGGTAATCCTCAGCTCAGCCTAAGGATGTTTTCAAGTCTCAACATATCAGTTCTGATTCGCTTAGGAACTACACCTAGGTGCTCAGCAGAAGCAAGGAGAAACTTGAAAGGGACTCAGAATTTACTTCTTTTTCAAGGAAAGAAAAATCAAAGGAAAAACTATTGGCGATGAGTTCTATTTCTTCACTCCTTGAAGGGAAATCATAAAAATGGCTGTCCATAAAAGGTTTTTGTCTCACAGGTGATGACTGGATTGAATAAGAGAAAAGCAGTTTCTCCTCCAGTCATGCCAATTAAGTATGCACTTCCCAGAATTCCTTGCAAGTGGCAAGAGAGAAAGAGATAGTTTTCTATGTACTCCATTATCTACCTAGAGTCAATGGGGATAACTAACTCTTTTTATTTGTAGAGCATCTTGTCTATTCAAAGCAGTTTCACATTTCATCTTTATAGCCTTACTGTAATATGTACAGTAGGAACTTTCAACCAATTTTACAGATGAGAGACTGCAAAAACAAGATGTTGATTTCCTCCAGGTCATTTCTCAGAGAGTATTAAAACAGGATGTAAGAAGTTTCAGAAGATAAGCTAAAAGAATTTTCTCTTTCCTAACTTTTCTCACTCCCCATTTCTTGGTATTAGGGATTAGGGATAACTTTAGGCAAATGTTAAAAGAGTTTATTTGTGTCCTGACATCTTCCACTTCTCTTCCCTTTATACCCTTACCAGTGTCCCTCTCCTCTGGAGTTTCTGGTCTCAAGGTTCCCTCAGCCCCTCCCAATGCAAGTATTGCCCAAATCTGCTCAACTCATAGTGCTCCATGATCCACAGTTTTTTTGCTTTCCCCATCAATCAAAATAGTAAGTTCTTCAGAGACAAGGGAGACAAGCTGGGTGTTCAGAGGAAAGAAATCTAAAAAAATTAATTCACAGCAAGGCATGGTTGTTTATTAGGCTCCAACGTGTTCAAAAGTCGTGGCATATTTTAGATGAAATTAGTTAGTTCTCATGAATCTCTATTTGTTCAAACTAACTGAAATTCCCTGAAATAAAATGCAGAAATTCAAGTAATATACTCTTAGGTACAGTAGCTACCCTCATGTAGGGTAACCTTTCTGGGAATCTAAACTGGAAACTGATTGCAAGATACATTAGGCTTCTCATGGTTTCTCCCTTTCTCCCCCCATTTCCAGATTTATATTTGTTAAAAACTCTAAATTACAACTCCCATGAGAGTAGCACCATGGCATTGGTAGAGGATAGAACCTACAAAGAACTCTAAGTTCAGAGTTTATAAACCAGAGACTGTTCTTCAGCACTCCAGCACTCCTTGGGACAAAGATATGCTAATGACAAAACAGGAAAATGTCAAACAGTGATAGCTAACTGCCCCCCACACACACACTAAAAATGGAGAAATATATATATATATATATATATATATATATATATATATATATATATATATATATATATAATATACACATTTCTATACTTTAGTAAGAAGAAAATAGACACTTGAAACATTTTCTAAATAATACCTTTAAGTGTTAAATAATTTATTTTTCTAAACAGACTGTCTCTATTTTTTAGTTTAACACTGCCATGTAATTTCCAGTTCAACCAATCTACCAAAGACTAAAGCAGCTGGCCAGGAAATTATACCACTGATATATAAGGAGGATCACTTTTAAGGTTAATAATTTTCAGATGGATATTTTTTTTTCCTCCAAGCCTCAGAAATGCTTTAGGATGTTAGAGTATTAAAACAAAATGAAGGAGAGCAGATTGACCCATTTACTCAGAAGAAAATTAACCAAACTAATTAACTGGGGGAGTAGGAATTATAGTCTCCATTTATTGAATAACACCATATGTCAAATGCTGAACATATCTATCTCATTTAATCATCACAATATTGTATAGTAAGCCTTATTATGTCCACATGATAACAAATAAACAGGGACTTGGATAGGATAAATAATTTGCCCAAGGTCGTATGATTAACTCAAGATTAGAATCCAGGTTTGTCTGATTCCAAAAGCCCAAACTCAACTATTGTACCAACTAGAAGTCCATAACTCTTGGTTATGGACATATTCTCAAGAGTCAGAAATAATTACTCATGAGAATTTTGAGATTTTTTTTCTCTTTGACTAAGAAGGTGATAGATTGTAGGACATGATCAGGACAAAACAAAGCAGGACAAACCCACCGCAAGAAGATTCACAAGGTGGATACTGACTTCCTATGAACCATTTAGAAATGCTGATTGGCAATAAACATAGTAACAAATGCACAACATATACGTTCTCTGTCCTAATTCAAGCAATAATTGGATTAAATATCCACTTAATGCAAGCTTAACTAACAATGCAGTACTAACCCTTCCCTTCAATGAATAAGACAACTAATGGAGTGAGTAGGAGATACCTCATTAAAATGAGCATTTGAGTATTGCTCCATGCAGAGTTTGAGCTAGAAAAAAGGTCCAATTATCCTGAACCAGGAAACAAGAGCCTGAAGTTTTTAAAGTAATTTTGTGCAGCATTCTTATGCAACCAGGCTTTCTCTGCTTTAAGAGTCACTACAGTCAAAATAGAGAAATGAATAAGTTGTAGAATTGAACCTGACATTATATTTTTTTAACTACTAAACATAATGCATACAATTTTATTTTAACAAAATATTATCAATCACAAATTGTACTTTCTATATGATTTAAATTTTATGTGGAGGGGGGAAGATTAGAGTTACATAAAAACTATAAGTGAACAGAATTTTTCCTTAATTTCATATATGTACTTACCTAAAACAATTATTAAATAAAATTATCTAAGAGACCTTTTTCCCCCTTTGAGAAGGGTTTTGTACATTCTCAAGTTTGAGAAACACAAATGTTGGCCATATTCTCCTTTAGATGTGTTCATAAGGAGAAACCAACCAAGGGAAATATTTATTGTTAGGATAGATTAGACTCTACTATAATGATGAATAAATTCTGAAATCTTCATGGTTAACAAAACAATGATTTATTTCTCATTTATATCCATAGTAGAGGCAACCGAGGCAGTTCTTCTTGTTATTTCTTCTCCAGCAGTGACTCAGGGCACCAAAATGTTTCCTTTGGACCACTCTGCCCTTTCAGCATCTTCTCTGCAGTGTCTCACCCCTCCTCCAGATCAGGAGAGAGAAAACATGAAGAATTCACACCTTCACCAATTATAAAAGCAGTCACGGGGGTATAAAGTACAGCATAGGAAATATAGTCAATGATATTATAATAACATGTATGGTGTCAGATGGTAACTAAACTTAACAGGGTGATCACTTTGGAAGTTATATGAATGTCTAATCACTATGTCATACACCTGAAACTAATATAATATTGTATGTCAACTCTAATTGAAAAAAATTTTAATTAAAAAAATTTACACCAGCTCAAAATTGTCTCAGACAAGAAGTGACATCCATCATTTGTGCTTGTATCCTACTGGATAGAATTACTCATATGGTCACACATTAAAGCAAGGAAAGCTGAGAAGTACAGGAGCACACAGGGAATGTTCGAGAAGCACTAAGTATTTCTGTCATGAAAAAAATCAGAGATGAAGAGAAACCAAACTTAAAATTGCAATATGAATTCTTTATTAAATAATATTTCATTTATAAAGTTTGACTTATATTTTTATACCTCAAAACATATTTGACATATAAAAATTATACATTAACTCACTAAATATTATTTGAGAGGCTATTATATCCCTGGCACTGAGGATGTAGGGATTAAACAAAAAGAAGTAAATTGAAAGAACACCCCTATTATGTACTAATTCAGACCTAAGGATTTGTGAAGACAAAATGTATTAGCTTTAATCTTCTAATGCACTCCTCCCTTGCATTGCCCAAGTTCTTGCTCCTTGGAAAAGACTTCTCTGAGGTAAAGAACTAAGAAAAGAATAAGCTCCAATGAATTAGATTTACACAAAGTAAAGTCTACACTCATAGCTTGTTGATTAAAAGCTTATGTAAAATGTCATCATTAGTCAACGTTTGATGGAAATGCTCACAAAATAAGACATTCTTAACAAAGAACTGCTTGGGGAAGAAGGAGCCATAGTGCCTTGGCCCCTATAATCAGCATCACACACCAACCAGGTGGGTAACTCAGTTCCACTGGGCATCAATCGCCTTTGCCTGTGAAATGGAGTAAATGCCTTGCCTTCCCTGCTGAAGGTGGGCACTGGGCTGTAGTGTCACAGGGAGGCATCACCTGGAAGTGACCCAAGTGAGTTACCATAAGATGGTAAGTTTTGATCTGAAACTAATTACACTTTATCTGGCTCCTGGCATGCTTCTTTCCCTCTTCCAATTAAGACAACCTTGACTGTCTGACATGATCAGATTGGAGGCAAAATTAGAAAGTATACGAAGTTGCCTCATCCACTCTAGAATCCCTTTTCTGTGCCTTTTTAGTGGCCCCACTTCATGGCACATAGCATTGCCATTTCTTCTTCAAGTTTCCTTTTAGCAAATCCTACTTCAAGAAAAGAGTTGACAGATTTATATTCCTACTAAAAAGCGTGTGACAGATACAAATAAAAATTTATTAAGTACCTGTGACACATCAGGTAACATTCTGGGTGCTGGCTTATAATGATGACTAAGTATAACCCTGTACTTAAGTTCACCATGCTCTGAGAGAGTCGAAAGGTAAAAATGCTTCTTTTTTAGGGGAAAAAATCTAGAAGGGAACACATAGGAGGCTACATAATCTGATCTCTAGATATCAAGTTTCTCATTATGCATGATGGATGAGTATGAATAGAGTAAGAATCTACTATTGGAGAAATTTATATTCCAACAGAAGTAAATTCTTAGAATAATTATGTAATTCTAATTATGTAATTTCAGGAATCTGAAAATCAAGATAAACTTGTATCTGTAGAGATAGTCTTCCTGGAACATCCTAAATCAAAGACCCTCTGAACCACCTTCATCAGAATCACCTCGAAAGCTTGTTATAATGCTAGGCTATCCTATTGTTACAAAATCCCAATCTCAGGGAGATAGAATTCTCTGAGAAATATTTATATCAACTAAAATTTTAGAACCAATGTCTAAAATCATACCCTGTGAGCCACAACATACTCTTCTAAGAGACCAGAAACAACTTATTGTTTTTTGAAATAACTAATTTTTTGGGGGGTGGGGGGGGAGATATTGTTTTTTGCCTACATTCTATCCTTATAGATTTTGATTTTATTCATCTAGTATTGGGCTTTTGCATTTTTCAAAAGTTCCCCACCCAAGTGATTCTAATATAAAACAACTGCATTCTCAATCCCTTAAGAAAGTCCCTGCTCCCAGAATCAAATCTCATCTCATAGTAATGTCATTGTTTGCATGAACCAATTAACAGTGTTACAGCATCTATGTTCAACACTGTGTGACTTGTAACTGTGAGACTCCAACTCTGAAGCAGTGATATTAGCTAAAATTCACTTGAAGAAAAAACAATTAGTAAATTCATAGATTGTGTTTTTGATTAGCTTTATCTTCACAGGACTATTAACTTCAGCAGGAAATACAGCTGATTTTTACCTTTTAAAAATACACAGGATAACTGCTAAAAGATAACCATTTAAAACAGAACACATGCATTTATTTCTGTACCTTCCCCAAATCAAGCTAAAAATATAGTAAAAGAATAATCTCACAAGGAAAAAAAAAGGGAGGAGACAGCAGTAGAAAAGAGATACCAAGAAATTTTGGAAAATGTTAAGAGCATGGAGAAATCGGCTGAGAAATCAGAGTAGCAAGTGCCCATGGAGGAGTGTGCAAGAGAAGTGTCAAATAATGACTCAGAGACATTGAGTTAAGTGGTACACTTTACACGTAGGAGACAGAAAAGGAAAACTACAGAGCACTTTGTTATCACATATTGGGGAATAAACTGACAGCTGGCAGCTAACCAAGAGGTAAAGCTGGACCAGCCCTGCTAAATTACTAAACCTAATAATTTAGATTTTCTACCCTAGGGCAATTAAGGTATTTAAAATAATTACAATTGGTGTGGGTTCATCAGAAAATCTGAGCTCTATCTGTGGAATACATGTGATTGTCTATCACGGATGCCTCGTATATAGTTCCATCATCTTAGTTAGGCCACATCTGCCCCATTTTCTTCCTTGGATTTCTCAGATGTAAGTAAATTTACTTGGAAGAGCTAAGAAAGGAAAGGAAGAGCCTTACCACCAGAAAAAAAGAAAAGGTAAAAATCTTTTTTAATAGGTTCAGTTAGATTCCCATCATCTTTTTGGTCTGGTGCTAGGGAACCACACGGTAGTGTGGGAAACAACCCCCCCCCGCAACCCCCACCTTGTCTCTCGCCACATACACGTTGGAATTGAAGTCATAATTTTAGTATTATATGTAAATTTTGATTTACAGTAAAAAGTAATAGTGGGCGAAGAAACGTGTGTATGTGTGAGTGTGTGTGGAAAGGCAGAGAGTCTGTAAGAGACCAAATCTTTACATTAGTAGGAAGCTAATAGGTAATGTCTACATTTGGTAAATCAAAAAATAGCCCACAAAATATCATTTATAAATATGGTAATAAATACCAGCAGTGACAGCTAAAACAATTGAAAGCAGTTTCTTCGGGGAAACGACTTGATGATAGGTCTGGAGGAGAGATCTGTTGCTTTTCATCGTAAGTCTTGCATGACTATTTGACTTGTAAAATTACGTGCATGCTTTGTTTTGATTGAAAAACAAGAGAGACAGAAGCACATCTCGAAATCTTTACAGTGACTACTTTGAGGTGAAGAGATTATTTTTTATTGTGATTCATATTTTCTAAGCATATGTTCTTTTTGTAATCAATATATGTTAATATTTTCAAGTATTTGAAACAAATAAAGATATAACATGACCATTCATGCTTGGTATATATAGGTATATATTATATGTATACATGTACCTATATGTATATATGTGTGCATACATGCATATGCACATATACACACATATACATACACATAGGTTTATCTGTCACGCACAAGTACTTTAGATGTTTTCTCCCTCATATGGTTGAATGTTCTTTAAAACAAATTTAAAGCTTGGAAATATTTGTCCAAAGAACTACATTTTCTTTGCACACTTTCTTCTGACATCTCAAGATGTATAAAAAGGGGAAGAGCATCGGAAGCAGGTACCCCCCCTAGGGGAAAAGCCCTGTGCCTCACTCTGGCTGAACTCACAGCTGCACAGGCAGTGGCCAATTGTGAATTCTCTCCCCTTCCCCTCTCACCTCACTAAGACAGCACTTCAAAGTCTCCTTGATGCACTTTACTGTTTAAATCAGTGGGTCAGGAAGGAACAACTAGAAATCAAAGACTTTGAAATGAGCCCCTTAAGAGTCCAATTCAAAGGCTCTTAGAACAAGGTAAATAGATGAGAGAGAGAATAGATAAGATGACAGATGATAGATAGATAGATGATGATGATGATAGATAGATAGATAGATAGATAGATAGATAGATAGATAGATAGACAGACAGACAGACAGACAGCAATAATCCCTCTGTGCCTGAGAACTGATCCCATATGTGTTTTCTACTGCTCTGGAGAACAGAGAAGGCTTGATTTGGCCTCTCCTTCCTAGTTTGTCTCTGGCTGTTTGTAAGAGATATTGAACATTTACTGAGGTGATGAGCAGCATCCCAGAGGTGGAAGAGATGGGGGTAGCAGAGGAAGGTGGGGGGTGAATGGTTTAAAGTTGTTTCCAATAATCATTTCCCAAACCAGTCACCCACAGTCCTAGTTCTAAGGCAGAAAAGGCATGACAAGCAATATGACATGCCCATCACCCACCATGGAATGGGGTTACCTGAATTGGCACCAGTCATTTAAAGATTTCTTTCAACATTGTTCAGAACAGTGCATTTAGGTGTCAGAGAGATGATTCCTGGTTTTGCAAGACCACTAAAAGCTCAACATAAGTCACTCCAATGGGATGGCTCAGAGTGTGAGCTCCATACTGTGTGAGTCCCAACACCTCTCTTCATCAGCTGAACAATCTCAGTTGTCTTAAGTCCAGTTTCCACATTTGCAAAACTTGCCAAATGGAATTGTTTCAGGATTGAATGAGCAAATATACCTAAAGTGCATCAACATTGCCTGATGCAGTATTCAACAGATGTTTGTTATTTTTTATTTAAATCTACTGAATTATCAGAGTTATCTATCATGTGCACAAGCTCCGCATGAAGGCCTAAGAGGGAGGCAGTGAAGGTATTATTACCATCTGCATTTTACAGACAAGGAGATCAAGATTCATACAAGTAAGAGGCTGCCTGGCTTTGTACACAGTGAAGCCACAACTCTCCCCCAGAACTTCTGAACCCACTGCCATATCCTTTCCCGAGCCTGAAGAAGCACCTGCATTCCAAGTCCATGTGTCACGAGATTGCTGTCAAAATGTTGTACTGGTCTATAGTGAAGTTAAAATCACCAAGGATCCTTTCATTGGCCAGGGTCTGGACAAGCCTGAGTGTTGGGATTATGGCCCAAACTGCAACTGAGTCTCATTCTGATAATGTAGCCTTGGGCAAATGATTCATCCTCTCTGGATCTTGGGCTCCTAATCTATAAATCAAGTAGTTTAGACTAGAAGTCCTTAGACAATTAACTTTAAAGTATACAATTCTTAACCTATGTTTCCTCCTTTAAACAACTTGGTCTTTGAAGGACAGACATGCCCATAAAAGGTACATCATCAAACCCATACAGCTCTTGCACACTTTAACACCCAGCATACTGGGGAGTAGTGAGCTACTAACCAAACAGAAATACCAGTTATCCAGGGAAAGCACCAGGAATTGTAAATTCAAAAAACCAAATCTCAACAGTCAAATAGCATCTATCTCTAACCCTGAAGATTTTTCTCATTCACTCTCAGAAGATCTGAAAGAGACTTAGGAATCAATCCAGCCCTCTCATTTCACAGATCAGAGAGCAGGGACAATGGGAAGTTCAGTGTCTCACCCAAAATGACACAATCAATTAGCAACTGAGATGCATCTAGAACCCAGGGCTCCAGGCTCCTCACCCACATTCTTTGCACTGTGTTGTGCTTTATTCTCCAGGTTTAGCAAATCCTCATCAATGGTTCAGATGTCTCCCTGCCAGGAGACAAAGCGTGTAGGGATCAAAGCACATCTGTGAAACTAATGACAGTCTAATTCACTATTGGCAGAAACGTGGGAGATTTGGGGAGAAAATTGCAACAGACTGTTATAGACCATACTGCAGCACATTGTTGAAAGGGAAAACACTTCTTAGATCATAAAGCATCATTGAGAGGGGGAGCCAACATTCCCAGCTCACCTCACGTTCAGTTCCTTGGGATGGTCTGCGGGTCCCCTAGACCAGCATGCTCCAAACACACATCTGCTTCCAGGCTGGAGAGATGATAGCCAGTGCTCCGCTGGACGCATAATAAATTTATTTTTTCAAAAGCAAAGTAAGAGCTTAACTGGATAAACTACAAAATCAAGTGAGCATGATGCAATCAACCCCTTCATGTTCTAAAAAACAGCCACGTTCCCTGACATCTAGATAGCTATCTTTCCAGACTTTCTCAAGACCTGCCAGCTGTCATCTAAGTTTAAACTCACTTCCTGTAAAGGAGGAACACAGCAATATTCTTATTTCATTGACTGAACAAGATTTGACTGACCACTTTCTAGATGTCAAGGACTATGCTGAATCGTCTCAGAGACTAATTCTATTAGCTAAAAACTATTCCAGTTTCTGAACTAATTATCAAGGCCACCCACTGACCAACTTTAAAATTGAAGTGTAGTCTTCAACAGCCCCAAGCCCCAAACTGAAGCCCCTTCCCCTTTCCGGTTACAACATTATATTTTCAAGGGTCCTTAAAAACCACGTGATACAGTTTTTTAAAAAACATCTTAATCATCTGAATGAGTTATTAACAACTAAATTAACAAATATAAATGTATAGTATATATACATACCCATATATGTATAATTAAAATCCCAACTTCAGATTTAATTTTTATGAAATTTTCAAACACACACAAAAGTAGACAGAATTGAATAACAAAACTTCATGTACCTATCACCCAGATTCAACAGTAATCCACATTTTTCCATTGTTGTCTCTTTCATTTCCCCTTACTAAAATTAATAATAAAAAATTAATTAATATGCATTTCTTCATGATGCTCTAATCTAGGATTACTATACATTTTTATTTGCCTGGGGCAGCCACACAATATAGTTCTGTGTATCAACTAATATGTGTTAATACATTTTAGAGCCCTTTTTATTTTCAAAAGTGACCTGGTTTGGATGATACACTCTGTGGTCACTTTACCAGTAGGTAACATTACTAGTTTGATACGCTTATGAAAATGGTATCTTATACTATTTATTATTACTCAGAACTGTCCTGCTCTTCCAGGCTTTTCCCTGTACTTCAAGAGCTGAAAATCTGGGAATTACAATTCACAGATTTCATTGCTAAATCTCACCACTGAAAGAACTTGACATAAGACTAAGAAGGCAGAAGAAAAAGAAAAGCTCTATTCCCCATCTTCAGCAGACACTTAAGCATTGGAAGATAGCAGATGGCAGCTGTGTACTTTTGCCTATGGTTTTTAGGGTTACAGGCAGCCAAGGTGACAGCCAAAGTGGCAGCTACTGGCAATCCCTAAACTTTCTGAATTTCTTAAAAGTGACTTTACCTTTGTTACCCAGATTCTATTTATATAGGCCACCAATTCCCCACACGAAGCCTCTTCCATCTTGAAAAATTTGTAATGGATTCCATTTTCCTGATGAAATATTGACTGAAACTGCTAATGAGCTAATCCTCACTTCTTGAGTTTGCTTAGACTCTGAGTATTGCCTCTGGGAGCTTAGCAATATATAGCTACCCACTGCCCACCCCTCCACCCAATCTTAGCCAATACAGCCATATTAACAGCTGATAATTTGCCAGAACACCATGCTGTTTTTCATTTCAACATCTTTTCTCATATTCACCTATAATTCCATCTTGACCTTAACCCACTGCCCTTGGCTAACTTTGACTATTTGTTCAAGTAGCTAGGTACTTCCTTCTCAAAAATTTTCTCTCTGACCCCTCACCAGACTGGTTGTATGTCCCTCCTCTGTGCTCCTGCAGCAATCCAATATCTCATAGTGAATTTATGTTTTTAAATATATGCTTCCATCTGCTCACAAATGTAGCTTTAAATGTATGTGACCTCCTTAAATGCAAAAAGCTTGTTCTATATCTCCAGTATTGAACACAGTGTTTGATCCACAGCAGACATTCATAAGATACTTGGGAAATAGACAAATAAATGAGTAGTTTCTCACCAGCTCTGGCAGCTTGAAGATAAAGAATTCTGTAACTGTAGGAGACAAGGTCACTTCAGCATTGAACCCCATGCCCATGTCCCTTTAGACATGCACAGCCCAAAGTATGATGGCCACTAACCCCATGCGGCTATTTTAAATTCAGTTTTTTAATCACACTGGCCACATTTTAAGTGCTCAATAGTCATACATGGCAAATGCTTCCATATTGGATAGTGCAGACACAGGACATATCCATCACTTCAAAGGATTCAATTGGATAGTGCTAAGCTCTAAAACTAGTAGAAGATGACACATTTTTATAGGCTTACTCAGGGACAAAATGACCAGCCAGAATGATGAACTAGTTTGTCAGAGATAAACTAACACTAAGGATGTGAGCTCTAGCAAGAAGTTGTAAATTTCAATGCTCCCTAACATTTATCAGGCAGTTAACATATAGAAGCCATAGCAGTAAGTACTTTACACATACCTTATTTAAGAAAAATAACTTTATGGTTAAGTAGAAATTCACTATCCCTTATCTACAATTCTAAATCCAGAAAGTCCTAAAAACTACCCAATATTGTCATAAGTTTGCCATCAACTTATTTAACAATAAAATCTGACCTGAATTTTAATTGCTGTAAGCCTATTTCTAATCTTTATTTGTGCAAATGGTCATCTACTTTGCTCATAATGGATTATTAATAGGTTATAGGATACCACCCAGACCTTGTCCTTGATAAGAGTTTAATGTAAAATAGGGCATATGTACTGGTTTCCTTTTCTAAGATATGAAGACATCTGAATTCTAAAATATATCTAGCCCCAAGGTTTTAGATAAGCAATTATAGACCTGTATTTTTATTTCCTATTTCATAAATGAGAAAACAAAACTTGAAGCAATTAAGTTACTTGCCTTAAATCATAGAGACAATAAGTGGGAAGCAGAGATTTACCTACACAATATATGCCCAAAGCCCAACCCCTAATCATTAGTTGATGTTGCTTCCTTCAACTGTTGTTGAACTACATGGCTAACTCACACAGTTTGCCTCTGCTACCAACGTAGAACAAAAGCCAAACCACAGAACCTAAAATTAGAGTAAAAAAAAAAATACCACATGTTCCAGAGAGTTCCCCAGGACCCTAACCAAATCCACAGCCACAATCTCAACTGACTATTAGAGTCACCATTGCTTAATACACATGGAGGCAATGTGTATTTAGCATTTGTAGTATTTCAAAGGAAACTGAATCTTGATATTGAGTTCTCCAATAAATTACAGCAATTAACATTTTCATGACCCAATTATTTAATTCAAAATACCTCAGGGCACTGGGTCCTCAACAAGAGAGAAACAGTGGAAAAATTCACCATCTCAAGAAGCACAGCTTTTTAAATCACAGTTGAGAGTGAAAACTCTCTCTGCTAAGAGAGGTCAATACAGTTTCCTTTTTCACAGCCCTGCTGAGAAAGAGAATGCCAGAGGGCAGCCTCCAGGGGCACATCAAACCACTGGCGTGGAATCAGTCACCACACCAGTGACATGGCTCCCAGGCAGAGCATGGGAAGAAGCATCCAGGCATCCTCGGGTTTTGTTAAGAAATCATTACAGAGCTGGGAAAGAGCACCAGTTACTTTAGCAATATTTTGCAGCATGGATAACTAACTCTCTGTCTGGAATTGTTTAATTAGTTAATGAGATTGGGGAGCAGTTCATCTTAGGTTTAACAAATAAGACTGCAGTAAATTCTCATTTGTAAGAGTCAGCAGATTTCCCTTCTCTTTGATGGCAAATCAGAAGCCGTTACAGTGCGTTTCCAACAAGCAGCCTGAACCGTTCACTTCAGGAAAGTTTGTTTCCAAATTCTCAGCCAGTGAGGCTCTGAGACAAAATGAGGAGAATAAAAAGCCATCATAAGGGACGCATGGAACTGGGGAGCAGCTGGTCAAGGCTGAACTAGCCTTTCTCACTACTTCTATTTTGAGCTCCTACTGATGAGTGTAGAGTAGCCTGTTCTCCCTGCCACCTACCCCTGATAAACATTAAAGAAGGCTGTTCATCCTCACTTGTTTCAGAACAAAGGGAATGTGCTCCTGTGGCCCTAACAAGGAGGAAAGCTGCCTCAATCAGAGATTAGTACCATAAGTCCAGGTAAAGTTCTGCTGCCTCACTCCATCTGGAACATTCTTTATCCCCAAAAAGCACAGTGAAAACTCACAAATCACTCATGTACATGCCCTTGAATCCTTCATGGAGGGAAATGACTTCAAAAGATTAGATCAGTTGATACTTCAGGAAGCCATTAGTTCCAGATGAACACAAATGCTCTATTCCACACAGAAAGTTCAGACGCAGACATGCAGATAATCACCATGATTAACTCCAGGGTAAGAAGCTGCATTCCTCACCTGGAAGAACTGTCCTTTTGGGGTCAATGGAACTCAGTTCTGCATAATTCTGTGGGAGGGTCTGTTTAGAGATCCACCACCATAAGTTTCTGCCTGAGTCAAGCAAAGTGAGAACCTCAGGACAGAAACCCAAAATCCCTATGGTGACTCATGCCTGACAGTGGATATTTTATTCCAGTGAAGGCTGAGAAAAACAAAAACAACAAAAATAAAGGAGACACATTTCAAGCCTTTCTTTTGAATGCAGAGTTTCTGAACTCCCTGCTCTGTACTGCTAAGATGGTAAAGGAGAACTTAGAAAG
This sequence comes from Macroglossus sobrinus, assembly GCA_004027375.1. Taxonomy (NCBI): domain Eukaryota; kingdom Metazoa; phylum Chordata; class Mammalia; order Chiroptera; family Pteropodidae; genus Macroglossus; species Macroglossus sobrinus. The sequence goes on from PVKZ01000963.1 coordinate 64,278, forward strand.
AGACTTAGAGGTTATATCTTCTAAGTCTCTGATCAAAAGAGCTTGCACATCCCCCTTTCCTCCTCACCATCCTTCCTGGTAACACCACAGACCAAGAAGAGTAGGCTCCTCTGAGCTAAAACTAAAGGTTTAGAAACATAAAGCCTCAAGGCACTCACTCACCATTATGCTTTTCAAATGGTGGCATTTGGAATGTGCTAGTGTAGGAGTCAGAATCCACTGAGGGATCATGGCAAATCGTTTGAGGTCTCTGGGTCTCAAGTTCTTCCTCATATGCAGGTTTGTGTTTGATTAAGAGCATGAACCCTGAAACCAAAATCCTCAGGCTCAAATCTTGACTTTATCACTTAGTGACTTGGGACTTAGAATAGCACCTGGCTCAGAGTTACTTTTATATACATATTGTTATTATCGTTATGGGTAAAATAAGAATTAAAACATTGGTCCTTCCTATAGCACAGGGAGTAATAGGGAACAAACAAGATGAGACTTTTAAAAACATTTAAAAGAGTAGGAAAATTACTACATAAGCACATTTCCTATTATATATTATATAATGTGGTATTTCATTCATTCCAACATACTTTTTTAACACTTTAACATTTCTGAAATTGGATGCAACTTATGATTGATGTGGTAACATAATTAATTTGACAGTTTTTTAAATTTCTAATGATACATAAAGTGATGTTATAATGGTATTTTTCATTCCATGTAATATAATAGTATGTTTTCAATAAATGAAACTCAGTTGGTTATTATGTCTGGATTAAGACCTCCAATCTTACTGATGATAATAATTTTATTTGGTCTCAGAGTACTAAACTGTGAGACAGAAAGACTGGGGTCTGATTCCAAACAACCACAGGAGTGGTGAAGTGGAGAGTTAAGAAAGAAAAAGAAAAGAAAAACCTCAACTACAGAAAAAAAATATGAAAGAAAACCAGAATATTTATGACAAAGGGTTCCAAAATAAATTCAACTATGGATTATGAGATACAAAATGATATTTCAAATCCATAGGGAAAGAATAAACTTACTGATCAATAAATTGGCTGAAGATGAAAAGGCATCTACTTGAACGGGGAGAGAGAAAGTAGAGTTGAAGACCTAGCTTACCCCTTACAGCAAAATAAATTCCAAATGTATTTAAGTGTGAAAACAAAACCATAAATTATTTCAACATCAAAAATTTCTTATATACCCACTATGGACAAAGTACTGCAGAGGACAAACCAAAATCTCTTTCTCAAGACACAAATTTCAATGGTTCTGAAATAATTATATGTGCTATGAAAACAAGGAAAAGCAGGGGAAATATGGAATTATAGGCATTTACTGTTTTGTTTATAAGCCCTTACTATGGTTAATAAATTCACTAGAAGAAACATTTTTCATTAACCTTAGAGTATCATAGACATTCCTAAATATGACAAAAATGTATAAAAGCCATAAAGAAAAACATAATAAATTTAATTTTATTTATATTTTTAAATTTATGAATGGAAAAAAAAAAACCTACGGACAAATGGCAACCTGGCAACCCAAGGCAAAAAGGAATGCAACATTTAAGACAAAGGGCAAATTTCCTTAAAAGTACAATTTTGGAAATCTGGTTTCAGAAAGTAGAAGCAGGATTCTAATTCTGCCACTAACTAGTTCTGTGACCTTGGGTAAGTCTCAAGGCCCCTGAAATTAGAACTTTGTATGTTACCTGAGAGAGCTGGACTAGCTCATACACATGGTCTTCCCAACTTCAATACCATGTAGTTGTCTGCAAATCTCTAAAAAAAAAAAAAGAAAAGAAAAGAAAAGAAAAAGACAGAAAGAAAAGAAAGGGAAAAATATACATGGAAAGAAAATGCGATTTCATAGAGAATACAACATAGATTAAAAGACAGGCTGTTTTGCTTGCATTCCTAAACAATTACACTGCAGAAGTACAAAATGAGACTTCTCATTTGTAACAACATTTTCAAGGAACCATTATGGGTGAAAAGTAACATAGAATCACATTATTAGCCAGTTCACAACCAACAAATTGCAAAATGTATTCCTCTTTTTAGGGAGAGAAATAAGGGGTTATTCAAGGGCTGCCTTCCCTAGAGTGAAAATTAAATTCCAGTAAATCTGGAAGGAGGGCGGCATATCCACTGAGTGAACCCAACACCTACCAAACCACAGAGGAAGTGAACACAGAAGGAGTTTTCCATAAAGAGCAGCAGGGAAATGAGGTCCTGGTAGGACGGCTGTGCACAGCTCTGCCCAGGGTCTTACCACAGAGCCTGATTCACAGGCCAAGCAACTCGGGGGCCTGAGCAAGGTCATGGGCTAGCCCCAGCTGCTCCTCATATTTCCCTAATTTCCAATGCTCTGCCTAATCTAGACTATATCACCTTTAATTCCCAAATTTATCTGCAGGCCTCAGACTGAGAAAATCTATCCTCCAGCAGCTCAAGCCTCTCTAACCCGTGACGTCATTCCCACAGCCCTCCGGGGCTCCTTTAAACGGCTTCCCTAACTTAGTAGCCCCACAGTTCCAGAACAGAGGCACATCAATAAAACCCAGCAGTCTGTGATTCGGGTTTCATTAAGCTTTTGAGGAAATTTTTTGCCTTGGACAGTTAGAAAAGGAAACAGAGCAAAGAAATAAAACAGCAACTCATTAGACCTGAAGCAGAGCATATAGCTGAATCCCACTCACTTGGAAAGGGTTGCTGAGGGCTCTTGGGAATTCTGCAGAGCCTATGAAAAGGAGCACTTCTCTTCAGACTTAGAGCAGGAAACTTAGTCAGTGGTGTTTTGATGAAGGGCAAGCGGTCTAATCCAAGCGCTAGACTATGAAATTAGCACAGAAGGAAATTATTCTAAGGCTGTAAGCAACTTACCTCAGCAGGCCCCAACCTTTTTGGCACCAGGAACCAGTGCTCCTGAAAATCGAATGCCTGATGATCTGAGCTGGAGCTGAGGCCGTGATGGTAGCACTGGGGAGCGGCTGCAAATACAGATGAAGCTTCGATGGCTCGCCTGCCGCTCACCTCCTGCTGTGCAGCCTGGTTCCTAGGTCCATGACCCAGGAGTTGGGGGCCCCTGATTTACATGACAATATTCAAACCCCACCAGCTGCCTTACCCACCTGAGGCTGCTTGACAATCCCAGCACTCTTACCTAGCTGGTCTTGCCCTTTCTCAGAAATTCTTACTTGAAAGAAAGTACACTTTGGAGTCACCCAGCTTCAGGCTCCTCCAATGGGGAAATCTTATTAAAATGCAGACCCTGCTTCCATAGGGCTGAGCTGGGGCTTGAGATTGTGCATTTCTAACAAGCTTCTGGACCACTCCATAGGCAGCCAGACCCTGGCTCTTGGAAGAGGGAATGCCAGCTCCCACTGGTCAGCCCAGCCCTTGCTCCGGTAGAAAAGGGATACAGCTTCTATAGATGGCCAGTGCTGTCAGAGGACCCTTAGAGTGAAAAAACTCAGCCCACTACTTTTTCCCAGTTCAATCCCCTAAAGAGATTTTTTCTTTTTAATAAACCCAGTGGTTAACAGCTAGCTTGTTAGTTAGAGGCCTGAGGGACACAGAGGGAGGCTTATGCTCTACTACTCAGTTCATTAACTAGAGTAACAACCAATTTCAAGGTGATTATTGCTATTATAAACTCTGATCAATTTTTTAAACATGTTTCTAGATTTTGAAGCTAACAGAGGAATATTAGAGCAAGGAGAGCAGCTATGTTGAGAATTAGTCATATCTCCAGATTAATATCTGATCTCTCCATCAAAGGGAACACAGAACACATTTAGTTAGGGTTCTAATTGTACCTCCAATAAACCTCCACCACAGTGAAATATGAGCACCCATAATTTTTAGTTTCTACTTCCTATACATAATCCATCTGACTGGATAGTCTCAAGCAAAGGCAGTTAAAGCAATTTGTTTCACTTATATAAAGGAATAAATCAGTGCTTAATTATGTGAGGTTTATTATTAACAGTGCTTGCAATCTGACCATATGCCATGACGTCATCTTTTTACATCAAGAAAAAATATGAGAATATACTGATTGCTTTTATGGTGCCTTTTCCTACTCCAGAGTGGCACATGGGGAGGAAGGTGGCACTCAACGTGACCCAGTGAGGGAAGAAGGGACAGGGTGCTTGCTGCTCTAAGCTCCCAGCAGTGGTACTGGATTGCATACGGAATGGTCATCAAGCAGGGGCAGGGAAACTTCACACCCTCCTAAGTCCCACTTCCCATCAGAAAAACAAGCCAATCATATCTTTTTTTACAGACTCTCAATGTCTTTCCTAAACCAGCATTCAATCACCAGCACACAACAGAGGACAGGGACAGATTTGATGTCAGAGATGTGGGCCCAAATCCCTACTCTAGTTACTACTACCTGTGAGTTGAATAAATGATCTAACCCCTCTAGACTTCCAATTTCTCTAGCTGAAAAATTGGGATATCAATGCTTCCCATGTAGGGTCATATGAGGATCAGACATAATGGATGCATAACACCTGGCCTATATTTAGTTCACAGTAAAAGGTGACTATTACTATGTAAATTCCTTTGCTGGGGAGAAATTGGAGACCTGAGACTAAATCATGTCCACATCTTGTTGTCCATTGTGAACTGTGACACCAGTGACAATATTTCAGATTGTGCTTTGACACTCTTGCCTTTGATGTCTCTTTCCAGCATCCAAGGCCAATTTCCACTCTTTTTTAGATTGTTGTATGTCCCAAAGCAAATTGGTTAACCTCTTTGAGGTCCATCTATGCTAGTCCTCTGCCTTGCCTCATCATGCAAGGTGCTGGGAGGCTCTGAATTTATGGAGAAAGGGTGCTAAGGTCTTTGAGGTCAGCTGGGAGCAGGCAAGCTTGCTCAGGGAATGCCTCACACAGGGTCCCTGGAATGCCTGCTGTGGCCAATGAATGGTCGCCCAGTCAGTGTATATTCTCCCATCTTCCCTGGTCAAAGAATGCAGTTGCAGACCCCTGACTAAAACATGCCCTTTCAGGTTAGAGTGGCCAATCATATGCAGAAGACAGGTTTTCTAGAAAACCTCCTTGAGAGAAGAACACATAGCTGGCATCTCCTCCTTTTGGCCTTCATGCCCTCCCTAAGCATGGAAGTGATGATGACTAGAACTCTAGCAGTCATATTGGACCATGAGATAGCCCTGGGGACAAATATACTAAGATAGAGAAACAGGAAGGTGGGAAGAACTGGGGACCCTGATGACACCATGGAGTCGTCATATTAGCCAAGACTATTTGCGTAGATTTCTATTACATGAGAGAGAGAAAAACTCATAACTTACATACGCTACTATTATTTCTGACCTATGTTACTAATAGCCAAATTAAGTTCATTTTTTCATTTTTATACACATCTCCAACAGACTTTCACCCTAGAAAAATGGTGCTTCAGATCACGGCTAAAAATGCAAATGCAAAGGGTTGAGCTTTTTCCAACACCAAGTTATTAATAAGCCAGTATGTTTCTCATAGATAGCTGCCAGTATAGATGTTCCTTCCTAATAGAAGGATTTATTTAATTTCATAATACTCTGGAATTGTAATAAATATCCAAAGACACACCTTCCTCAAGGTCTCTAGCTTAATTGGGTCCACGTTCTGAAGCTTATGAAGTCACCAGTCCTAAACAGCTCTGCTTTTCATCCCCCACCAAGGCAGCCTTAAACCTTTTACTAGACACTGCAGCAAAATAAAATGTTCTTGAAAACATTAAGGGCTGATGAACTGGTTTGGATTTTCTCCAAACCTCTAGACTTTCTCTTCTCCCCATAGATCTAAAACAAAGTCCAGTCACTTTGAAATGAAGGCATTTGATTTGGAGCCACTGCACATTGATTTATCTAGCAGAAGGTGCTTGTATTTTTCAAGCCAGAGCAAAGAGCTTCAATAGCACTCTGCCACCCCTTTGGTGTGGTGCACTGGTTCTTGCCTGCCAGGGTAAGTATGTTGTCCCATTTCTTGCTCCCATGAAGAGGCAACAAGATGGACTGACTTGAGAAAATAACCATTCAGCACTGAAGAAATATGTGAATCAAAAGAAATCTAAATCCTATCTAGTTTCCCTCACCATATCATACATTAGGTAACTAAAGTAGAGAGAGAAAAAAAGCAGGCAGAATGCATCTGAATTTTAATGAGGCATTCAATCCCAGGCCAATTCCATGTTGTCTTAACTTTATCTTATAGTGTTGACAAAACATGGATTGACTAATACTTAACAGGTGAAACTAATTGTTTAACAAACTTCAAGAGGGCAAACAGGCTGGTCTCCTCTGTCCTCTTTAAAATCTTTATGAAGTGATAAAAGAATAACTAATTTTTTTATATGGGCAGATGCAATAACTGGGTAGAATTGTTCACATCTGAAAAAGTATAGGTAAAATTTAAGGTGTCTTTATATGATTTTTAAAAATGTTTCATTTGAACACAGACTCATATATAACAGAGAAAAATGCAAAGAAATACAAAAAAAATAAAGACCATAATAAGTACCACTTGCCAAAAAAAAACACTTGGTTAAAGAGAAAGGCAAAGGAGAACAGTAGCTGCTCTTAATTCTCCAATGATAATATAAGACTGAGTTACGTGAACTCTAGCAGCTGGCTAATAATCCTTCCCCTAACCAAGGTAAGAGGTAAACATTCTGTTTGATATCTAGAGATCCTCTGAAAGCTCAAGGTTCTGAATCTGGGAGTCAATGATCCAGAATTCTACTTTCTAGCTCTAGAAAACCAAAAGGTGATTAGTGGGGCCAGCAGATCACTAGCATGGAGATCCCAATCCTGCCTTCAACAGTCTCCAGTCCAGATTTAACAAGGCATGAATTTGCATAGCAAAGTAGAGTTCTTCATTAGGTAGTTAATTAAACTCTTTTGAAAAAGTGATCATGAACAGAGCTGATAAATTCAAACTAAATCAGAGCATTAATTAATAAGAGCAACAAGCTTTAGCTCAAAAATACAAAACAAAAAACTTATTATGCCCACCTCTGCACATACATTCACAGGCACACACCTTAATTAATTACCCAGCTCTAGTCTTAAATGTCCTCACTGTGATTGAATAGGGTAGAGAAGGACTTGGAACCTGAAAATAAGAATGTAAGAGCAGCCAGATCTTAGTCCAATTTGCACTGGAAGCTGTGGAGAGAACCTGGATGACCTCTGCTTCCAGGATTTAATCCATTTCCACTTCCTTAACATTTTGTGGTCCAGTTTTTTTATATTATGAGTTCAGTAAATTAATAGCTCCCTGCCTTTACTTAGAAATCTCAAAATACAAATTCCTCTATATTACATCTTTGTGTTTCTTAGAACACACTAGATTTCCCCAAACTATAACATACTCAGAAAAGCAATATTTCAGATGATTTATTTTGTAGCATTTATCCTTAGCCCTCCCACACACACAAACACACTATGCTTAGTTAACTAGTATTAGAAAACAGGTAAAATGGGCAATCTACTTTTTAAGACCATTTTGCTCTGGATTACAAAAAATGCATATAAAGTATTTGCAAATTATAAGAAAACACCAAAAAGAAAGATAATCTCCATCAGAGATAGACCCTAGTAACATTTCAGTGTCTCCTTTTTCAATTCAGTTTAGAAAAGATATATCATATATAATTTTTTTAAAAAAAAATGTATACCATTTTGCAACCCACTAAGGAATACAGACTGAACATTTTTTCATGACGTTAAATATTCTCCTGCGAAGTTATTTTGAGTGACTGAATAATAGTCCGTCAAATTTCTTACCATTCAGATAAAAGTGAAAAATATACTTCAACCCATCCTCTATTATTGAGTAGTCAGGTTGTTACTAATTTTTACTATTAGAAACACCACTTCAATGCCTGTTCTTAGAGGTAAGTCACTATCACATTCAGTATGATTTTTCTGGGATGATTTACTAGATGTAGAATTGTTGGAGCAAAAGGAGTGAACAAATTTAAAACATTGATACATGCTAGCAAAGTGCCCCACAGAGACGTCCACCATTAATATATGAAAATGTCCCTAAAGTATGGTCAGTTTCTCTATATCCTCATCAGCTTTAATTTTTCTCTTTGACAATTAAAAAAAAGGCATATCAATTAAAATTTATTTTTGTATTGCTATTGAGGTTGAACATGTATTCGTTTGTTGATTGTCCATTTGTATTTCTCCTTTGTAAACTATTTATTCATGGTCATTACCCATTTTATTTGTCTCTCAATTTGGTTGGTAAGAATGTTCTGTGTGTTAGGGACATGCACCTTTTAGCTGACACAAAGACTATAAATATGTTTTTCCCAGTTCTTGTCTTTTAATTTTCCTCAGAGTTTTAAGATATACACATGTTGAAGGGTTTTTGTAGCCAAATCTTTCTTCTTTCATATTTTAAAATTATTTTTATAAAGTCTTTCTCTGCCTCATGTTATCACTTATTGTATTCATCAACTTTTTTCTCCCATTACATTGACTGGTTTGTGTTTTGTTTTTAGCCTACAGATTCAATTCACTGACATTTTTTATTTTGCCATCATGAAAAGAAAGGCCTCTCTGACCCATTTTAAATGGTTATCCATGAGTCCCAATTTTCCCCATTGATATGACATGCAGTCACTACTTTATCTGTACATAACTATATTGGACTGTAATTTTAGCATAATATTTAAAAGCTTGGGTTTTGGAGTCAGATGGACCTGATTCAAATTTACTTCTCCTACCCTATAACCTTAGGCCAGTTACCCAACCTTTTTAAGCTTCAATCTTCTCACCTGTAAAGCACTTAGCAAAGGACTTTGCATATATTAAGTACTCTATAAATATTAAATATTAGCAATGTTTTTAATAAGATCTCAAAAAGACCACCCAAATTCTACATCTGCATTTGATTTGTTGTCACCTCAACATTGAAAAACAGTTTGGAAAATTTCCCCAATAGCCCAAGGGTAGTGAGGCAACTCTCACTTCAACCATGCCATGCACAGCCCAGGGACGTGAGGGGAACCATAGGCACTGCACTTCTTCATCCTGTTTCTGGACTCCTTTTTTCCTCCTATCAGTATAAGCCAACACAGGCATGTGGCAGAGCAAGAGGGATCCACGACCATAGGTCAACACCTCTGCTCGTCTCACCTGCAAAATGCAAGCTCTGCTCCAGCCTCCTCACTCTCAGAGAACACCACTCCTTTTACTCCAGGGTTTAAAGTAATTATTTTTCCTCAAGGAAAAACTAGTGTCATTACACTTGGAGACCTAGAAAGTTTAGAATTCAGGGGGAAAGGAAAATCGGGGAGAGAACTCCAGCATAAGATACTCAGAGAGTTTCCAGTGATTGTGCAATTAATTCACTAAACTGTCCCAAATCTCAGATGATTTCTAAAGACTAAAAAAAAACACAACCTGGCTAAAAAGCCAAGCAGTTAAATCTGAGGCGTAAATCTTGGTTACGAAGTCCCCCACCTCTCTCTTAAATCATTGCATTCACTCTAATATTTCCTTTGCATGGAGGTAGAAGGCAGCTTGATATATAGTGGAATGAACCTAGCACTTGGAGTTAGACCTAACTGGGTTTGAAGAATACGAATTCAACACTCAGCAGCTGTGTTAACATCGGCAAGAGAATGAGCTTGTTCATCTGTAAAACGGAGATAAAGCTGCTAATATCACTGTGAGAATTACAATGAGAATCAAACCCCCTACCATAGAAGCTCATGAATGGTAAGACTTTTTTCATATAATCATTGGCACTTCTGTGTATATATTTTCTTCCCTATATTCAATCTGTTGAAGTCCTAAGATTTGAGAGCTGAAAGGGAGATAGTTCCAATCATTTGACTTCAGTCTGCACACAAGTAATTGAAACCCACCACAGAGAGCAAGACATTTCTAAGACACACAGTCTGATAACTGCCAACTCCAATCACCTGTCTTTTAGTCTAATTCAGTTTAGCACTTATTTTAGCATCATTATACACCATATGATGGGGGGTGGCATGTAAAATAAAAAATAAGACAGTCTCTGCCTTTGCACAGCTCAAATTCCAGTTCCTCTCTGGGTGTCCACTCTCCCCCATTAGATCATAAACCCCTCAACTAGGAAGACTGTCAGCCACAACCTTCTAGAATCCTATAGGAGCCAAAGTCCTATGGCACATATAATAGATACCCAACACATTTTGTAAAGAACTGAGAAACACCTTTATTTTCTTCATGTCATCTCTGCTCCAAATGGGGGTGGGGGGACGTTTTCCTAAGTAACTTGGAACCCACACTACAACTTGCTTATTCTCTAGGGCACCATTCTCACTTTAGCCTCAGCCCAAACTCACAGAGCAGAAGAATCAGACTCCAGGGCTTCCAGGCCTCTCATGGCACCATCTCTTCTGTTTCTCTCTGGTAACATAGAAAATCACAGCAGATAATGTGGGGCAACCCACTCTCTGAGTAGCGGGCAAGAGCCTCTTACATGCAAGCCCCCTCTGGGTACCAGCAGCAGGAGGGCATTATAATTAAGTGCTTGGCTTTATTACCTCTTCTTCCTGAGCCTTCACTACTCTATTACAACACTTTTATCCATCAGCCTTTAGATTTCATATCTAGGCCTTTGCTTTCATTGTCTCATTGTCTACTGCACTACCAACTAAAGGCTGCAAAGAATTCTCTAGGAGCCAGCCAGGCCTTTCTGGCCAAGTACCCTGGGGTCCATGTGGCTTCTTCATTTTGACAGATGGTGCCCAGGACTTCCTGTGTCTTTCAGTCAGCACCAAGGCAATTGCAAGCTACTTCTAAATGGCTTACTTCCCATGTGTATATTCCTGTCTTCTTCCTCTGGCTAGAGTTGAGGGAGCCAGAGAGTGAGGTCTCTCTTTCTCTGAAGAGGCTCTACCTCTGCACATAGCTATAATTTGATGCCTCTCTCTGGGATACATATAGGGAGTTATTGAGCCAAGAGTTTATTATAGGGCTTAGCATGAATATACAGTGAGGAGAGCTGAGTGCAAAACCAAATGTTCCAAGTGTTCCTAATTCCATGTGTTTTGAAGTGCCTGGAGCAGAAATGAAAGAGGGAAAAAAACTCTTCCCTGGTGGTAAATTAAGGCTACATCTCTTTAGCCTTGGATCATGATCAGGCCCTTAGCAGTCAGCTAATCCCATTTTCTCTTTATTTTCTAATTGCATTCTTACCAACAAGGCTGAGCCTTGTTTTCACAGTATAGTACGCCCCACTAAAAAGCTTCTCCATCCCGAGGCTCCCTCTAAAACATACATTGGCTTCCAAGGGTAATGAACTCTTTTATAATGAACGCCTCGCTTTAATGCACACTCTCTTTGGTTTCCAGGAACTGCCTTATAATTACACAGCTCAGTATTGCATGTCAGAGGTTTGCTGCACCTTTAATATTTTATGAAGAAATTCAGATTTTGACAGTAAAAATATTTAACCCAGAGGACCTGAAACCCAGACTATTATTTTGTAAAGTAGCCATCTAGCTGCACACTTGTGCACCACTGCTTTCCCCACTGCATACTCACACTCTTTGATACTCTCTGAGCAGACCCAACCACATGCTGTCCAGATGGAAACCTGGCTGTATCATTACATTATATTGAAATAACCCAATACCACCTGTTTCTGTTGGGGTTTCTGCCAACATTTTCCCATAAAACATTTATTTTGCTAATATTTTAGTTGGTCACCACAGAAGGACACTTGAAGTTAAAGATTTACCATGTGTTGCAGCCACTCGGAGCCAAGAGAGACAAAAAATAATAATAATAAAAAGCTCTTTGAAACAAGGCAGCGGAGTTTGAGAAGAGCAACTGTCTATCTATTGTTTTCAAAGGTGGTTGCCTCACCTGGCGTGATGCAATCTCAGGCACAGGGATTTCAAAACAAGATTTTCTTGGCAATCTTCACAGAATGAACTATTAGTGTCTCTGGTGCTCATCTTTGGATCGTAAAAATATTTTCAGCTTTGAGAGGAGAATTTTCTGCTTCTAGGCAAATATTCCCCCTCCAAAAATGTTGCATTTATAAATACATTCATAGATATAGGAAATTGACTTGTTTGACATATAGAAACATGGGCATGTACTATTTTCATTCTGTCAAGAAGAACAAAATAGGGGTTGGTGTTACATATTAAGAGCTGACCTTGAATATGATGTTCAAAGTCATTAGATACCCTTGGAAGGAGAAGCAATGAACTTTTCTTCAGGATTGAGCATCTAATTGGAACTCCTTGGCCATGAGACATAATGTAATCTTAACAAAGTTGTTCAATGTTTTGTTACTCTTTTTATTTCCTCTGCAACTATATAATTGCTTGTCATAAAATACAGACTTAAAGCTTAACTAGCTCAAAGACCAGGAGGCCACTGGAATGGTTTGCCAAGGGTGTCACTTGGAATTGCTTCAACCTAGTTGCCACTTTTGAAGAAAGACTCTTATCATCTACATCCCAAGCCACTGTAGCCGAATCCAGCTTCCCTGCTCGTTGTAGCTTACACCAGCATTACTGTCTTGATTTTCAACTGCACACTGAAATCCCTCTGCAAAGTGAACCCCAGAGGAATAAAGAAATCATACAAAGAGATTAATGGAGTTTGTCTACATATGCTTAACTCCTCAAATCTTTGGGCTTTCCTAGTACCTGGAATCTCTATGAGATTTTCCCAGAATTCTGATTCACTGCAAAGTGATATTCCTTTCTATTATTGTAATTGGTGATTCAATTACAAAGGTTAACTGCATAAACTTTGCTCCCTTTTCCCCCCAGTTAATTAGGAGGCTGAGTCTTCCCCTGTCCTCCCTCTAAACCTACTGATCACTAAAACTCAGAGGAAGAAAAAAGAAATGATTTTAGCCTGGAGCCCCACTCATGTAATGTAATGTGTCCATTTTTCAGCTCAAGGAGTTCTTTTACACCAAAATGCCCACTTTGCATTGTAAAAGTAATTTATATTTTAGATATTTGTTTTAAAAGTCAACTTATAACCTGTAATGGCTATAGATATAGATTAATAATCACAAGTAAAGCAACGTACCTCTCTTGACAGCTCCCATTCATGTTCACGTATCCTCCCTGAAGACAGATAATCATAATTAAGTGATCCATTTTTCAGTATATATGTGCTGTACAAAAGACAGTGAAACAATGAATCTGGTGTGTGCTTTGGTTCAAAGTAGAAAATACTGAATAATCATATTTTTTATGATAGCACTTGACCTTTAAATTGATATTTCCCCCTAACAGATTATAATTATTGTTCAAGGAGGTGTTGAATGCAGCACAGATAATCCAAAGGTGGCCCGTCTGTTACTCACTGTTACAGTTTGTGTCCAACTGACAATAGCAGCTGACTGTCATTGAGGGGACAGAGTCACTTTTGACTTTCTGTTAATACCAGCCTTGATTGTTTTTCCTATTTTAAGATTATGAATCTAAATTCTTAAGACCAGCATAAATTTATAAATATCACTTGTGAATCTATTATTCTATTTAAAGAATCTCAACATTCTGGATGGCATGAAGCAGGACAAGTGATAACTTAGCCTCAAATGTTGAGTCTGCTTCCAAAACAGAAAAGTTTTCCTAGGTAAAGTTGCCAGATTTAGCTAATAAAAATACAAGATTCCCAGCTACACCTGAATTTCAGAAATATAAGTACGTCCCACACAGCAAAGTCTTTACTGTCTATCTGAAATTCAATTTTAGCTGGGCATCCTATAGTTTATCTGGCAGCCCTAACCCCACACACTCAATCTCTGATTTGCCCTGGTGATCTCTTTTTCCCTTATCTACAAAGAAAAACATCAAATGTAGACAACTACAGCAACCAGCATACACAAGTCACTGGTGTCTAAAAACTAGGAGGGCCAAGAAGTCAATATCCATCATCCTTTCTGTTGTTTATTTGTATTCTTTACTGATTGAACTATTCCCTGCTCATGATTAAACAACTCTCTTAATCATTGCCTCAGTTCCTGAAGTCCTTTATCAATAGCAAGGATAACTCTGTCCAGTCTGAACAAGAAAAAATGTGAAATTTATGATAATATTTAAAAGCTTTGTGTTTACCTTGCCAGCATCCATCAGAGTGCATTATATGGATTAGTCATGAAAAATGCTTAAGGAGATGCAGTGGTTTCTGACACAATCAAACCTATGCTTTTTTGAGTACTGGAAATGTGTCCTGTCCTCCCTGCACTCCAAGCTCAGAACCAGACCTAGGGGAAAGGCTAAAGCAGCCATGGTGAGCAGAGGGCCTTGAAACTCGAGACTGCAGAAAAAGAGAATGCCCCAGGGCAAGGCAGCCAAGCTGGAAGAGCATCCAGGATCTTTAATAGCAAAATAGCAAAATTCCTCCTTCACTACTGGCCATCCCCTCTGTCCCCCATGCTGTTTTTCAAGGCAAGGTAAAAAAATCTTTCTGACTCTGCCCTACCTTTCTCTTCCCTCATGCCATAAATGGCCACTATAGACTAAATCTGAAATGACAGCTTCTCAGAGGAAAGCAAAAATAAGAATCTACATTAAAGCAGGAAATCAAGAGGGTAGACTGAAAACATGAATCTTTTCTTTATTGAACTATTGAATTGATGAGAATCAATAGCAATTTTAAATGTTTCCATTTCATATTTAAAATGTTTTATATTTGTCTATTAGTTTAGAGTTAAAAGAGCATTTTCGCTTACCTCATTTTATACCACAGTGATTTATTGTTCAAAAGAAACTTAAGAGCACTTTGATCAGTCTCTAAAAGCCATGAAATGGTTTTCTTAGCCAAATGGTTCTTAAAATGTAGTCCCCAACCAGCAAGCAGCATCAGCACCACCCCAGGTCTTGTGCACATTCTCGGGCCCTACCTCAGACCTACTAAATCAAAACCTCTGTTGTAACAAGAACCCCAGGGGGTTGCTGTGCACCCTGTGGTTTGACAATCACTTCCTAGCCTACTAGAGATGGCAAGACTAGCCCACATACTTCATTATCATCTGACCCAAATGGTGGCACTTTCGACCATAGCCTGTATTATCTCCCTCTGCCAATATTGAGATTGGCACTTCAGATTTCTGTGCCAGACTTAAGAACAAACCATTAAGGTAGTATTTTGCCATATTAGGAAGAGAGTCTCCATTTATCACTCTTTACACCTCCTCCCTATGAGACACACATGTGCTACCTATGCCCATTTCAGAGAATCTTTTCCAGCCCTTCAAGCCTCCCTTTTGGGGCATCTGGCACTCCATCTCTATACCCTCTTCTATAAAACACAGCCCTCTTTAATCTTAACCTCCAACCTGTATCATCTCCAGCCTCCACATTCACCCATTCCTCATAATCCCTCTTTAGCTTCTATCTTTTTGTAGTTTCCAAAGTTTGTTTCTCAACTATAGCCTCACTCTATGCACAATCTTTCACCCAACACCACCTACCAATCTCAGAAACTGTTTCTTACTTCTCTCACTTTCTAATTCCTACCCTGTGCAAATTTTCTCTCTCAAGCAAATACTATCTTCTCTCCCACATGTCAGCCAACTCTCCCTATCAGGCTGTTCATCTCATTTCCACTCTCTTCTTGATGGCTCTTGTTCTCAGCCATCAGGACAGGAATTACTAGCGCAGACCTACTTCTCTCTCCCTTGCTCTGACATCATCAGCCTTTGGCTTTTATTTTTCTCTGGGGCCACACTCTTCTTCAACTTTGATACTTATCTATTTTTATTATCTATCTACCAGTTTTCTTTTTGAATAAATTTGAGTAAATAATATAGTTGATTTGAAGGAAAATATGAGATAATTCATTGTTCAGGTGATATGAAGATAAACATGAATCGTGGAGGTGGTAACAAAACAAATGATGGTGTAAAATGCTGATGTAGCTGGAAGGAAGGGCATTTCCACAACTGGGAAATATTAAATTTTATAAGAAAGGATCTAGCAGTAGAGGCAAGCATGTGACTGCAGGCCACAGTGGGCATGCCAAAATGAGAAAAGTAAAAGGAAATTTCAAGTAAAACAAAGATTCTGAATCTTTCTTAGGTAAAAAAATCTTAAGAATTTAATAAAATCCAAAGATAGTTTTCCTTTTTTTTAAAGCCTAAAAGAGCAAAAGTTTGCATTTATTCCAGGAACTGGGAAAGACCCATGAAGTAATAGATGAGATCCAGAGATCCCAGGTAGAGAAACATGATAGGTTTACAGAGGTAAGTTTGAGTGTCAGTCTAAACAGATAAACACCAGAAAATGTGAGAGAACTTGGTCTTCGACCTAAGAAGTAAAGTAAGATCTTCAGAGGAATGCTGTGCGTTTTAGGATGTCCAAGTTTTTTTACTTTATTTGACACAACTTATGTCCAAATTTTAGTATGATTTTGTAAAATCCATGTTATGATTTCAGAAACTCTGGGCCAGCAATGTTGGCTTGATGCCAGAAAGATCAGGCACGAACATATTTTGAATATGATATCATAGATAGAGTACAGGAAACAATTATCACTGGGCAGATAAAAGGAAAACATCTTAAAAGAGAATATAAACTTCTTAACCTACTCTAGAGGCATCATGGTGAAAATTTCTGTACACCAGGGAAAGAAAATTCAGTAATGTGTATAAGTTGTGGTTTGCATGTGTGGGAGGTTAGAGGAAAAGCCACACCTGGATTGCAAATGTATATGTTCCATCTACTGAGTGCTAGTCTACCAGTTCAGGAAGAAGATGACCATTTTTGTGTTCTCAGTGTGATGGTATTAGTTAACATGTGTCCAGACATCATTGTGTGCCAAGCACTTCACATGCATTATTTCACTTATCCCCTCTGTTACCCTATAAGGCTGATACTCATACAAATGATGAGCTGAGGCCCAGAGAGTTGAAATGAAGAGTGGTTAAATTGCTGTCCTAGAACCTAAAGGTGATGTGACCTAGACCAAGATTAAATCAGATAGCCTGACCCCAGAGTTCCTTTCTGGGTCCAGCCATAATTCTCTCCCAAAGAACAACATGGCTCAAAATTGGAATTCCCCTGTCAAATTGTTTTCCAACCAGACCCACGAACCATAATTGAATTATGCACTTGGAATCTGAGAAAAAGGAAAGTGCAAATGGTTGAAATAATGAGCACTCATTAAGCTCCTCAGAAAGAACAACATAGCCTTTCAAGGAAGTTCCTACAAGTGAATTTTGTTTGAAGGCAAGAACTATGCAGTTAGGTAAGACATGAAGAGTGTGGCCATTGCTTTCAGAGATCTTCGTTGCTTACCCCAATACCCGCTCCTCCACTTGTTTCCCCTGAGAAAATATGGAGGTGCTCACTGATTAAAAATAAACTTGCACCTCAGTTTAACCCAGAGTCAGATCAAATGGCTACTATGAAAATGATATGAAAATGGAGTCATTTTCGTGAAATTCCCAAGGGTGCTTTTTTGCTTTTAAGAGCAATAAAATCACTTTGTGCTGGTAATTTATTATTTCCACCAGTTATTCAAATATTTTGTCTGCATGTTGAAAAATTAATCCTTATTCAAACAAGTTTCTGTTTTAAGAGCAAAAGCATTCTAAATATTCAGTGGAACTGGGACTCTAGTGAAAGGATACACAGATAAATTAAAGACACATGCTTTCTTTCTCCTTAGATGAGCAAATCTTTCAAAGGTTTTAAATAAAAAATAAAAGACTGTATCTCTCTACAGCAGACATTAGGTTTTACAGACTGACTTGGATGCCTAACTTCAAGAAAGGTTGATTTCATCTGAACACCACTTCTTGCCCATTGCCCTGATTCCTAGCTAAGTAGATTTTATTATTTCTGAAAATGGTAGTTCAGGCTGGTATCTATTTTGTTCCTGGTATTCTTAGCCTCAGACAATAATATTATGAAAACAAAATTTATTAAATATAGACTGTCACTGACATTATCAGAAGAGGTGTAGTCTGTCATTCAACAGTTGTCGTGTTATAGATGTTTTCTATTGCTACAATTATCACTGTCATGTTTATGTGGATAATTGTCTTCCTCTCATTCAAGTCATAGATGCGCTGTTATATGAGAAGAGGAAGGTAATAGGAAGGTAGAGTAGGGTGCATAAGAGGAAAAAAAAAAGTGAATGTAGAAAACCAATTATTGCATCCAGGACAGTAACTTTCTCCCTTCTAGAACTTCTGTGCCTTTGGTAAAAGCAGATGGAGATACATGACTAAGAGTAAGCAGCTTTTCTTTCTGGAAAACAGGGTCAATTATTCTTTGTTTTTCTGTTTGTTTGTTTTGTTTTGTTTTTAATTTCCCCTCTGTAATTTCTCCCTCACCCCCCACTTCCACCCCTGACCTATGGATGTTGCTGTTTCCCCTTAAGAACTGGATCTCTGAAGGCAGGGCATCTCCTCTCATGCAAGCGCATCTGGGGCCTGATGCACCTGGGATATTGGCCATGGCTCCAGCTCGGGCGTGAACACAGGACCTTCTGCATATAAAGTAGATGTGCTAACCACTGCACTATGGAGCCGCTACCGACTTTGTTTCTTTTTAATAGCTCTTAAAACTAAATATTTCCATAGTGCTCCTAGCAAGCCATCTTTCTGTAAGAAAAACAATATAGAAAAAAAGAAGTTACATCAATTCTTCAAAATTGAGAGAGGATCAGAAAAAAAATGGGAAAATACTTAAAGAAATAAACATTGTAAATAAATACAAGAATTCTAACAGCCTCTGAAACCTCACTTGAAGTGTAACTGATGCCTGGAAGCCAAAATTTCCACTCTGTCAGTATCAGCATTCAAATACACCATCATCTAGGGGATTGCTTTTCCCTCTGTCATCTGTTTGCCCAACTATCCTCAGTATCCAGCATGCAGGAAGTGCTCAATGATTACTTTTTGAACGAATGAACAGATAACCACCTCAGAACATCTAACATGGACAAAGGATCCTTTTTAGTAATTATCAAGTTTTGAACATGTTAAGTTGCAAAAAAATCTGGTTTGGTTCAGCAAGTTCAGTAAGTCGGTCTCATGAAAGAAGTTTGAGGAGAACCTTTTCATTGACCTTTTTTCACATTTAAAATGTCTTTGAATTTGACAGCAGGTATCAAGAGATTTGGAAAAGATCATGCCTCTTGCCTCTTACCCGAGTAGCTCAACTTCCATTTAAGTAATAAGAGGAAGTAATAAGAGGTATGAATAAAGATTGATGTGTGGAGATGTTCACCACAGCATGATCCAGAATATCCATGGACATACACGTTAAGCCACAGAGTCAAGTTTAAATTAATCTGGAATCGTGGTACAGCCATGAAATACCATACCATCAAATGTGATGTTTTTAAATTTCCTTTTAACGGCATAGAAGACATTGCATGATATAATGATAAATGAAAAAAAGCAGGGTACAATGCAATTGATACAATATAATCCCAAATCTATACTAGAAAGAGAAAGAGCTATAGAAAGAACTATAGAGTAAATCAGAAGTTAATATTCTGTGATATGAATAGAGGTTACCCCTTAGTTATATTATAGGTGATTATTTTTATTTCATACTTTTTTTGTATTTCTTAGTTATTTTATATTCCTAAATTGCTTTTATAGTTAGAAAAAAAAATTTTATAGTCTTAGAATTATTAACTGTTTAGCAAGGTTAAAAAACTAATTGTGGGGAAAACAACATATTCTAAATTCCAGAAGTTTAAATCATATTGACAAAAGACAGGATTCAGCACACCTGCTACCATAGGATCTCTACAGTTCTCCAATGTTTTTGTCAAAGCTCCACACATTCACCCAAATACCCAAACACTTATCATCTGTGTGAAAACAGGAGCTAATAATAACAAGGATTTGCTTGGGAAGGGAAGGTGGCAAGGGGTGTCGGCAGAGTCAGACTCCAGCTATTGTTTGTTGTTGACTTGTTGGGCATGCCATTTAACCACTTCAGGCCTCCTTCGTGTCATTTGAGTTGACTAAGTGACTTCCAAGCTCCCTTCCAGCTCTAAAGTCCATGAAATAATTACCTCTTTCTTTGCCCCATCCATCTGTCTTAGGAGATCACCACTGAATAAACTGCATTTGAAATGTGGTGGACTTCAATTGTTCCTGAGGGAAAGAATATCTATCCAGCAGCTCTAAAGAACAAGAGAAGCCAACCACAAACACACTGGCCACTAAACCGTCTTCCTCTCACCTCATCACCTGATTCTGAGCCTCAACAATGCAAACCACCTAGAATTCTGCTCTCCCCACAGGTATGATTTTTAATGGATACTCTTCACTTTTATCTTAAGGAAAACAAAATAGGTCCTTAAGAACAATGACACTCAGCCTTTTCTAGAACCTGGCTACCTTTGAAAATCTGCAGAAAATCTTGAATCTCCTCAGAAGAAAATGTTCTTTCACATTGGATTTTTGCTGACCACTTTGTGGAGTCACAGACTACAGCCCCAAAGTGACTGTTGCTAGGTCGCTGGGTTAAAAATCCGTGGTGAGAAAAAAAACTGACCTATTCAATAGAGCCCTTTCTTTTCTTTGAAAAGAAAGTATGCTTTCTTTTCAAGAACAGGATAATCTTGATGACTGAAAATCATTCATTCAACTAAGAAGGGCCTCCCAGGACTTGTGACTTGGGAGGAAAAGGTATAGCCTAGTGGGACAGGCCAGGAGTAAATAAGCCTCAGGGTAACAGTGAGGAGGATAGAATCCCAAAAACTACCTTTGCCCTAGAGCCCATCTACAACTCACAAAGCTGCAGCCATATCATGGCAACCTTATCCTTAAAAAGAATTATAACTACCATGCATTAAGGAGTTACAAGATCCCAGGCATTATCTCACTCGATCCTTGCCACAGCTCTCTGGCATTATGGTACTTTCACGGTACTCAGTATCTCTCCATTCTTTCAATGAGGAAATTGAGTATCGAAGAAGTTAAAACATTTACACAAATCCACAGACCTAGCAAATATAAGGAGCATATTTCACACCAGCTCTGCCTGGATTATTCAGTCCACCTAGGGCTACATACCAAGCAAGTCTCCTTGCTTAGCTCAGTTACTGGATTGAGTTAGTTTCTTAGAAAACATTGATATAAGTTGCATACAAGTAACATAAAACAAACTTGTGAAAAGTTAGCAACAAGTGGCAACTGGCAATAAAACCTTATGCTCGGTGCTTCCTGAAGGTCTGTTCAACAGAGGAAATGAAGGGAAGGTTGGCTAGGAGCTTCTGAAAAATAGCATCTTTGTTTTTTTCTATTTGCAGAGGCATCATTTCCCTGTCTGTTCAAGGCTATAATTGAACAGCTGCAGGA
The DNA here is from genome assembly GCA_004027375.1 of Macroglossus sobrinus. NCBI lineage: Eukaryota > Metazoa > Chordata > Mammalia > Chiroptera > Pteropodidae > Macroglossus > Macroglossus sobrinus. Next base: position 85,618 of record PVKZ01000963.1, read on the forward strand.
AAGGGACACTCCATAGCTCCAGATCATCACCAAGGTCTTGACAAAATCCCCAGGGTCAGGGATCCCCACGCCATTGTACAGCAAGATTTGACTCTGTGTTCCAGGGAACTGGCCAATTATCTTAACAAAACAGATTCCCTTTGACCTCTCAGAATCACAGAACTTTAGGAATGAAAGGAATCTCAAATTTTACTTGCTCTAACTCTTTTCTCTTTTTCATCACTCCCACTCTTCCTTCACTATGACTTTACCAAGGAAGAAATTCAAAACCAGAGAGACTTAATGACTTGTTTAAGATATTATACAGATAAAAGTTACAGAGTAGAAGCTGAACTCAAGTCCACTATGGGCCAGGAAATATACCATATATTTTCTAAATAGCATTCAATTTAAACATATAACCATTCACTGAAGTTGATATTATACAAATGGAAAAACTAATACTCACAGAGATAACTCATCAAGATCAAACAAATTAAAAAAAATTTTTTTTTTACACGAAGCAGCCTGAACCATTAAACCAAAGGCTTCTTCAAAAAAATTCTATTGGCCATAGAGTTAAGCAAGAAGTTACTTTGCTCACAGTACTGTGAGGTATTAGTCAATGTGCTTCACATTGACAATGTGCTTCACAATTCACATCCCCCACACTCCCTTTACCTCTGGTGCTACCTCTCTCTCTCTGTCTCTCACTGTCTCTCACTCTGTCTAGAGAATGTACAGCAGAATGATGACAGAAACCAAAGTGAGACCTCTTCACTTTGGTGTACTGGAGACAGATAACAAAGACCGGAATCCAAGAAAGAACCATCTTGGATTAAATATATGCCAGAGTGAATTAAAGACATACCCAAGGGTCAGAAGGGAGAAGTGACATCTCAAAGATGCCAAAATAGTAACAGACAGATAGAGATGAAAAATACACTTTCTCTTTCCACACCAGGGTTTCAGCTGTTCCCATCTAACTTAGCACCAGTGCTTGGAGAAAGGAGGGGATAAAGGAGAGAGACTCTTGAATTTCACAAGGAAAAAAAAAAGGGGTCTACCCAAAGTGACGAAATTAAGTTTTCTTTGCCAGACATAATAGAAGCTCAAAATAGAGTAAAGTCAGTTGTGGAAAAATAAAGATGGCTTTTTTTTTGCACTCCAAGTGACTATGAACATTTATTTCTGCTATTTCTCAAAACATTTTTGTGGCTGGACCACAAAATAAACATATACTATTGTTCCTGCAGTTGCATTAAACCGATTATTTTATCTCTAGAAATCCTGGAAATTATCTAAAACAAACTAAAAGTAGAAGGAATCATCTAAAAACATGTGCTCAATTCTCACCAGAAGCCTCTACTTAACACTTTTCTCCACTACTTGTTATTACAGATTCGAGGGGATTGGTGGAAGAGGGAGGGTGCTGGGAAGCAATGGGAATAAAACCGTCAAAAGAAAAGACAGATTGTACCTCCCCATGACCTCAAGAACTGATTCAGTCCAGAAATGAAAATTGGCAAAATCCTTGACCAGAAATTCATCTATTTCTTTTCTGTCATCTTCAAGAAAGCCACTAGCTACAGAGACATAAGCTTAATGAAATGAGAAGTTCCCTCAAGGAAGGGATTCTAGAGTTACCCTCACACCATCTGCAATAACCTATAGATCCCTGAATTAGGTTTTCATAAAACTCATCAACATTTATGAACTTATATTTGTGCCACCATTTCATTCACGACAGTCTCACCACTGAAAAATAAGTCCTGTGAGGGCAGTCTGTGACAGTGTTACTCACCAATGTGCCTCGGAAACTAGCACAATATCTATTACCTAGACTTTGTTTCACATTTCTTTGTTGAATGAAATAACAAACTCTACATCCCAGGAACTGGAAACAGTCTGTTATCAGATACCTGACTACACATAAAGTAGGATAGTGTTATTTGAAAGCAGACTTAGTTATAGTTAAATATGTATGTGTTGTAAACTAGAACAAACCATAAAAAATTTCTAAAGAAATATACTTGATATGCAAAGAGAGGAAATAAAAGGAAATCATATAAAATGTTCAATTAAAACCAGAGAAAATAGAAAAATGCAGCAGGTGGGGGGGATAAAAATACAACCAATAGGAAACAGTTATGAATATGATAGATATTGATTGAACTATATCAATAATCACTTTAAATGTGAATGGTCTAAACATATCAATTAAAAGACACAGATTTTCAGAGAGGATAAAAAACGAGATTTAACTATATGTTGTCTGTAAGAAACCCACTTTAAATATAGAAATAGGTTAAATACTATACCTAGTCTATTTTTGCCTGACTCTGTCATCCTACACATACACATGCACACATATGTGGTAAATAGAACTAAGAATGAGTTAGTTCCTATTCTCAAAGTACTAGATCTTGTGAAATTATTTATCAAGACTCTCCTAAAAGGATTAAGACCTCAAATAATTTCATACCTCTATAAGCAGTTCCCCAAATCTGGAGGAAAAATAGAGAAAACACTTAACAAAATTATTGAAGTCTTGTTCTTACATACACAGCCAGGATTTAACATGGCAGTTGAAAATTAGTTACAGTTTCTTAGAACAATGATGAAAGAAAAAATGCAAATATGACCCACATGTTAGCTTTGATATTTATTTCCCACAGTTCTGTCAGGTTACCATTTCACACTTAGCAAATGACAATCTTTCTTGTGTCTCCTAAAGAAAATTGAAGTTTTGCATACCTACATAAAAATAAATTTGTTCCCACCTATTGATGCCAAAATTGGGCATATTTCCTCCCCAAACCTATTACTATAAATAATTTGCACATTTTTTTCTGGAAAAAAAAAACCCTGAGATTCAACTTTCTGAATGAAATCATTGACTAATTGAAATAATTTTAAACAACACATACAGAAAATGCCAGGGGGAACATAGAAGCATTTTTAATTCAAATGACAAATACCACATGATTAATAATTTGTTGGTCAATTTCCTGTTAAACTAGCTAAGCCTTGATCTTTGCAGTTGTACTCTAATTATAAGAAACAATTACAAAAACTCTGCCTGAAAAATTTTTTACAGAAAAATTTTAAACATGCAATTCATGTGTCATAATTGCCCACCTATGTTTTTTTGCCTCTACAGCTTTTTTTAATGAATTAGTTACCTAACATATTCAAAATCAGAAATTTTACTTCCATACTCTGATTCTGGACTTCTCTTGAAAAACAGATCTTTTACACTTGTGCTTATAATTCAAAATAGCAACAATAAGCTGAGCTGATAATAACTGTTTCTTTTACATGAGGCATGAACTCTCCAGTTTGCCACAGTCGCCACCATTCCATATTCATTCCAACATTGGGGCACAGCGCCAGTTGCCATTTATCATCATGCTTCTGCTGTTTTTCTTGCAGTAAAAAACTATTTCTCTGTATTTATGTTTCTATAAAAAGTGGGAAGATAAACTAAGAGGATATCAAATGTTATATTATCTGCCTGCTTCAATCATATATATTCACTGACCAGTCCACATAAAGATTTGAACTTGTAAGCTATGTTCTGTTTAAGCTCTATAAGTCAAGAGGTACAGGCCAGCAATAAACCAGGGTTCATAGAGCCTTCTTCATGTAACAAGAGTAATCAAGAAGATGGCACTCCATATAGGTAGGGAGAATAAAAAGGGATTTAAGGTTGATAAATATTTTCTGAAAAATCAAGACCCTCCAGAACATTTCCTATGTTAGTTTCCTATGGCTGGCATAATAAAATACCACAGATTTGGTGGCTTAAATAACAGAACTTTATTCTCTCACAGTTCTGGAGGCTAGAAGTCAAAAATCAAGGTGCCAGCTGTGTTAGTTTCCTCTGAGGTCTCTCTCTTTGGCTTGCAGATGGCCACTTTCCTGCTGCCTCTTCACATGGTCATCCCTTTGTGCATGCCTGTGTCCCTGTGTCTCTCTTTGTATGTCCTAATCTAATTTTCTCATAAGGACACCAGTCAGATTGGATTAAGCCCCACCCAAATAGCTTCATTTTAAGTTAATTACCTCTTTAAGGTTCTATCTCCAAATATGTCACATTCTGAGGTACTAAGTGTTAGGGCTTCAACATATGAATTGGCAGGGGGACACAATTTAGTCCATAACACTCCCTAACTCTGTCTTTAAAGCAAGCATAATTACAACTTCAAATAGTTATCTTCCCCCATTTCTCTCCCTCTCTCTCTCCCACCCTCCACCCCCCATTTCACCAGCATTTAAATTATACATATGTTAGTATGCTTGATATGGTCCCATAATTCTTGGATAGTCTGTTCTGTTTTTGTTTTATTTTTACTTTTTCTCATTCTGTTTCAATATGGGCAATTTCTCTAGACCTAGCTTTAAGTTCACTAATTCTTTCCTCAGCTATATCAAATCTACTGATGAGCCTGACAAATGCATTCATCATCTCTGTTTTCATGTTTTACATTTCTAGTATTTCCTTTGATTTTTTTTTACAGTTTTCATCTTGCTGCTGAAATTATCCACCTGATCTTGCATGCTGCCTGTCTTTTCTATTAGAGCCTTTAAAATATTATTTATACTTATTTTAAATCCCTGTCAAGTGACTCTAACATCTGTGTTATATTTGAGTCTGGATCTGATGATTGCTTTATCTTTTGGAGGGGTATTGTTTTTTTTTTTCTTGCCATTTCATATGCTTTATAACTTTTGCTAATCCCTGAACAGAAACTAGAAGTCTAACATAAATTTGATATCAAAATCTGAAAGGACCATTCAAGAAAAGTACATTATAGTCATTGCTAAACAAAATACTAAAAAACAAAATACAATAGGTTATAAAGGATAATAAATCATTACTAAATTGGATTTAATCCCCCATTACAAGTGGTTTAGCATTAGAAAAACTAACAAAATCCACCACATTGAGAGATTAAAGGAAAAAGAATCATGTAATTATCTCAATAGTTAAAAAGGAAGCATTTGATGAAGTTCAAAATCATTTGATGATGTAAAATAGGAAGAGAAAAAAATTTTCTTAACTAATTTTTAAATGTTTTTAAAAACATATATATATATATATTTGTATATCACTCTTAAGAGTAAAATATTGAATTTATTCTCTTTGTTATGAAAAATAAGACAAAGATATCCACTATCACCAATTTTATTCAATAATGTAGTAGAGGTCATAGACAATAAAGAAATAAAAAAATAAATACAGATTGAAAATAAACAAATAAAACTGTTTTTCAGACACACAATTAGAAGTCAGTTTATCAAGAGTATTGAAACAAAACTAACAAATAAAAACAACTACATTTTATATACCAGCAAAAATTTCTTAGAAAATAAAAATTTTTTAATTCTATTTACAAAATGCATGAATTATTTAGAAATAAATTTACAAAAGAATAAAAGGCTTCTATAAAAAAAATAAACCAATTTTAAAGAGATTTTTAATGTAAATAGATAGAAAGATAAAGTATAAAGTATATTTAAATATTGGAAGACTCAGTATTACAGACATATTCATTCTTCTCAAATGGATCTGCAGAGTCAATAGAATAAATCTATTCTATTTATTCTATTCAATAAATAGGGGATCAAAATTCCAACAGTTTGTGCATGTGGGAGGGATAGAGGAAGATGGGGGTGTGGGGGGAGAGAGAATGTGTGTGTGTGTGTGTGTGTGTGTGTGTGTGTGTGTGTGTGTGTTTGAGTGTGTTTTGAAGCTTACAAGTTGATTCTACTATTTTTTTTTTTTGGAAGTATTGTGTTGGTGATTCTTGACCAAGCCATACATGAAAAAGAAAAAATTAGGCATTTTTCTACTAATTACTAAATCTTATTTCAAATATACAATGATTTAAAAGCATGGTATAGGCTCAGAGACAAAAACAGATTAATCAAACAAAATAAAGAACTCAAAAATTGAACAAATGAAGTATAGTTGAGTTGGCATTGCAGATCGATGGTAAAAAAATAAAATTTATATATATATACACATATATATACACATACACACACACACACACACACATATATACATACATACATATACATGCTGGAACAATTGAGTATTCATTAATTTGGAAAACAAAATTTACCGTTACCAATACTTATACAAAAATCAATTCTGGATGTTTAAATCTGAACATCTACATGTAAAAGCAAAGAAATAAGATTTTAGAAGGTAATATTTTCTTGATGTACAGAAAGTTTTCTAAACAAGACACAGAAAGCAAATGCCATAATGAAAAAAGAGGATAAATTCGACCATACTAAAATTTAGAACTTTGTCCATCAAAAGACACCATAATGATCGCAAGAAGACTAGCCCCAACTGGGAGAAAATATTTACCATTCTAATTAGTTACAATATAACTAAATGAGGACTACAATCCAGACTATAGAATAATTTCTGCAAATTATGAAAGACAGAATCTAGCTACCCAAATTTACTGACATCCCTTCTCCCCATTTCTTTGCTTCAGAAGTCCCTGATGCTTCTATTCACGAAGTTAAATCTGTGCCTCCAGCATTCGTACAGCCCATTTCTCTCCTTGTAAGCTTTGTAAGGTTCAGAGCCTGCCACGTGTTAGGGTCTCAAATCCTCCTCAGCTGCTAGAAGAAAAATGAAGTGAGAGTTTTGGGTCCCAGGAGCTGAGGGAGAAGGACAGGTGGTCCACCACTCCGGCTCAGCTTGGTGTTCATTCTTTTCCTCTTCTCAAGTACCTAAAAGCAATTTCAGATGCATCTTCTGCTTACATGGAGAGTCAGTCTCCTAAGAATACTTGCTCATTAGGTCTGGACAAGAAATCCATGCTCAGCCCCATCCTTGGCCAGCATCTAACATAATTTCACTTTATAATCCTAAAATAACATTTACCACTTTCCATGCTTAAGTTACATTACAAAACTCTCTCACTAACTTGACATTGCAACAAGCCCAGTCATCCTCTCCCAATTCCTGCCTCTAAGCAAAAGGATGGGGAAAAGTACATTTTGCCATACACCTAACAGTTAATACCAAGCTTTCCATTTATTTTAATGTCATTCCCACAAGGTATCATGAGGGCAAGCATCAGTCCTTGTTCACTGCTATACTCCCGGTACCCAGACAGCATTTATCACATTGTAGATACTGAATAAATGAAAAAATGAATGCCTCAGAGTTTGTTTGAATTGGAAGAATAATACAACATTATGATTTACTCCATGCATAGATCTTTAAGCAAGTTCATAAAAACATGGCTATGGAGAGGTTTTGGGCATTTACTATCTCGTCCCCTTTGAATATCACTTAAGATACCAAGAATGCCCTGATGTTTCAGTACAATGCTAAATCAGTACTGAAAGAAAGGGCTTCAATTTTTATGGTGGGATTTAATTCATGGGTTTGACTATCAAAAACAAAAGGAAGGTAAATGGGGCAAGAATGAGAAATGTTAGCTTAAAAAAGGTGGAGGAATAGAGAGTAGATGGTAGAGAGCTGTATGGTTGAGAATAAAGAATTGACAACCTCCACTCTGCATGCCAATCCCCTCCTACCTCCATCTAGACTTTTAAATCATTTGGGAAGCAAACTGGTTTCAGCCCTTCTTGAGCTCATGCTCTCAGTCTCCTTGAGAGACTCTTTTCCAAGTGCTCCAGTCCTCTGGCAGACATACCAATACACATCTACTGTGTGGTTCTATTTCTGCTGTTCCCTGCACTGAATACCCTCTAGCCTTCTTCCATACCACATGAATTAAAAGCACATTGGTGAAAAAATTACTGGGAGGAATAAAATTTCAAGGCCATTTGGCAGCCCTGTGGTTCAGTGGTACCAGCAGGTGTGTTCACCTTGGGCTGTAAGCATCACACACAACGACACTCCCACAAGCCACCAGCCATCACGCATAGTGCCCCTCATGGCAATGGCTTTCGTAAAATAATCAAAACAATGAGCCAAAAGGTGAGGCACCCAAGCCACAGGAATGCCTTCCCTTTCCTCTTCACTCTTCTAGCCTATTTTCTTCTCAAAATCTCTAGCTATTGGTGCAATCTCATCCCACACATCTTCTCTCAGGGAAGATGGGAGGAAAGCACCTCCCCCCATTTTGGTTTTTGAAATGACTCCAGGAGTGCCAGATGTACAGACTTTTCCAGAAGAGTGTTAGAGGAGAGTGTGGTGCATTGAGAGCACCAGGGCTCCCTGATTATACAAAGCATATGAGAGCCCCTCTATTCATCACCTCAAGGTAGACTATTAAGTCTCTGGAAGCCTTCCACACAGTTTAGTAACAGAGATCCATTATGCCCTCCCTCAGGTTCCACTGAACACCAGCAAACAAACATATGGTGCATAAGTTCTAACAGAATTCCACACCACATGCAGGCTCTGTGCAGAGCTCTGTGCTGGAGAGAAGCTGGCCCCAAGCAGCCTTTGATGGCAGCTTCTCCGAGAGGTTTCTGTGACAGGATATTCCTGCTTTCGGCATGTATGCATGGGAGGCTCGGGGGCAGGCGGGGTTCTAGTTTTCAAGAAAGTATTTGGAAAGAAGTATAGACACCTTCTTCTGTTCCCATTTCTTAGAGGAGCTTGTTAGCTGACCTTGGGCAAGTCACCTGGCTCCCAAAACCTCAGTCTTCTCCTTAAAATAGCCACAGACAATATCAATCTCTTTCACAGCTGGTACAATAATGAAACATCTCAATGGACATAACCATGTTTTGGAAAGCTTTTCAGATTTGCATAATTATCATCACAATCCTCCTCCTGGATTTCCTGTCTCCAGCCAATGTCTATAAGCTTCACTTGATACAGGAGCCAACCACATTCTCCTACGGAGAGTTAAAAATAAAATGAAGAAACAGGAGTACTAATGATATTGATATAAAAGAAAAAAAGATTCTCTTCAACTATTCACAGATTAGCTCTAAAGTATACCTCGAAAACCAAAAACCTATCTTCTCTCTTTGTCCTCCCTCTCCCCTACTACAGGAAACAAACAAACAAAAAAGTGATTATGGAGTGAAAGTCATACTGATGATTTTGACTGATCAACTGGAGAAATTTAGATAAATTTGGCTTTTCATTAAGTGCAGCTGTTGTTTCTTTCAGTGCCTTAATGCAATTTATCATTTGAACGTGCCGGCTGAGGACTGTTGCTTTAGTTTTCTTTTTCCTTCAATCGTTAATCTTAACAGTATGAACCCAATTTCTATAGTCAGCCTCAGGAAAAAAAAAAATCCCTTTCCTCTCCTTGAAGGTTGCTCTTATTGAAAAGTTATGCTTTAAGCTCAGCACTCTCACAAGTGCGCTCTCTCTCTCTCTCTCTCTCTTTCTCTCTCTCTCTCTCTCTCTCTCTCTCTCTCTCTCTCTCTCTCTCTCTCCACACACACACACACACACACACCACTATCAGTAGAGTACTATGCAGACCCATATCCAGCTCTTTTGCCCTAAAATGACAAGTGCAAAAGTCCAAAGCCTCTGAAGGCAGCTCTTAGATTCCCCACCACACTCTGGGCCCATCCCTGCACCCCACCCCCTTACTCAGAACAGTGTTGACTTTGGTTTCCAAACACAGAGAAGTAAGGCCTCCCAGACTCTGAGATGTCCAGCTCCAGTGCACAAGAAACTTTTGTAGTTCCACATGACTTGTCTGTGAGTGAGGAGCATGAGGTAACAAATAACCTCTAAACAATATTGGCTGAATTAAACTATTATTAATTTATACAGCATGATGACTCATGATTACCTGGATAGAAAAAAAATTAAGTAGACGAATATAACCCCAGAACTTGCTTCCTGTTGAGGTTCTAAGAGTAATGATGCTACTCTTTATGTGGTTTTTCATTCTCCTTAGAACTTTAGTTACCATCTTATTTATTACATTGCTTCTCTTAGAAGAGGAGGAGAAGGAGGAGATGGACTGCATTTTCTCTTCTTATATCATGATGGATTAAATGTCAAGAATAATTAAATGCCATGGGGTGGTAGCCACCAATTGACGCTGACATCTTTTAGGAAAACCCACCCAGGAAAGAAGAAAATAGAAACATCTTAGCATCTCTGTGTCTTTCCTGACTTCATTTATGTAGGCGGGTAATCCAACATCTTAAACTAAAATGGAAAAATAAAAGCAGAGCCTCTGCAAGCTAATAATTATTCTGTGCTTGGAATAAGAGTGTTCAGGAGAACACACACTGAGGTTGCAACATTTTCCAAAGTAGAAGTTGGGGGACTTTACTCCCCTGCATTCTGGCAAATGGAAACAACAAAGAATGTGAATCATTCCAAGAATTTAGAAACAATTGGGACCATTTTCAAAAGGTCCCCATTCGGAGTTTTCAAGGGAGCAAAGGTGGGTGAGGAAGCAAGGAAGATGTTACTTGTTAATTGAGGAATAATAAAGTAAAAGTTTCTACTTCTAATTCTGTTTAAGAACTAACCACAAACAACATCACTAGCATATGGCTGAGCAAGAGCTATCTGAGGTACCTGGAACTAATGCTCACTAAAACTTTAAATCTTGTATAAAAATCAGGAAACCAAGGTCAGTACTTCTGTGATGGACTCTGAAGTTCAAGTTCACTTTGAAATGCTAACACCAGTCACTTTTAGAGAAAACGTTGGCAAGAGAAAATATCTTCAAAGTATACAGCAGTGATTTTATTTCAGCAAAAAAGTTGGCCACTCTGAGAACAGAAAAATCTGTTAGACAAATGAAATCCTAGAGAACATATCGTCTTCTGTAAGCTCCCAACTTTCCGTGAAGAGCAGCATACTAATTTCCATGAGTTTCCCACACAATTCTCCACACAACTTGAGCGATAACTTCTATCTCCACACTTTGCAACCACACACATTCTAGCTTTTATATTGTTTCATTTTCAGGGTCTCCTCTTGCCCTGAACTCAAGTCTTTCTTATATTAAGGGACAGGTTTTTGATTCTCATTCCCTTGCTCACTTTCCTTCACTATCACCTCTTTGGGCAGGTAGCCAATAATTCACCCCACAAGTCACAGACAAATCAAAAGTCCTGACAAGCAAAACAACCAGGGCCAGGACAGATGCCGCTGGCTCTCCAGCTCTTCAGTGGGAAGGTAGGATACAGTGCCCTGAGCTATGAAGGAATCTGACAAGAACAGAGAGTACAGCCAGTCATCCCAGCTACAAAATAAAAGTCAAATTCTTAAAGACCAACACCAAATCTTCCTTTTCTTTCCCCCTAAAGAGCTGCCAGTTAAATACCTAACCACAAGATATTCCCTGAAAGTCTGGAGCTTTATAGTACCCCTGAAACATAACACTTCTTCAGGAAGTGGCTCATGTTAAAGATTTTAAAGATTGTTCTGAATGGCTTCAGTGGTGGACCAGCACGACTATTCTCCTTGCAATGTTAGAATTCTTCCTCTTCACTCCCAAATGAGTACACATTACCTCAGAAACTCCAGCCCACAGAACCAAATACAGCTGCCCAGCAACTGGGTTCCAAGTGGGGTCCATTTCATTTCTGTCTATCCCAGTCACCCCCTTTCTATTATTGCTATGTGCCTTCTCCACTTCTGAGTGAGAGTGAAGTGTTAGAACATAGAACACAAGACTCCAAAATGAGCTCTCATTATCTTACAGCATAAGCCTGTTTAGAGAACATTGCCCCACTCCACAACTGGGTAAAAATACAACAAAACAAATGCCAATACTTTGTGTATCTCTCACCATTTGCGGACATACTCATCATGGTCATCAACCATGGTTATCAACCCAGTGCCATGCTGGGAAACACCTATGCAATGTTACTGTCTGCAAGTCTGCAGCAAATCAATCAGTAAATAGTTATCTGAATATCCACATTGGCATAAAATGCTTTGAAGCACAAGTTTAGATTTAATTACGTAAGTGAAAGTTCCTGACCTCCAAACAAAATTTGCAGAAGGACCATCCCCTTAGACCACTGACACTCTAGCCCTGGAGAAGCAAGCTTCCACCCACTTTACCAATTTATTAGCAAGCAGTCAAGAACACTCCACACTACTATCTACCTCCTCAATGAGAATTATGATTCTAAGATTGACATTGGGAGTGAAGAGATGATGTACTCAATAAATATGTACTGAGTCATCAGTACGTGCCAGGCACTGTGCAGGCATCAAGGATACAATGATAAACTGGACAACCGGGCAGCTCGTCCTCATGTATTTCGCCATCTAATCTTCACAGTTTCCTGAGGTCTGTAGCAACACCATTTAACCACTGAAGAAAGGTAAAGAAATTCATGCAAGTCCCACAGATAAAATGGATAGAACCAGGGTTGAAATTCAAGTCTGCCATCTCCAAACTGCTGCTCTTTCCAGGAGATCACTCTGCCTCTCAAGTTGCTGAGAGGTGAACAGGAGAGCAAGGTCCATCCTGTTGGTTTCTTGCCTGTTATTAGAAAAATGGTAGGAGACAGTCTTAAATGCCAATCAGGCCCATTCCCCATTCAGTCCAGGGCTGTGCCTTGTCTGTGAGAAAGGGGACCTCCTACTGTTCTCATTGATAGCACATGGCCATGTGTTGATGCCAGATGGTCCAACAGGCCCATTTGGCCTCTGGGTACATGCTTAAGCCACCAGCAATGCCGAGGACTCCAAAACAAAAGCGTAAGAAAAAATTTTTGAAAAAGAATTGATACTTTAAAAAGTAAAACAACACCAACATAATAAGATAAGAATTCCGTTAGATTTCTTTATATAAAACTTAGTATTATTTTTATTCTAAATTACATATGGAAAGGGATATTAAAATCTTTCAGTGCCTCTAAAATTCTTAATCTGACCTGAGAGAGGCCCTTATAAAGTTCAGCTGTTGGGCCCAAGAGAAGCCAAACATCTAGCCTTTGGGTGTTTAGAAAGAGCAGGCTTTACTTATCTCCATTTTATACCAGTAACTGCAGCACACGATACAGGTGGGAATACTTAGCCAAGGGCACAAAGAAAAGGCCATTTACAGACCAGAGTTGAAGTTTCCTGCTCCCTCCTGAACTGTTCTCTGACTCCCTCCCCCAGGATAGTGAGGCTCGAGTGTGATCTGAGTATGAAAACTGGGATACCGTCACTAAGATGGTGAAGTAGGAGAACTCAGCCTCTGTACCCCAACAAAAACCAATGACTAGACAACTATCCATTAACAGAAAAGCACTGGAGAGCTCAGGGGTCCACTTAAGAAAATGCAGCAACACAAAGGGTAAAAAAATAAAATAATAACACTAACAACAAAAAACCCTGAGAATAACTGCCCAAAAAAGAAAGGTAGAGCAGCTTCAGTATGCCTGCATCATCCCATCATCCAGGCTGGCATTGTTGAGTGCCAAGAGGGAACTTCCAGCTACAAAAAGTTTCTCTCACCAGGAAAGGGGGAGCAAAGCAAGCAACCAGCTTCCCCAGTTTTGGGGGCACCACACAAAGAACCGATTTTAGTTTCACCCCACCCAGAGACTAGCAAAGCTGAGATTCTACACATAGAGACAAGAAAGGAGAGCAGGGGCTGTTAGCATCAGCCACACAGTGGAAGTGACCACGGTTCCCAGTGACCTGCTATACAAAGAACCAGAGCAGCTTTTGCCACTGATAAACCAATGGGATATACACTGGCGCTTAGCCCAGGCCTCCGCATTAGTGCACGTGCCAGATGTCAGCCTAGATGCCCACAGCTGAGCCCTACTGCCTTGTGTGTGCTTGGGGCTAGCCCTTCCTGCTGTACACTTGCACACCACCACCCTGGTTCTCATCACCAGCTTCTATTGCCGTGTGCACACCCATGGCAAGATCCTACAGCCACAAAAGTGCATGCCAACAGTCAAGGCACCTACACCTGCTTGTGCTCCTGGTTCCAGCCCTGCTTCCTTTCACGAGTTCACACCACTAGACTCAGCTCTACCTAGTCACTCCAGCTGTGCACTTGCACATCTCCAGCTTGACTCCCTTCACCAGCCTCCCCCACCATGCACGTGTGAGGAGACCTTGCAATCACAAGAGTACATGCTGACAAACAGGGTCCATGTGGCTGAAAACGCACCTGCAGATGGCTCAAGTCCTTGCTGCTGGTCCTGCTCTCCCACCCCCACTGCATTTGTGTCTACAACTAGTCCCTGCCACTATACAGGTACTTTCAGCCAGACCCCACAACTGAGGATGTAGACCACTGGCTCTGGCCACCACTGTTTCCTGCCCTGGTCCCTAGCTTCTTGGGAGGTGATGAGGATATCAATAGCCCTTGCAGTCACTGCAGACCCTTCACAGCATTCATCAAGGACCATGCAGTTGTCAGTGACGTGAACCCCAGTGGCCCAAAGCCAAAGGGACGTCACACTGCTCTGTACCTAGAGCTGCCACATCCTGCACCACTAGGCCTGGGTCACAACATGCTCCAGGGCATCCCCACATCAGTCCGTAAAGTATGGAAGAAATCACTACTTCACATGCATTGACAACTACACAAGGCTATAGTGAAAAAACAGGGAAACATGACACCATCACAAAAACACAGTAAACTTCCAACAATTAATTGACAGAGAATTCAAAATAATTATTCTAAAGACACTCAGAGAACTATATGAAATTGGTGATTTTCCTAGTAATACACTTTGATTCTCTTTTCTTTATCTTGTGTGTATCTACTATTTTTTGTTTTGTTTTGTGGCTATACCAAGGCATACTTGAAACATCTTATTGATATAATGGTCTATTTTAAGCTGATAATAACTTCATTTTAACCACATGCAAAAACTATATTTTTACTCTCCCTCCACACATTTTATGTTTTTGATGTCACATTTTACATTGTTTTATGTGTGTTCATTAACAAATTATTGTAGCTATTTCTACTTTTAATACTTTACTCTTTAATCTTTATATTAAATGATTGACACACCACCTAATTACAGTATTAGAGTATTCTGAATCTGACAATATAGTTACCTTTACTAGTTACACATTTTCATATCCTTTCACACTACTAATTAGTATCCTTTCATTTCAACTTGAAAAACTCCTTTCAGCATTTCTTGTAAGGCAGGTCTAGCAGTGATGAACACCCTCAGCTTTTGTTTGTTTGGGAAAGTCTTTATCTGTTCTTCATTTATTAAGGACAAATTTGCTGGGTAAGGTATTGTTAATTGTCAGTTTTTGTTTCTATTAGCAATTTGAATGTACTGTTTCCCTTCCTTCTTTCCTAGCCTGCAGAGTCTCTTTGGTATTTTTCCAGTCTATATTTTATTATAATAAATATTCAACTTCTGTGCTCAAAGTAAGCTAGCAACCTCAGTAATACTGTGCATCAGGCCCTTTCTGTGTGTCTCTGGGTTTCTTTAGATTTTTCTATCATTATTCCTGAAGCCACTGCCCATCTCTTCTGTTTAAATTTCTGATTGGCTTATCATCCCTTTTTGATGAGAAGTCAGCTTACAGAATGGTTGGCATGAAGTCAGGTGCCCAACCTCTGCAGTCAAATTAGCTATGTTCAGGAGACAGGGTCATGTGCTATAGACTTGCTACCTTAGGTGTGCTGTGGGGACTAGCAGCATCAGCATCACCAGAGAGCTTATTAGAAATGCAGAGTCTCAGGTCCCTCACAAACCTACTGAGTCAGAAACTACATTTTACAAGATTCCTCTGGTGATTCATAGGCTCACTGAAGTTTGAAAAGAGCTGATATAGAAAGCAGACCTTCGAGTTGGGAACTACCCTCAACTGCCTCACAAGCATGCAGCTGTGGACAACACCAGTAACTCAATCCCTTGTCACTAGTCCCATGATAACAGCATTATTTATTCCTTCTCTTAGGGACGTTTACATCTTTTTATAATAGATTCTAGAAAACCACAAAATCTGCATTAAAAAAAAGGAAGCCTCTATCAGTGACATTATAGACACTGTAATGGTTAGCTAGGAAAGGAAAAATTTTTTATTTGTTATGAGATTTTTATGAGGGATGGTTATGTTTTGCTTGGTTTTATAATAGAGTCCTAAATCATCTATTAAAGCTTACCTCAAAAAAGGTTACTTATCTGTCTATTGTATCTCCATATAAAAATAGCCCTGCCAAAGCAAGTGTCTCTACCTTCTGCTATAATCAAGTCCTTACATTGAAACATCATTGCTAACTCCCTAAAGAAGGGGCCTTCTAAGGTCTTCTGTCCAACCTCCTGGTTTTTCAGATGTGAAAACTAAAAGCTAAAAGAGAGAAAATGTTGAGACAAGGTCATAGAGCATATTCAAGCTTCAGCTGACATCAGAAGCCATGGATCCTGACTTCTCTGTGAAGGTTCCCTTCACTAAACAGAGTTGCGACAGGACGAATGCTCCTGTTTGCAGAGCTGTTGGGGTGAAAGGTGAAAGGGCACAGTGATGGTGCTTCTGACAGAACAAGCTGCTGGTAAGAATTGGAGACAAATATCTGACAAGTTTTGAATGAGGGTCTAGAACCTAAGGGTCTACCTCAGACTCAGACTCTCAAAATATGGGTGCTACAGGAACTTCCAGAACTTTCTGAAAGGGCCTCTAAGAAAACAGTGATTACAAAACATGAAAACAACTGCCCCCAGCTGCTTGTGGGGTTGCTGTTTTCTGACTACAGCTGTGGAGAATTGTTGTTGAATTCCATTCTCCATGTTTCTCTAAAAGCATTTCAAAGAGGTTCAGAGAAAGCCGGGTGCACTTTGGTAAATTGGAAACTATTTGTGACTAATCATTCATCACCATCTCTCAACATCCACCATCAGAAAGAGGTGGGGCCACAGGGGCAGGAGGCCAGACCTAGGTCAGGGGAAGCCGTTCACATTCCCAGTCGCCCCTGTCTTTCTAGGCAACCCTGAAATAATATATGCCCTTTTGTGTCCTTACCAATGAGATTTTAGAAAAAGGGGAAAAAAAGAAAGAGGAAGAAACAGCAGACACTTCTGTTTTCCATATACCTGCTTCTCAAGAATTGTAAGCATCTATGAAGTTAAAATAGAAAGTCCTTTCCTTGAATGTTCCTTTATAAATACTAATTATGGTGATGCTGCATTCACTTTAATACCCACCCACTATAATTGCCTCCAAGCTGAAGACATTTGTTAAGAATCATTGTTATTCCACTACTTTTTCTCATTTCTCATTCTTATAATGTGGAAATGTTATTGCGATCCATCCTACGATTTACAAAATGAACTTCTTGAAAGAGGGAGATAGAGAGGATGAAAGAAAGATAACAATATTTAGCAAAAGAAGCCAGATTTTATTATTCTACATAAATTATTATTTAATATAAAGTTCAAAACTAGGTGAGACTAAACTGTAATGTTTAGGGGTGCCTGCTAAGGTGGAAAGACAGAAAGTGAGTACCCTAAAGGTTAGGGTAGTAGTTAATTTGGGGGCAGTGATAGGTAAAAGAATGGGGTAGGGGGACATGACTTAGAAGTCCAAGTCATGTTTTCTCTCTTCACCTGGGTGGTAGCTACATGAATGATCACTGTGATCCAGTTTTAAACAATGCAATTTTGTTTTGTGCACATTTTTATTTATTTTATTTATCTATTTCACAATAAAATAAGTTAAAACAAACAAAAAAGGCCAAGCTGAAGGAATTCATCTCAGCCACTAGGTCCTTTACTTGTATGAAATCCTATTCAATCATTTTCCCCCCTTGAGTTCCCTTAGTGACGGGAAAAGACAGCTCTAAAAAGGGCAAGGTGTGCATAAGCCTTCTCCAACCCTTTCCTGTCCTCTAGGTTATCAAAGAATAACTGATTGGACTCCTTTCAATGCTCATTTGCACAAGTTAAGTTAGTCTCATGAAGTGCTCCCCAAATATTTTCTTTAAGCAAAACCCTTCAAAGGGACACTTAGAAGGACATAGCATTATATAAAACATCCAAGTGGTGCTACATGGGTGTAACCAAATTGCAGGTCTGGAGCCACCCATATTGGTTCCTCATTGGGGTCTACAATGGCCCTAAAAGCATTTTGAAGGAACTTTTGGGCTCTTAGAACACAATGTGAAAACCCAGATCTAATGAATAAATGTTTATTAGCTACAAATAATCTAGAGGCCAAGAAAGTGGTCAGGAGAACTGGGACATGGGTCAGATAAAACTTAATATAAGAATTAAGGTTAAGGGTCAGCTGGCGAAGGCCTTGTCAAGGGACTCAAGGCAGCTGGAGAGCACTGGGTGCTCGGCAGCATGAACAGGGACCAAATCGTGAGGCTAAGTTGCGTAAATGAGCGTGAGAAAATGCTCAGTCAGTTAAAATGAACACAGCTCTCACAGGTCCCCAAGGAGTCTTGCTAATGGTGGGAGTGGCAGGGACTACAGGAGACCTGGAGGAGAAAACTTTGGGTCACTCAGACCTTTCTGTAGCTTTCAGATAACACGCAGTGACTGTCCCACGCTCCACTAAAACTGAAGAAACAAAATAGTTATAATTTTTCAGTAGGACACGTCACACAGATGATGACCTGCTGATACCGGACAAGGCTTTCCTTCCCATGCCTCCCTCTTATTGAAATGAAACAGAGAGAAAGGGAAAATTCACTGGGCAGCCCTCTCCTTTTCTTCAAGAAGAGGAGAAAGGAATGTTTCACATTGGCCTTTTAGCTATAGGCTTTTCAAATCAGACAGCCTCATCCTGAAAATCCTTGCTCATGGCGGGGCTCAGTTTTGCTTTGTTTTTTTTTTTTTTTTAATCAAATAAGACCAAGCAGAAAAAGGTGAGCACATCTGCACAGTTCTGTGTGTCAACTCTATCTACCCCTCTACCCAGCTGAAGGCAACTATAACCAGCTGCAAGGGCAGAGTGCTCTTCCCCTAGTGGCCTCTGGTGTCTAATGTGGGGTGGGTTCGTAGATAGTATTTGGAAAACACTGTGTGCTCCATGTTAAGTAGCAGGATTAACAGTAGTTAAACAACCAGTGAACTGCTGGACTTCCCAGTCTTCCCCTTGTAACACTGAGAATGTGGGTAGGAATTGCAGAGGTCCCCATGAAATGCAGTATCGAGAGCAGAGATTTACTGAATCTATGACTAATTCACTTGGCATCTGAGAATCTATAAAGTATCACAGCTGATAAGGACTATGTGTTTGATAAGAAGCCGGTTGAGAACCAGAGCTCCCCCACTGAAGACAGAATGCCTAAGATTAGTCTCAAAACACCCCTTTCCCAACACCATGATCAAAATCACCTGCCAACCACCTGACTGTGGCACACTATGAACATCCCAAGAGAATAGACTCAGCAGAATGAGCACTGAATGTGGAAATTTCTGGTTACTCCCTATTTTCCCTGGACTAGCTGAGTACAGGTATCCCTGTAAATGTCCTTTAGCTTCTCTAGAACCCAGTCTCTTACTCCTGACAACCTAGTTGAGATTCATCTTCAGAGCCCTGTTGTTCCCTTTGTATTGCTGCTCACTTTCCCTCCTTCCAGGCATCCAGGGATGGCACTGATGCCCTTCCCTGAACTCCACCCACCACCGGCCAAAGGTGCCTGTGTAGGCAGCAATGATGGGGTGATCCAGTGATTTCCTAAACCTTTAGTCCCAATATTCTTTTACACTCTTAAAAACAATGGATGTCCCCAAATAACTTTTATTCATATGAGTTATATTGATTACTTTTACTGTATTAGAAATTTAAAATAAGAAATACTTTAAATGCTTATTAACTTGTTTAAAAATAACAATAAACCCATTATTTAAACATAAAAGGCATTTTTGTAAAAATTATATTTCCTTAAACAAAACAAACTAGTGAAAAGAGTAGTATTGTTTCAGATTTTTTTTAATCGTTTTGTCTAGCTTAAAGAAGACCATGAGATTCCTCTGCTTCTGCATTTAGTTTGTTGAGGTCCATTTTGTGTGAAGTATATAAAAAAAAAATCTGGCCTCACATAGAAATGTGTGAGGAGAGAGAAAGGAGTATGTATTTTAATAGGCTTTTCAGTTAATTATAGATATTCTTCTCTGATGTTACATCAAAACTAAATAGCACTGAATTAATATTACACTAAAACTCAGCAAGTGCTATTGAGGAATCTGAAAACATATCAATAACTTTTTATTACATTAAAGTCCATTAGTGTATCTTGTACTTTGAATGAAATTTTTACCTACATGTAATTTTATAACATCATGCATTGGTCATTTGGAAATACTGGTTTATTGAGTTATGCAGACTTTCCAAGTGTACATTGGAAAACTTCACTATATAATAATGAGGAATTAGAATAAACAAGAGAGATAATATCTGCTGCTCTCTGAGAATGCTAGACTAACCCACCACATAAAGTAACAGCTATGGATATGTAATTTAGAGAACTGTCACCTAACTTAACCCATTAGGTAATGCCTACTGTTTCTCCTTCCAAATGAGAATAGGTAGTGAGTGTGGATCAGGAAGGTAACCTAGAGCCAAGCAAACTCTGTATAAACTACTCGTTCCTGCTTCTACCAACAGCTTGAAAATTTTTCAATATAAGCAATTGTGTGCTGGTGAATGTTTAACAACCAGCTCTCTAGGAGGAAAAAAAAGTCCTGGTTTATAGCATTTGCCAATTCTTGTAGTATAAAAACTTCCACTATGGCTGACTTCAAGCTACCAACAGGACATCACTGAGCAAGTTGCTGAGACAAGATGTGCAAATTGGTTCTCACAAGCTGATGTGAGCCAGCTCCAGCACAGCACTGAGGAGGAGACATAAATCAGCCTCCCATCGGAAACTGTTAAAGAATTTGCAGTCATTTTGTATTAGTTTCCACATCCTTTATTTACATTTCTGTGACACACAACAATAGCCATTCTCATCCCATTACAGTATTCGACTTAGATTCAAGATCAGTATCTAGTCACCTAGACCAATCACAGGTATGAATGAAGCTCCTCAAATGCCTGTGTCAGGTACAATTCCTGTTGTTTTTGAAGACTTATGAGATGATTGTCACAAATTATTACAAACTACATACCCAACATACTGAACACCCTACATGTAATGATGAAATCCAGATAGAATCACTAAATTCACACTCCTATTAATATATATATATATAAATGAATTCAAGGCACACAGCAACCACTGGTCCACAGCAGTTCTGAAATCCAGCCTGGCACAAGTCACCAACTTCTTAATTAGGGCCCAAGACTACTCCTGAGAAATGATTCTTCACAGCCCTTGGCTCCACCCACTTAGGCTCTTAAGTCTGCCTTTGGGGTCATCTTTTTCCCATAAGATATAGACTGTTTTGCACCTGAGAAATATTCTTTAGCCTGCTTGCTGCCTAATATAGTTTGAAGTCGAAAGGTCTCTCTATTTTAGTATAAAAAAGAATGGAAACAGTAAAATCAGGTTAAAGTGGGTGGTGTGGAATAGTGTGATAAAAGAAAAGAATCTGTGAGGTCAGAAGGTAGCCCACTCCCAGGCTGTTTCTCCACTCCCAGGGATACATAGGAGAGTGGTCTCCATGACCTGAAACTTGAGACTAGCTCTAGTTTTACTACTTCTCTTTTTTAGCCTGAAGATCATAAAGATGTATATCTTCTTACTTGGCCATTTTCCTAGGGTTTTTTTAATCTAAGAAATAAATACTCATAAATTTCAAACAGTCCAAAAATTAGTCATCTTGCCATTACAATTTCTCAGACCATCCCAAAGGCAATACTATTAGCAATCTCTTTATGCATCCTGCCTAAAATAGTAAACACATAGATAATGAATGAATGGATGGATGGATAGATGAATACATACATACACAGATAAGTAGATTTAATTTTTTATATATATAGGGGCATGCTGCATGCTGTTCTGCTCCACTACTTTTTATTCTTAATTAATTCTTAATCTTTGAGATGATTCCATAAGAACACATGTAAATCTACCTATTATTCTTTTTCCCCTAGTTTATTTTGTGACTCATTCCCCACCTTTATGGAACTTCATTTATTTCTTTCTGTAATGCACTTCTACACCACCCTACTCTTCTCCCTTCTAAAGTTCATCACATTCAATAATCAACAGTTATATATTGCTAACACTTAGTATATGCCAGGCATCATTTTAATACCTTGTAAATATTAACTCA
This sequence comes from Macroglossus sobrinus, assembly GCA_004027375.1. Taxonomy (NCBI): domain Eukaryota; kingdom Metazoa; phylum Chordata; class Mammalia; order Chiroptera; family Pteropodidae; genus Macroglossus; species Macroglossus sobrinus. The sequence continues at coordinate 107,710 of PVKZ01000963.1, forward strand.
TTGAGTCCCTGCAAGGCCCTATGAGGCAGGTTCTAGTAGGGAATGAGATTTCCCAAGGGCCATGCAGCTAGAAATAACAGTGCTGGATTCAAATCCAGGCATTCTGGCACCAGAGTCCTTGCTCTTTATCACTTTGCTGTATTTCTCCTCAAGTCCTGCCTTAATAAATAAGGGCTATATGTCTGCTTTTCTTACTAGACCTGAGGGTAAGGGTCATATTGACCTTAGTAGGTGCTCAATAAACATTTGTGGATTGAATGCCAGTAACGACACCATGGATACTCTCTACTATGGGTCACTGTATTAAGTTTCCCCATGCTGAACAATCTCGATACAGCGACTCCAAGCAATCGCTGTCATGATTACCCCCAACTTTACAGGGGAGGAAACTGAGGTGGTAGCTAGTAAATTAGAGAGCCAGGAGTAAACCCATCTAGCTGACCCTAAAGTATACACTTAACCTCTATACCAGACCTCTGATACCTATCAACCTCCTCCCCGCCTGGAAGCCTACTTTCAAAGAACCCTGAGCCCTGAGAACCAGCTCTTAAGCAAAGGCTATGGTTCCTCATGTTCTAGAAAAGATTTAGAAGGTACCTGGGTTATTATTATTATCAAAGAAGCGTCTCTCTACCCCCAGAGCTACATTAGTGCCACTGCAGTTAAATTTTAATGTATCATAAGGAACTAAATATCATCTCAATTGTCATCACAGAAATGTATATGAGATATTCACATCCCTGAAGAGAAGGATATACATATTTGCCACTAAGCCCATCTTAATACTCAATACCTTGAAACTGGGGAAGGGAAAAAAAATCTTAGGAAGATTTTCTTTGGGGTAATGCTAACTAGCACACATTTACTATAAATCCAATAGACCAGTTTCCCTATCTAACATAATTTATCTTGAAACACCACAGGTGGCCTGTGTTAGGAACAGTACTGGCCCAGCCACACAGCTCGCAGCACTGCAGTCTCACACTGCCCTCTGCAGCCTGGCCTGCAGACTTCACAGAGCACCCCCAACCAGCCCTAAGTGTCACAGCTTGGGACATCCTGCACATATGCCCAGTCCTTCAGGTATAACCACTCTCTACCTTTGGCTGGAGAGACACAAAAAGTAAAATAAAATATTATATTACTTCCTGCCTGACAAGATGCGTTCATAGCCGTGGTTCGTCTCTCTGGCACTGTTGGGTTTGGAAAGCACACTTTGGAGGCTCCATTCACAAAAATATTTTTCAATTAGATTAGAAATATAACATTTACTCAAAACAATGTGATTTGCTTACTCCAACCTCTCACCAGCCCATCTCCATTCCATAGCAGATGCAGTCCAAGTCAACAATACATTGAGTGAAGAGAGGAATAATTCAAGAGGAAGAAAGACAAAACTCTGCAGACTCAACCTATTATTTAAGAAGAAAAATTCTTAACAGATGGATATCCTGAAAGAAGATGAGGAACCTGTACCTGTCCTAAAACTCAAAATAACTACATTCAAGAAGATTAAAAAAAACAATTAAATATTTTCCTTTTTTTTCTTGGATATACTTTGCGTGTGTGTATATGTGTGTTTATAAGTGTGTGTGTACACGTTCTCCTAGGAAACTCTTTCTAAGTTGCTTGGAAATGAGCTGTCAATGTGTTTCAACATCTCGGGCTCCAAGAAAGACAGCATAAATCCACTTGGCAAACTTACCACCAGCCTGCCTGATATTCTTAGAAATCTGTTTCAACCACCCACACAAACACCCTGCATGTGCATTCATTCTACAAGGCCCTCTCTGTGAGAGCGCTTTTCTGGAAACCCACAGGCAAACAACTGATTGCACACCACTCCATGTCAAGTTCCTTCTTTAACTGGATTCTTAACCCAAAGCTCAAGCTCATTATTTTCAGACTATAAAGTTAGGACAGCAATAGATGAAAGTCTGATGGGGGTTGATGGAGATCTTCATCTGAAGAAAGAGAAGAGAGAAAGCAATACCCAAGTTTGGAACCTTTAGAAATGAGGTCAAAGAAGGCCTATGGAAGTCTGTGAACCAGTCAAAAGTTGGCATCCCATTGCCTTTAGGATCAAGTCCAAGATCCTCAATGTATTCAAAGCTCTTCAGTCTCTGCCCGAAGCCAATCTCTCACATTTTGACCTCTCACTATTCAGCCTAGGTCCCCTCAGGATAGTTACACTGCTCCTCTCTACTCACCTCTTCTCTCTAATAGCTACTTGCCTTTCCTCTGGCCCTCTCTGTCCTTTAAGACATAGTCAAACCTTTTTAGTGATGATTTGGGTCACTATTCTAGCCAGACATGGTATCTCTCTATGGGGAGTCCTTGCTCACCTTCTGCTACTTCTGTAGTGGTGATACTGCTTAGGGTGCCCTTCATAGGCACTTCCCTCATCTCACCGCGTAGACTGCACCTTGTTTGAGGCTGGGCATGTATACCTCATTTGCTGACCAATTGGTTCTTTGGCTCACATTGGCTGGCTGAGCTGCCTCATGAGCATATCAGAGTAGAGGGTCCATGGAGCAGCAGCGGATCTGCTCTAAGTAGCAGTCATCATGTCCAGCCCGGTCCAGGCATTTTCTGGGCACTCGGCTCACTTTAATTAAATGAATGAACACTGGTGGGGTAAAAAAAAAAAAAAAAAAAAGAGAGTGACTGCCCAAGGTCACATATGCTAGGAAATATGTCAATCCATTGATAAACTCCATCTAGTCAGGAAACTGGAAAGTACTGAGAGGCCAATTTAAAATGATTTGATAGCTTTGCCCATTGCTCCTTATTGTATAATCACAGTCATAAAAGGCTAGTCAATTGTTTGTAATTTACACACACACACACACACACACACACACACACACACACACACACACACACTCCATTGGCAGGGACAGATCTGTCTGGAGTTTCTGAAATGTTAGTGCCTCACCAGGTTACCGGAATCTCCAAAACTCTAAAAGGAGCATTTCAGACCAGGATAAAGGATGTTTTTCAGGGTCAGTTAGGCTTTTTAGCATGAGAACGCTACCCAACAACCCAGTTAGTGAGCCTTGTCTCCCTTGTTCCCCACTATGGAAGGCTTCCTCTGATTGTAGGGAGGATGTCTCACTCTTATCCTTCAATGTTTCCCTTTTTGCTCTGTGATTTAAAAAATAAACAAGTAAATAGAAGCAAGAAAGAAAAGAAATGGAAAATATAAAATGAGTAATAAGCCTTAGGTGTCCAGCCAGATTTTCCAAACATCCTTTGGAGAGTGTCTTTTTTAGACATAAGACTCTAATCTGTATCACTTCTTCAGCTTTCACTCTCTGTCTTTGAGGGAAATTCACAAGACATAGATAAGAAGATATGGGGCCTTTAAGATTTTATTAGGTTTTCGTTTTAATTATACTTTTATAATATCCTTTCCCCCTGCCCCCTGAAAATTTTACTCTCTGTCTCCAGATTTAACCACATTTATTCAGCTAAAGTTGCAGGAGAAACTGTTATATCCATTCTGTTCTTTGGATAATCTCAGTATGTGATCACCCAAAGCCTTGAATCAAAGTCATTGTGTAAGATCATCCAAACTGTCCAGCATTTGAAGCAGTTGTGATAAACTAGTTTTTACAATGTCAATAATTCACAGGAGAAAAAATGTTTTTCTCAAAGATTCCATTTCTTCAGAATCATAAATGGAATCATGCCATGTTTCAACCCAGCAGCCTCACATGTCAGTGGGAGAGAATAGCTAAAACTTTAGTCATTGTTCAAATTCATTATTTTATCATTAAGCTACAAGGATTTGCACATCACCAAGTGATTTCTATTTCCAGTTCTATTTGTCATAGAGTATATCTGTAACTGAGTTAGCATATACAAAATAAAAATAAAAGAGGAGGAAGAGGAAGAGGAGGAGGAAGGAGAGAAAAGAAAGGGGAGAGGGAGATTTATTACAAGAATTCCTATTTGGTGTCTCTCCAAATTCAAAAACAAGAATATGTAGCCAGACCTGACTGAAACTAAGAACTATAAAATCATTAGGAACCCAGGAAACAATTTTTATCCACCTCCCAATGTTTTACTCTGAGGGTCTACAATATTCTCTTCTTCCTCTCCCCACTCTCGCCCCCATCCACATCACCCGCCCTGATTTACTTCTCTGTCCCCATGGTAGCACATGGCTCAGTCTGTTTCAATGGTCACATGTGGTCCCACCATACATGGGGTTGGAGGGTTGGAGGGTTGGAGGAGGCAGTCACCTTGTCCAGTATGGTAGTAATTCATAGGTTGAGATCTGGCTATTGGATCTGGCAGACTTTTCAAAAGATATCTACCCCATCAATACCTTTGTGCTATTGGAGGGTGAGAAAATGTATACAAATTACAAATTAGTCTAAAGCTAAAGATGTCTTACACACATCTAGACCAAAGCAATTAGGAATTTATGTATTACAGATTGAAACACTCTACAATAATGAAAATAAGTTGTATTTAATATATTTATCTAAGGGTGTCTAAGGGACAACATCCTAGAATCAACTTTATAAGAAGAGAAATCGGTAATATTTATGTGAAAGGGATTTAGAGAGCCCGCAAAGATAGAGGGATTGTCCTGGACAAATAAGAGGAAAAAGGGAGTGCGCAAATAAAGAAAAAAAAATACTGTAAAAAAGAGGCAGTGGTTACAGCTTGGAAAATAAACTGCTTTATTTGAAAATCCTTCTGAGAAACGCTATGATATTGTGTGTTAAAAATCCTTAAGCATCCATAGCCTAAGAATTTATCCCAATTAAAATTTCCCCCAAAAAAAAGAATTCATTGTATGACGATATTCCTTATAACATTATTTAGAATAGTAAAAAATCATGAGCATTCTAGGTATGTGAGAATAAAGAACATATTTAAATTATTATATCCACTTGGAAAATTGTACATCCACTAATAACAGTAATTAGAAAGATTAGATGGTGACTTGGAGAAAATGCACATGAAATAATGCTAACCCAGAAAAAAAGCAAGTTACAAAATTTTATGAATGCTATGATTAAACCTATATTAAAATGTTCCTACATTTTAATGGGAACAATACAAACAAAGAATCCTTATAATTGAAAATATATGTACGGAGAAGTCTCTATTTTAGAGAGTTCATATGATGCTATTATAGTGATTACAAAATATTTTTTAAATATATATGCAGTGGGCCCTCCTGGTTCCTTGTCTTTAGCCTCCATTCCTCACGTAGAATGTGTCTTTTGCTCAGAACTGTCATTTCCAGTAACGGGCTGAAATCCTACTTCCCAGGAAAACTCTCTAGCTACCTAAATTCCTGGTCTTTCTCTCCTGTAACTGCCTGCCTCTGTGTCCACTGTGCCTGAAGACAGCTTGGACTGGTCAGCAACTGAAATGGATTTCTGGAAGCTCCAACCCAACTAAGAAGAAAGCCAGACACCCCCAGCAGCAGACGGTTTAGTCTTACAGTTTTTATTTATTTTCTCTGCACACCAGGAAAGGTTAGCTGATCTACTAGGGGGTGACCAATACGCCTCTGCTGTAGAAAATGTCTGCTTGGCAGCGTAGCATTCACGCAGGGCAAAGTGTCACATCTTTTGTCCCAGCGTTCCAGAGGAAGCTCTATCAGGAGAGTTTTATCAGTGCAATTAACACAAAGGCCTCCTTCTGTCTTAAAAACACAGGCCTGGGATACATAGTAAGATGAACTAGCCATTGTTTCCTGCATAGCACAAAAACTCTCCCCCCACCCCCGCAAACCCCCAACCCATTTATAGGGTTTCCTTAAGGCCCACGGGTGCCTCTGACTTATTTATTTAGGAAACACTGTTATTGTCTTAATGTAAACAGAACTCAAGATCAGTTGACAGTTAGAATGGTCCAGCAGAAAGGTTTTCAAAGGCACCTCCTTGGAAAGGGGCCCCTCCATTCAGCCTCTGGTCCCTGTATCATACTGCCAGCTCTGTTCACAAAATAAACAAATGTTTGTTTTACAACATGGCAAAGGGGGCTCCCATTCAACGCCGGCCAGATATGAAAACAAACTTTCACATATAAGGGCTTTTGATACACATGACTTACTTGGATGACAAGGGGCTCGGCTGGGGAGTGCTTGAAGCTTATTAATATTGCACAAAAGACTTTTGTTTATCATTTCGCCGGACTGCCTGGGAATCACAAGACTCAAGCCGCCACCCGGCTGGTGTCCTAGCATTTCAGCAGCCATAACGTGTGGAGATTGCGAAAGCACTGCTGGTTTGGAGCCAAAAACAAACTCTCCACAGACCCAGGTGAAAGAACTGGAGCTGCAGCCCTCTGAGAACCAGACTTGGAATTTACAAAGTGAAGGGACAAGAGCTCCCCCTACAGGTAGAAAAAATGGATGCCTTGAACCTTCCTGTTTATAAGGGGGTAACTTCCTTCCAGAAAACATGGAACCTGTGGCCTGCCTAATCTAGGCACCTGTCCCCTCCTGTTCAAAAGATCTGGGGTACTTCCTCTTTTAAGTTGACCAGCTTTATTCTCGGAACAGCTTATGAGACATTAGCATTCTGAGCGGAAAAAGGGATATATGAGGATGAAAAACTCACAATCAAAAATCAGTTCTTTGGGCACTGGTTTGTTTAGCTGGGAAAGAAACTGAGTAAATCGTATATAACTCGTCCTCTAGAATTGTTCAGTCCAGTACTATGGCCATCAGCCACTTGTGGCTATTGACCACTTAAAATGTGGCTCACCCAAATTCAGATGTCATATAAAAAAAATATAAACTATTTTGTTAATTTTTCACACTGATCACATGCTAAAATGATAATATTTAGACTATAATGGGTTAAATAAGATATATTAGAGTAAATTTCGCCCATTTTTTAAGTTTTTAATGTGACTACTAGAAAATTTTATACACATCATTCATATCATATTACATTTCTATTATATGTTTTATTATATTCTATTACAGAATAACTTAAGGCTTGTGAAAAAATAATAATACACTTTGATCCTACAGTATTAGTGATTTGTGCCAGGTGGGTTAATTTTTCTTAAGTACATTTATTCAATTCATAGACCTGAATCTCCTGAAAAGAAGGGAAGTTGAAAAAATAATATTACAAGCTGCCCTGCAAATTTCAGTTTGTTTAATTTGTTTCAGTTCATATATGTTGAATAAACATTCCAAAAGTAAAGACATGTTTTCTTTCACGAACACCTTCTTTCTCCTGGCCATATCTTATGTGTATTTAATGGCAAGTTATTCTAAGAGAAAAAAAAATTTCTTTTACCATAATAGTCTTGCAAAATCATTCTCAAGTCATTAGACAACAGATATTTGCTTAATCCCTCCTATAATTAACAATTTCACCCACCCTATCAACCCTCCTGTAAGCAACATTTGGTATATTTGAGGTGTATGGGATTATGTGAGAAATATATAACCCTAAATATGGTCACACCAGCAAATTCACCATAATGTTTATATGAACTACTCAAAAGTCACTTACAGTGAACAAAGTTGTCATCCTAATTTCTACATTAGATTTAACTGGTTCCAGCAGCTGCTTTTGATAAACACACTCAGACCTGGCCCACAATCACCAAAGCCACCAGTGAGAGAAGGCCAGCAGAGAATGTTCAGCTTTCCCAGATCTGCTGCCTTGAATTTGCCCCTCCCCCCTTTTTTTTGGTCCCAGTAATGTGCCAAGATATCACTGAAAAGTTAACTATCTCTGTGGTAAAACAGCAATTTTGGGATTATGGAATCTTTCTGAAATCACTTCCTGAAATTTATCCTTAAATTAGGACACTCTTATAATACAGAGATACAGGGACTCGAGGAAGTGTCCGCATGTCCTCTGAGCCTATTCCATCCAGTGTAGCATGTCAGTCAGCCAAAGGAGGATGAGATTAGCAAAGTAAATGGCAGCTACCATCTTTGAGATTACAAATGAAATTGCCAGGGAAAAAAATCTGAAACAAGGATTTCAACTGCAAGTCAGAACAAATATGGGCTCCTGCTGAATAGCTACGCAGAAAAAAATTGGAGCCATACCCTCATCATGCTTCCCACAGACTGAACTGATGGCTTTGAGGAAGAGAGGCTACAATCTTACCACATGAACTGTGGATCTGGGCTACGGTATTTAGAGGGCACTGGAGTGGGACAGGATATTCACTAAATATATTTACTGGTTTGCTTTTCCATCTGACCTTATTATTCTGGCATGGCTTCCAGCACCTTATAATCCCAGCATTGTATTCACAAGTAATTCCTCTGCTCATTAGCAGAAGCTGAGTCCAATTTTGCTCTTGCAGGGGCTTGTGAATCAGCATAGACCAACAGACAGTGTTTCCAGGAACTAGCTGCAAAGAAACAAGGGCACTACTCACTGGGCCGGGGCAGGGGTGGGGGGAGGAGGGCATCTGTATCATTTAGGAATTACATTTGATTACAAGTAACAGGAAAATAACAGTGAGTAAATAACCTTGTTTCTTTCTCATGTGAAAGAAGTCCAGAGTGAGGCAGTCCAGGATTGCTTGGCAGGGCCATGGTGTCAGGTCCTTCCTGTCTTTATGTTCCATCATCTTTAGCATGTGGTTTCCATCCTCAAGTTTGCCACATGGTCTATGATGACTGTTGGAGAGGCTCCAGTAGTCACATCCCTATCCAAGTATGGAGCAGGAATAATGGAAAGAACAAAAGGGGATACATATCAGCTCATGCTCCCTTCTTAAGAAACTTTCCTACATGTCTCACCCAAAAACTACTTCTTAACCTAATCACTAACTTCTAGCTACAAATGAGACTGAGCACAATGTCACTGAAATAAAATCAAATTTCAGAGCAAGGGAGAGTAAAATAAATATCGGGTAGGTAACCACTGATCCTCAAGTTGCTTCAGAAGCAAGCTAAGATACCTATAAAGAAAAGTTAGATTCAGCTTGGCATGTTTATTTCTGTTTTGACAACCAAATTAACAAAAACCATTATAATCATTGGGCCATAGTATACGGTCTAGACTTCTGCCTTCTGTCAGATCCAGGAATTTATTGTTTCTTAAATTCCTGGGCTATAACACTGTCAACCTCTACAACAGTCAACATTATATCTGTGTACTTGATGGTGAAAAAAAATTAAGCCCATCATTGGGTTAAGATTTCATTGTCTCACTCCATTGAACACAGTATAGCTAAGGAGAAAAAAAAACAACTAGTACACAAATTGCCGCACACAAATACAAAAAGTGACATGGGAAACTGCAACATTAACCAGTTGATGTAAACACTGATCTGTCACACAATCACCTGGACATGTTGAGTGAAAGTGGTTGTTTGGTTCATAGGAAAATGCCAAAGACAAAGAGGTAATCTGATGAAATCTCCTGGAGAATAATAATGAAGATAGTGATTATGAGGATAATAATAAGTAGAAAGATAAATGAATTCCTCTTTCTGTGGGTACAACTACACTGAGTAAGATCTTCTCCATTTCTATTGATCTTTTCAATTTCTACCACACTTCACAGTGTATTGGCAAATCTGTAATCTCATTTGTGCCTCAAAATTCAGAAGTAGGAGGGGATGGTATTATTATCATTGTTTTAAAATTGTTGGGTGAGAGGCTCAAAAATAGAAAGTAACTTACTTAAGTTGTCACAGTTAGTGAAGAAACACTAAAACACCATGCAAGTCGCTGGGCTGGGACTCTTGATTATATTTCTCTGCCAGAACATTTATAAGCTTTGGACTGCTTTACTTTAATGTTATTTTTTAAATATTTTAAGGGTCATGTCTTATTCATTCTAAACTTTGTACACACTAGTTTAGACACTCAATTAATGGTTATTAAAATAATAATGTACTAACCAGCATGTAAAGCATTCAGCTAAAATCTACTGTTAGCATAAGAAGGGCCCGAAAAATATGGGGAGATGGTGACCTTCTCTAACAGGAGCACAAGACACTGGCTCTACCTTTGGTTTCTGTATTACTTTATGCTAATAAGGAGAACTGGAAAACCTCTGTGATACCTTTCATGGCTACAACTCTGTGATTCTAACTGCCACTTGAAAGTTTCTAAGAAAAGAACTAGGTAAATGTCAGAGAAGTAAGGTATTACAGGTAAAATCTCCTTTGGTCCTTTTTGAAGAGCTATTGGTCTCACTTAGAATATCTGCTGTTCCTCCTGTAAGTTGGACCCAGCAAATCCTCATTTTATCAGTGTAAGCAAGCACAATTACCAAAAATAGACCACTACACCCCAGTGAGAAGCTCTACATAGGTTTCCCTCTTGGGCCCCTACTTCCACCTCAACCTTTTGTTCCCAAGTTTCTGCCATCGCTGATGCTACAACAAAAATTTTAAAAATTAAGGTCTTCCAAGTCCAGCCTCCAATAAATCTTTACCCAAACCTGAGCAAAGTAATTCATAAGTTTCTACTTCTCCACAAATGGAAGAGATTCAAAATCATGAATTCCCGTGGCTCTAGTGTTAAAAAATAAAGTCATGTCTTTAAAAGATTGTGATCTGAGATTCCTCATTCCAGCCCTCAGTCTATCCCATTGAATCATTCACCATTTACAATGTGAGAAAATCTTGACTTCAATCTTACCTGCCTCAAAAGCCAACCCAACCTATCAAAAGCCTCACAAAGCATTCATCCTCTGAGTCATGTTCTGGCTGGTCCCCTATAGAAATCTTTTTTAATTTTTTTAGGGGGATGTGGGGGTGGGGAAAGCAGTCAGCCAGATGAGTTCCATGATTCTTTACACCACTCCTGAAATAAATCACCAATATCCAGAATTCCCTTCTATTTTACAGTCTAGATATCTGTGTACTGTAGCTGTAGATAACAGTGATAATGATGACACTGATGACAGTGATGATGACATAAGCGTTGACAACACTTTTGAACATGGTCTATATTGCCCTGAGTGCTAGAGGCACCTTTCCTCATTTAATCTTTACAACCTTCTCTAGTAGTGAGGTAACTAACCCCACTAGTTTTCTCATTTTACAAATGAGGAAATTGAGGTTTAGAGAGGTTAACTAACATGTCCATTACTTCACAACCTAAAAACTAAGTTCAAACCCAGATATGTATGATTCTTGATCCTGTGCATATTAGACAGTCCTGTGTTTTGGAGCCAGGGAGAGTGAAGGGAGACCCTCAGGTGCAAGAGCTGCAGAAAGGGAATCACATCAGAAGCTCCCCAAAGAAAGAAGATAAACAGGGCAAAGCCATTTCTACAATTAATCTTAAAGTGATTAAACCATGAGAAATCTATTAAATTGGAGGCATTTCTCTCTAAGTTTTTTATAACCAAATTCAGGAATGCCATAATTTGTGAATTTCCTCAATATGGCGATACTAGAGTAGTAACAATAACAATAAAAGCATCAATTTCCTTTCTTTCTTTTACCACCTGTGGACCTCATGGGGTAAAGGGCAGATGGTAAATTTGGGGGGAAGCTGGTCTATTTTGAATGATTATTTACAAGGCTACATTCATGCCATCCACCAAACACCATCTGCTGGGCTATTTCTTCCATGAAACTAGAGCATTTTGTTCCATAGCAAATAAAAGTGCGACCAGAATTCTATCAGCATGCTGTGCTTGGGAGAGCACCAACACTTTTCAAAACCAGCTTTAATCCTTCTCCAAGTCCAATGCAAAGAGGGCTCCCCTAAGAACAGTAACCTAGTCAACACATTCATTCATTCATTCGCAAACTCACTTTGAAAGAAAGCTGGCCCGCATGGGCCAGCCAAATGTGGAAAGTTAATTTTACAACGTGAACTGTTTTCACCCTGGGCCAAGAGACAAGTACAGGCACCATATGACCTGGGTGTGATTTAGGAGTATCTCGGGACTCAGAAACATGAGGGTATTTCGGCAAGGAGCCCCCACCTTTTCCCCCTCCCCCTCCTCTTCATCCACTAAAGCTCCCAAAGAATGTCTTTTATGTTTGCTGCATTCACTTCACAACATGCTCCTGGTGTCTGTCCTTGAATTCTCGGCTCATTGCCCCTAAATCAAGGGAAGTCAAGTTGAATCTTTCAAAATGGGAGCATGCAGTCAGTAAGAACATCAGGAATTAGGAATGAAAATCTACCCAACCTACTCTTTTTAAAGTCCAAGTCCCATTTATTATTCTTAAGAGGGAGAAGGCACTTGTCATTTCAAGGGAAGAGCCTTACTTAGATTAGGAATCAGGAGATCTCAATTTTATCTCCAGCACTGTCACAGATGGGCTCTGTGGATTTGGATAAATCATTTAATCTCTCTGGCTCCTCTATAAAATGAGAGGTGACACTACAATAAATACCTCACACTAGACTAGAGCCTGTATTCCTGCAAGTTAAGAAGCAAACCTCCATAGAGTGATTGAGATAAGTAAGGAGGGATGGCCCAGAAATTAGGAATCTCCAAAGAAGCTCTATAGCAAATACCATATATAACCTACAGAAGCAGCCCAGAGAGAACTTTAGATTACCTTGAGCCTTACTGCTTCTTAGTTGTGTGGCTATACCAATAGTGTGGGAAGCAAGTTTAGGAAAGTAGTACCATAAAATGGTTAAGAACACAGGCTTCAGAGTCATTCAGAATCCAGATTCTGTCCTTTACTTTTCCATGACCTTAGCCTGTTACTTACTACTTGAGCCTCATCCTCTGCATCTGTAAATGGGATAATGATACCGACCTCTGGTGGTACACTCACATAGGCTCCCATAAGCCAGTTGTTAAATTTCAGAAATTTTACCAGCTGGCTGACATCACATTGATAGTTTGAAATAGGCCACAATGGGAGTACCACAAAAATCAGCAAATGCTATAAGTCTGGGCAACTTCCCTCCATCCCCCATAGCTGGTTGTTAGATGGTTAGCATATCACTGCCTACCATGCAGCATCACTGGAAGGACTAGATGATGTGATGGATACAAAGTATTTAGCACATTGTTCAGTGCCTGATAAGAAATGGGAGCTATCACTATTATTCGTGACTCAGGACACACTCTCTTTTCCTGATTTCTCACACTTCTTTGACCTAAGATCTCATACTTTTTGCCCAGAAGAGGGAGTTCCTTTGGTAAAAGCTCTTCTCCTTCATTCTTCCTAATTACTTGTAGCTTCTCATTCTACAGAGATGGACTGAATACCTACTGTGGGCTCAAATAAGTACCAGGCCCTGTGGATGCAAACATGACTGAATAAAACCTGGCCCTCGTCTTGAAATGTTCCCAAGACTTTTGTTGGACAGGATGCAACTGAGTCTATGAGCATCACTTTTTACCAACAATGAAGGAATCAGAGAAAAGCAAAGCCATTCTGAACATCTCAAACTCTCCTGCCACCTGGATCCCAAGGCCTTTGAAGCCTTCAGGGTTAACTTCAGCTACAAAATGCGACCACCTTCTCTAAGATGGCATAATGATTAGGACTATAGGGAACTCAGTTAGCTTTTCTGCTCACCCTGCCCCAATGGCATTACCCTATGACTGGCAACACACTTCCCCACTGGCTATGATATTTGTATGTATGCCGCCTGGAAACCAGAAATGTGTAACATCAAGTCTGGCCCTTCGCCAGATTTCTACAGGGCATTAGTAACAAACTGGCGAAGCTCATTAAAAAAAGAGAGAGAAACCTATAACCATTAAAAGTCCATTAAGCAGCCTGTCATTTCACAGAGCTAAATAGCCCACAGTAATCAAAAGCATATGAACCCCAGCTGGGATACCCAGTGAATTGTTTCGATTTAGGGGAGAATTCATCAAGAAAGATTGTTCTTGGGATTGGGTTGATTTTTCTCCTTCGGTTCCTGGCCCCACGTTCCATTATAATTAAAGTGATTGATGCACCTCCCAAACAGAGGTGAGTAGTGACCACCAGAGTCAAAACATCTGCTCCTTCCAAGCAAACAACTAATATGGAACTTTAGTTGAAAGGCACGTAACCTGGGGTTACCCCTCCGCTGTCAATTAGGTATGGCACAGTCAACGCTGCTTTCCAGTTAGATTACCCCTGGGTTATCTGTGAAATTTCTCTTTCCAACCATAGAAGAACATTTATCCATACCCGAGTTTTGGTCAAGAATGAAAGAAGTGAGGCCAAGAAGGGATCATCCCTAAAATGAGAGATCAAAGAGCTATTCATCAAAATGAAATGTCCATATATGCACACTTTTAACTTCAGAAACACAGGTTCAGTCCTTCAGACCGACCACCACCACCCCACTTCCCTTCTCCTTCTCCTTTCCCCCACCCCTGCACAGTGTGCTCCAGCCACCCCCTTGCTGATTAGCACCTCCACAGGTGAATGAGCACATGCTAAGGAAAGAGGTAAAACTCAAAACGGTGGTTTATGGTGATACATTAGCAGTTCTGGCTCTGACACTATAAAAACAGTGAGAAAGGACAGAAAATTAATGTTTCAACACAGGTTTAGGAGGTAATTATAGGAGTAAATTCTCTATGTTTAGTTGTTTCATCACAACCCTAGTCGAGGGCAAAGTGTTGATATAAAATGAAAGAACAAAGATGTCCAGATTCAAAAAAGTCTTCTGAGGATAATCTTTCGTATAGTTTTGGTATTGTTGCCTTTGTTTTCAAACTTTTTCCATGAAAAACCAAGAGTTTGACTTCTTTTTTAAAGAAAAGTCTATAATCAACACTCTTCCCCTCCCCCCATGCCACTTACTCCAAATCCCTCTAGTGATCTCAGTGTACCCCTTAATGAACCGTTAAACTTCTGCTTTTGTGCTTGTGACCACCTCCCATCGTCGACTGAGTGGTTCTCCAGGGAAGGGACGACACCTTTCACCCTGTATCTCCTATAGCATCTCTATGGTAGAATCCGTGCAACTCAGAGCCCTTCACTATTGATGGAGTGACTTGACCCTTCAAGGTTGCCAGACTCAGCATACTAGTCTCTCGGAAACTGCCTTTCAATTCACCGAGCACGTAATGAGCCCCCATGCTGCCTACACAAGTCCATTTGCCTTGGGAATAAATGCAGATTGATGTCCCTTTTATGCACTGAAAGTGAATGTGTTTACCCACATCACAGATTATATATATAGACATCATATATATACATATGTGTGTATGTGTGTGTGTGTGTGTGTGTGTGTGTGTGTGTATATATACATACATACAATGTACATGAAGATAAATACTCTCTAGCCTCTTTTCACTTTCCTCATTCAAATTTTGCCTAACCTTTAAGGCCTGGCTGTCCTCCCACTTCCACTAAAAAACCTTCACAGAACACCCAGTCTTGTCCAAGGAGCAAGAGAATCCTATAACTTTAAGTAACTATAGCAATCAACTGATAATTCTCAAAAATGCCCAGCATTGACTTAGTTAAAGCAATTATTTAACTCCTCAGGCATGTAAAAGACTCCCTACCTACAAGATAAACTCTTTGAAGGCAACTATTTATATTTCTCACATATCAAGCAAGGAACCTGACATACAATGAATGGCATGAAAATGTGAGCAAGAAAGTCAGTGAATAACAGTTGGCATAAATGGACGGGGTGGGATCAAGTTGAATGGGGTGAGAATGAGGGTAGGAGGGTTGACAGATGAGAAGTGAGGCAAACTCTTCGCCCAGCTCAATGAAAGCATGCCCTTTACCCATCACTCTATTTCAGGGAACACCTTAAGCTTGCAAATCTGGGAAGATGTGACCTGTTGCTGGACCGAGAGAGTCTCTGACCCTGTTTTCCTTTTTCCTTGGATGTCTAATAGTGAAGGAAAAATAAACACATAAAAGTCCATAAATCCTCTTGCAAAAATAAAAGCTCCTTTTTAATGCCTAATAGCTATTGATTTAAGTTAAATTCCAGATTCTTACAAAAAATTTGTAAGACACTTTCCACCTCTTTGCTGCCTTGACCTTCATCCCTGTCAGAATCAGGAAACTTACTGCCTTCTCTTTGTTGATGAACTTCGTTAAGTGGTGCTTATGCCTGTATTAGACCATTAAAACAATCACATATTTTTTAAATCAACTTGAAAATTGTCCTGGGAATCAGGACCCAGTGTGTCCTCCTCAGAATATTTTCTCCCAAATCCATAGTTTGTCTGGACTAAAAGATGTTTTTCCATGCGACAGCTCACTTTGTGGATGTCGTCACATTGCATGTGTCCTGTGGCACTCAGGAAGAGCTGTTCTAGGAGAGACTAAGACTGTACTTTGTTTTTGTTCTGTCACTGGCACAGGGTCACTGGGAAAGAAAGTGTCCATTATCATCCTCTCCATTGTCCAAAGTTCACACTCTCATTTGATTTTCTTTGGTCAGGTGACCTAGATGCTTAGGACTGAGATGAAAGCACAGGAGTCTTGCTCTTGGTCTCAGCTCTGTTTCTTGTGAGTTGAGTGGTTTCAGCTCTTTGAAACTTCTCATAAGCCACAAATTGAAAGAGTTACACTATATCTTCTCTAGTACTTCCCAGCCTGGCTTCTACCATCCTCACTACTCATTTTGTTACTCTCTACTTCAAATGGTCTTGCTTCTGTTCCCATACCAACGTCAAAGGACTCATTGTGCCATTGCCTTTGTAAGGCCCATCTCCGTTCCCTACCCATGTCTGGAGACTTTCTCTGTTGTTCCCTTCTTGGTTAGTTCTGCCTCTACCTCCCATCACATTTGCTCTTTTCAGTCTCTTCCTTTCATTAACTTCATCCCCTCTGACTATCCATATGCTCAGATTTTTTCTAGTCTGAAAACTAAACGAGCAACCTTAGTTGACCATATTATCCTGTCATTCTCTTGAAATTTTCACCATCAAACTTCTGCATTGAATATTCTCTACTGGGTCTTTAGCCAGCTCCTTATTTAGTCACTCTTCAACCCTTTACAACCTGACATCTACTTCTGAGCACTCTCGAGATTTACTAGTGGTTGCTTCATCATCAGGACTGTTCTTCCAAGATCACATTATTACAGATTCAATTCCCTAGAGAAGACCCTGCAATGAGGATTCACAAGCAAGTGAGCCTGGAGGAAAGAGGTAAGGAAATGGGGAAGCAGAGCAGCATAAGGGAAAAAGCCAAGCAAAATCTCACAGGGGAGTTCTAGAGTGAAAATTGTTCCTACCTAAGTCAAGAGGGCTGGGTTTTTATACTTGTCAGCTGTCAGTCATGGGGTGGTAAGTAGGGAAAGTAAATTCCAAGCACTTCTTCCTTTCTGAACATGCCAGTACAGTTGCTCTGGTAGCCTGAAGGCATCCTCAACAAGAAGAGTCACAGTTATAGGCAGTTGAACCCAAAAGCACATTGAAGCTTTACAAGGGACACCCAGAAACACTACAGGACATCCATATTGCATCTGCAGTATTCCTTACAATATGCCTTTACACCTTTCTGCAGATTTTGAAAGTGTGAAACATGTTCCCATTTGAAACTGTCTCACCTTGATTTCGTGAAAGGAGAGCATTCCTGTCTTGCTATTCTTCTGTTAGTGCCTTTTCTTCCTGCCTTGTCCTCATTCCCCTCAAAGCTGACCCATGTCTTTTTATTTTTGTAACTTAGTGACCTCATCTATCTGAACAACATCACTACTGCATCTAAAGTCTCTCAGTCCCAATTTCCAACTCTGTCAGAAGCTTCTACCTGAATGTCCACCCAGCACTCTAAAATCAACATGACCCCAAAATTGAATTGTGGATCTTCTTCTATGACATATCTCTTTTTTCTGACTTCCCTGAACATATTCCTGAGCTATAATCCAAGGAAACGCTTTTCAGTCTAGTCTTTTCTTTGTCCTCATACTGAATTCACACACACATTTCATTTCCTTCCCATTTTCCTTACCACCTTAGTTCAGACTTTTATTGACTCTTAAGTAGACTCATGCACTAACTTTCTACCTGGTCTCCTTAGCTCTCCCGACCTCTCAATTATCCTTCCACAGGTACGCTATCATATTACTTCTTTGCCGCCTTCCTCCTGGTCTATCATTGGCTTACTCTGCCTATAATGCGGTAGAGAATATTCTCATTTCTTTTCCAGCTGTCTTACAGGTGCACAGAACCATGAAATGAGCTCTGGCCATTGGATTATGAATGAAAAGGAGAGTATCACTCTAGACCAAGGCATTGAGAAGTAAGTGTAAATTTTCCAAGCTCTGTTTGACCTGCTGGGTGAGCCAAGAAGCCAAATATTGAAATGACAGAGCTGCAAAACAGAAGTGCCTGGATCACTGAGTCACCAGATGGAGGATGACTGGCTATCAGCCTGGAGACTGGTTCCAACCACATCAAAGTTCAGGTGTGCCAGAAGTAAGCAATTGTATCAAAAGACCCTGAAAATAATTCCTTGCTTTGTTTTGTCTTGTTTTTATTGCCGCATAGCCTGGTCTGCCTTAGCTGATACGGAGATTTTCTTTTTCATTACTCTCAAGTTAAACTTCAGATTACACAGCTTAGCATCCAGGTTCTTCTTTCCTTTATGTCCCTAAGAATACCTTGTCTCCTATTATACCTTGGCCATTTGCCCTTCATAATTACTGTTAGCATGTGTCTTCCTTCATTACCCACTCACAGCCCCCTCCACATACATACAACTTCACTCCCACATTCAATTTGGTCAATTATTACTCACCCTTCAAAGTCTGCAAGAGGGGTTGACAAACTATAGACCATAGACTTAATCTGGTGCGTCACCTATTTTGGTAAATAGAAATTTCATTGGGACACAGCCACGAGACCATCTGATGAGCACAGTTTAAAATCTTTACTACCTGGCCCTATATAGAAAAAGTTTGCTGACCTCTGTCTAGAAGTTCATCCCTTCTCTCCACAAGCCTCCACTTTCACCACAGGCCACTGTCCAGGGTGATTATCTCCTCATCTGCATCTCACAGTACCCAGCTGTGTCTCTGCTGGATATTTCTACTCCACAGCAAGTATCAGACATGATAGGGCATGTTTCTTATTTCCTTTTTTTTTTTTTTCAGTGTCCACCACCTTACTTCATTGTAGTAAGTGTTCCATCCATGTTAGTTAAAAGAGATAGGTTAAACTCTTGAGGCCGCGAGTATATTAATGAGAACACAGGCAAGGGAAGAAAAGAACTGTAAGAGTTACAGTGCTAGAATTAGAACACAGGGACATTTTAGTTCAAATTTTGCAAACCCTCTGATATAAATTAAAGTTGATAGTCATATGATTATAGCTGGCCATTAAGCAATATCAAGCCTTCATAAAGTATAAGTTCACTTTTAACTTTAACAGTTTTACTTTTCAATATGATTTGAACAATATGTAAAATGATCTTTAAAAGAAATGTATTAAAGTATTGAACCCCACTCTCAATTTTAAACAGTGCGTTTTAATTTGACTTTCTCTGGAAAACTAAAAATAACTATAAACAAAAATATAAATAGTATCTTGCAGCATATTAATGCAATTAAATTTCATAGCATCTGAGAAAAAAACTACAATGTGCCTTTAAATACCATTTTACATATTGTTCCCATCATCCCTACAAGCTACATTATTAAGTTTTAAAATTCTAACATTTATAAAGTACACAGAACCTTATAAAAACTGAATTCAATGAATCACTTCCATGTGTGAGAGGACCCAGTTCACTCTAAACTTTCCTCCCCACACACCAACTCTACCACTAGGCCAGGTGCCTTTGTCACTGCTTCTGAGCTTTGATTACTGAAGACAAGTGCCCTGGCCACTCCGGTCTGAAGAACACCCAGGAGAGAAAAGTACTAAGCCACTTCCTTCATGTCAGTCGAACATCATAGAAGATTGTGTTAAAAATACAGGGAGCTGAGACAAATGTCCCTTGTTCAGAAACCCATCAGGTCACTGCCCACATTTCCCCATTAAAGGCATCCCAAGAAAATGAGCATTGCAACAAGCCATAGCTCCTTCCGCTAATCCTCCTAGCTATAAAAATGAAAGTCTCAAGCTCACGAGAGCAGAGCTGTCTAAAGTGTGGTTCATGGACTGATACCGGTTATACACTGGTTACCATGATAGGATGAGTGCAGAAAGTGAGAGAAAGCCTTTGAAAACTTGTACAGCAATTTTATGTTGCCAGGACATCAAAGGACATTATTTTGGATTTTACAAATTATCCATTTATGATGGACTGGATTATTTTAATGGCTCTTTGCCACAAACAGTTTGAGAAGCACTACATTAGAGAGAACAGTGTGTAATCCAGTGCAGCCTCCATCACACAAGATGATTCCTACTGGCCAGAACTTATACTTCTGTTTCGTGCCTTCCCTTCTGTCTACAGGAAGCTAATACAGTAAAATGGTGCTAACAGGACCCTCTCCCAGCTCCATTCTCCCAAAGGCACATCAAGAGAGGAAAGTATGTCTTTTGAAGTAACCAATAATCTGACAAAAGCAAGAAAACCAAAACAAGAAAGACGGAGAAGGGGATTTCTCCAGAAGGCTCAGCCCCATTACAGGTACATATTGGTTAGACTAACAGTGGGTCAATCACATACTCTCCAAATATCTGTTCAGTTCTAGCACAGAGACAATAATCTTTGTCACATCCCCTCAGCAAGCATAATGCTGCCTCAAACCTCGTGATATTCTCAATCTATTTGCATTCCTTCTCCAGAGTAGCAGGTTTAATGTTTCAAGAGTGTTTTATTTTTCTTTAGAACTTGTCACCTAATAGATTCTGGGACCAACATATGCCAGGATATGTTCATCCTTCAGGGGGAAAAAAAATGGATTAAAATAATTTATTCATTCATGAACTAAATAAGAAATAATTCTAGAAAAGAGGAGCCATTAGCAGAGAGGTATCTAACTGATTAACAAGAGCTGAAGATGACATGAAAAATGAAAAACTAGCCAGCAATTTGCATAAGCCCGGAACCCAAACAGGGAAGAGATGAAAATAGATTGTTGAAACCAGAAAGCAGAAGTTAGCACCTGTTAATGACCAGTTTGTTGGCTCATAAGCTGTTAACACTCAGACAAACTGGTCGTTAAATGTGGTCATTACTTATTTCAATGCAAAATTTATTAGAGCCCCCATTTGAAGATTTTATGGAAGGGCAACATGCACCCTGCACACCTGGTATACCCCAAGGAGGCTGGGAGCAGGCTTCTAGCTGCTACGTGTGAATTAAAAAAAAAAAGTAATAATAATAATGATGGCCATTCTGTCACATCAATTACTGATTTCCTTTAGCAATCAGAATGTTAGAGGAGTTCTGATTCACAGCTTGATACCTACTAAAGCCCACTTGAGTCTTCATTACTCTGTAGGACCATTATGGCTAAGAGGATCTGATCTGTGTTCTTTACAAGCCCATCGCAGTACTCATTATTATTAGATAGACTTTCGATTAAGTTCAGAACATTTTTTTATCTTTCCAGCCTTTTTCAGAGCATACAAAGAAATAAGAGGAGAGAGGGCTGAGGTTTCACAGTGACATAAACTTAGGAAAAAGGGCCTATGGTGAGTAGTGGAGAGGAGTTGTGAGTAGTAATTTTTTTGCCTCAGGCTATCTTCCAGTATTATAGCAAAAACTTGGCCACCTGGAACATTCATCCAGGGCCAGAAATTATCAAAGAAAAATCTTCTTCACTACGACACCTAAGTCTACAATTATTTCTAGATTATACAAAATGATTTCTGTGGTGGGAGAAATTAAATCTCAGGAGTCCCAGCCACCCCTAGTTATCAACTGGTGTTTTGGGGTTTTTTGGGAGGGGGTGTTTTGTTTCTTTGTTTGTTTTTATTGGGAGGACACTTGGGTACAAGATCACTATGCATCTCAGAGGGTGACATGTCTGCATAATTGTGGGATGGGGGTCGCCACATCTAGCAAATAAAAATACAAGACACCCAGTAAATTTTTATTTCAGATAAACAATAAATTTTTAGCATAAGTATGTTCTGTGTGATATGCTCAGTCTCATAAAACCCCATACTTATGTTAAAATAGTATTCGTTATTTATTTGGAATTCAAATTTAACTAGGCATCCTATATTTTATCTGGCAATTCTACATAGGACATTTGGCTGTTACAGAAAATGAAATACTCTGGGATTAGTTGCTCCCCAAACTGTAGATCATATAAGTCACCTGGGAGACAGTAAAGATTATCAGGTTCTATCTACCTCCTGAAGATTGTGACCAGTGAGTCTGTTCTGCTGAAGGCTTTGTAGATGATGATAATGATGGTAGTGATGAAGATGATAATGATGATGATGATGATGATGATGATGATGATGATGGTGATAAGCCAGTTTGGGGGGACCAGTAGTCTATGATATTTCTACATTATGCCTTAAATTAAGAAGTGGAGACTTAATTTGTGAACTAAGAGCTAACAAAAGTTGGTCTCACAAGGCTCCACAAAGCCCTATTCATTCACTGAGCGCTATGAGATACTTCTTGAGTTCCCACAAAGAGCAGGTATATGCCTTGAGGAATCAAAATCCGGTAGGAGGAGACCAGAATTTAGAGGACAGACAACCATATTGGTGCTCTGTATCCACTATCTCATTTAATCCTCACAGCAGCCTATCCATGTACGTACCATGATCCTACCTCTGCAGATGAGGACACTGAGGCTATGGGTATTTAATATACCTAAGATGATGCCAGAGGGCACGCTCATGCCCAGATTGTTCTGGCTCCAAGCATTTGCTCTTCATACAACAAGTTCATGTCCAGTTAAGTACCAAATAAGTGGAAGTTAAGTACAAGAGACGAGTATCTCATACTTGATACTGGGTTCAAGTATCAGTCTGGCACTTTCTAACCCTGTTACCTTAGGCAAGTTATTTAACTTCTCTATGTTTCCAAACTTGCTATGGCTTTATAATTGCCATTACTGTCACTCAGAGATAATAAAAGAAAATAATCTTTAAGCTGGGATATAAAAATATGTATGCATTAAGACACAACAGAGATCAAAACCATAAGATCAACAGGAGAGAAGCTTCTTCCTGAACCTGGGCTCGAGGAGAAGGTTCCTTTCCCTGAGCTCATGGACTGTATGACTATGAGCAGCAAAGTCCCCACTTAATCTTTCATTGAAGAAGATGTCCCTACAAAGAAGGCTGTCTGTATCTGGACATCTAGTGGTGGCCCCAAAAGAGTCTCCTATATCTTAGCAATGATAAAGAGTTTATGGGAATTAGACACATCTGCACTCGGGGTTTTATGAGGCTGAGCATATCAGATTTAAGGTTTGTGAGCTTTAGATAAGTACTTTCTAAAGTCAAACCATCCTTCATGTTCTATATCCTTAGCTTAACAATTCTTTTTCTCATCTGTAAAATGGTACTTCAGGGGTTTCTCTGAGAATTAAATGAGATAATCTATTTTAAATATTTATTGCAATGCCTGGCATATAGTTAGACGTCAATAAATATTAGCTATTCTTATAGTAGCTGTTATTATAAGTTATCTTCTACCCTTAAGGGCAGAGACTATATTGTTCTTTGTATAACCAACATTTGCACAGTGCCTAACAAAGAGTAAGTTATAGGTGGGTGGTTTGAAGAAAGAGAGAAAAAAATAATATAGGTAGATAGATGGATGAATGGATAAGTGAACTGATGGACAGATGGATAAATAAAGGGATGGATGAATTTAAGAATGGATCTTCTGGAAATAATGACTGGGAAAATCTTCATGGAAAAGATGTGAATAAAGCTAAACTATTAAAGATAAAATATATGACAATTTCATGGCTTAATACTTGAATAATACTTTCATTCTTCTTTTTCTTATTTCTATAGATGAATTATAAGATATCAGCCTTTTCAGGAAGATAACATTCAAAGGTGTAGCTGATAAGCATAATGTCATGCACCCAGTAGATACTCAAAGATGTGCTAATTCATTCAAACTTATCAGTAATTTACACTTTTATCACTGAGAAAAAAATTTTATTGTGACTTACAACATGTTTAAATCCATAACATTCTTTAAGATAAACTCATATGAAGCAAGTGACCAGGAAAGCAAGAGCAGAGCTGGTGTTTTTACTCTGTCCTTGGATTGCCTGGGTTTCAGGGATCAGTGTGATTGCTGCCGTGGCTTCATTTAAAATAGAATAATTGAGCCAGTAAAATTTGAAAAGTATATTTTAATTTGCTCCAGTCTGTGCAAGCTCAAAGAGAGAGAATGAGAAAGAGAATATGATAGGAATAGAAAAGAAGGGCATGAGGAGAAGAAAGGCCAGACTGCAAATCAAGGGCCAGCAGGCAAAGGACATGAAAAAGAGCCCAGCAGAATTAAAATAATCGAAAACTAAGAGAAAAAAAACAAGAGTTCAGAAAAAGTAAAGAGGATTCCATTAATACTCATTTTAGAAGGAAGTAGAGGATAGACAACCCTTGAAAGAGAAAGAAGAGGAGGGAGTAAAAATAAAGTGAACAGCTGCACATTCCTCTCTCAAACCCCAGCCGTCACCATAGCCCAGAGCTCTTGATCTTGCCAGGGGAAAGGGCTCCTAAAGGCACAAGCACAAGGCTGACCAGCCCTCGGAGGAGGGAGCTGCGCCCAGGGAGCTTTGAAGGTGACCTGGTCCTCCTGGGTCAGGGACATCACCAATATACTGAGGCGACTTTGTATATAGAAATAGTTGGCAGCCTACACCAAGTGACATGGAAGGTCCAAGCCCTGCATCTTAAAAACATAATTTTCTAACCTGCTGCCTGGCACCTGCAAGTCTATATTACAGATTCATTTATTTCACAGAGTTTCTTCTTATTCTCAGTTGAAATGAAGATCTCCCTAGCAAATAGAGATGAAATATTACCAGCCACCCATTCTCATCGTGAATAAATCCAGCAAACATCTTCTGAAGATACAAATGCCAACACTAGCAGGTCTTGCTGCTTGCTCCCATAATTGTGCCAACATGTGCTTACTGAGTAAGAAATATAGTTCCAAAATAGCTCTTTGATAGCTATTTGGTGGCTATTTTGATTTAAAAAACAAATGAGTTTGAGAGGTAGACATGAGGTCTCCATTAACACCAAAAATTAAAAATAATAATAATAATAACTAAAATCTCCTGAATTCATCTTCCAAAACTGATTATGACAAGTTATTGATAACTATTGGCACCAGGTAATGAGTAATAAGATCTCAGAATTATAATAGTCTCTTCACTTTTGTATGTTTTTAAATATCCACACTAAAAAATGGAATAATAATCATTTGTAAATGCTATATTTCTACTGAATTAATTCCACTGATTTAAAACAAATGACCGAAGAATAAACAATTCAATCTCTCTAATGTTTCACTCCCACCACAACAAAAAAATATATAGATGGTTGGAAATACTCAGTTGTTTTTATTTGAAGGAAGAATTTTACTTTTTATTTCAAAGTCTTGACAGCAGGTGAACACTGCCTGAACCTTCATTCCTACTCATATTTTCTCCAAGTCTTTTATAGACATTCTCATTGCCATCCCTTAAAGCCTCACTTCTGGCCTCTTGTTACTAATCCTGTCCTGCAGTTTCTCAGCCTCCAGCCTTTGCCACTGGCATCTAACATCTCTTAAGATGTTAGAAATCTTTCTTCTGCTTTACAGATTCTCTGATTCTTAACTGCCTCGCTCTCCTGCGGAAAGATGCTTCTTTTTTTCTCCTTCCTCATCCTGGGTTCATCCTGTGTAATTAATGCTCTCAGCTGGCTCAGTCTTTGTCACATGATAGATGTCCTTAGTTAACCCTGTGTAGTCTTCGCCTTGTTAGAAGCAAAAAGAAAAGAACTGATGTCTTATGTTGGAGAGGAGAGGGAGGGGTTGTAGGGAGGGAAGGAGTGTGTGTGTGTGTGTGTGTGTGTGTGTGTGTGTGTGTGTGTGTGTGTGAAAGAGAGAGAGAGAAAGAGAGAGAGAGAGTTTATGCTAGTGTCTAAAAGACATGACTCACAGCCAAACCACATCAAAACAGATTCCTAAATTAGCACTCATTATTCCTTGGGGCATATAAGGCAAACATAGTCATGAAATTTACACTCAACAACAACAAAAAAACCCTCTAGTGGGAAAAAAGTTATTTTTGTATTTTATTTGGAGTCTTCCACAAAGAATGACTGATGTAGACTAAATGTGAAAGTCAAACTGAAAAATGAAGACCAAGCACAAAATTTCAACATGTGATCAAGAAGTCTGACTAGCCCTCTATGAGCAGGTAAAGTCACAAAGGCTTGGTCCAAAAGCCGGGGTCAAGTCTGTCCTGTCTAAAATTTCTTTGACAGCAATACTTGTGTTTACTCCAGTGGGTTGGGGCGCAAGGTGAGCTGCAAATTAAATGAAAGAAGCCAAGTCTATACTCTATGACAACCTCCAAAGTGGCTAGCAAGATAGACTTACTATAGCTGCCCTGTAAGAGAGGATCAAAATCTCAAATCTCTCTTAAAGGGAGGAAATAAAATCAGTCCTCTTTAACTTTTACTATCTCTATAAGTTCTTTCTGAAAATCTTGCACTCACATTATATCTGTGACATTAATTCATGTTGTTGCATGTATTATAATTCATTTTAAATTGCTATGTATTGTTGTAATTGTGGGAATATGCTACAATTTATTATCTGTTTTACTATTGACATACATTTGGCTATTATAAATAAAACTGCCACAAGTATTTTTTGTATGTGTATGGGCACGCGTCCATACATACCTATTCCTGTGGACCATACACCTAGGAGGGCATCCCAGATTGAGTGAGTATGCAGAAGTCCAGCTGTGGGCGACACTGCTTTTAACCATCTAACAATGTGGTAGACCCTTTTAATGATTATCCTACATAATTCCTCGTCTCCTATATATTCCTCTTCTCTCTAAGATTCTTACCTCGATTTCCTCCTTCCCTCTCTACACTGTGTCCTCTGGTGACCTCACTTATCCTTACACATTTAACTGGCCTTAATATTTATTTAGACACATCCTGACTTCACTTCAAAGCATCAGTCATGTTCTTCCATTTTTTAGCTCAATGTTTACAACTGGATGTTCTTCAAGTGGTGTAACATGTCGAATCAAACTCCTCTTCCTCTCCTCCCACTCTCATTATTTCTCCCTCTTAATTTTATTGCCCTTGTCCCGGCCAACTGTAGCCTCAGCAGCCCAACTCCTAGGAGGAATTTAAATCCTACCAATAGCATCGCTAAGACAAATCTCAAAGGAGAATGGAGTTCCCCTGCAAAAGAATTCTAACTGTTAGTGTATTTGAAATGGTGACCAAACTGAAATATAGCAGAACGTTATTTTTATAGTTCCTATCTCTCACATCATAAGAACACACCACTTAAATGATCATGGCTCGAGATCTAACTCATTGTCTTCAAATTCTACTTTGAAAGGAGCATTTTCTCTTTTAAGAAGAGATGTTGGAAAAAGGAAAAGGCTGTTTATATAATATTTAAGAGCATGGCTTCAGAGCAAATAGACCTAAGGTTCAAGTCCTTCTTCTGCTATCTCCTAGCTGTGTGACTGAGTAACCACTTCCTTCTCTGAGCCTTGTTTTCCTCATCTACACAATAAAGATAACCATTGCCACCTTACTCATTTAAAGTGAAAATTAAATGAGATCAGGAGACTAAGTACAGCATCTGACACATCTATACTCATTAAGAGTGGTTGGTGCAGCTGCTGTTGCTAATTCTCTTAGTGAGAAAACTAGATAAATTGCAACTTGTTCAGTGTCCCAAAGAGGTTGCCACTGAACAAGCAGCAATTTCAAAGTTCTAATTTCTTTTACTTTGCTCTCTGAATAGCTCAGAAGGGATAGATAGGCTATGAAAAATGTTCTCAGTCTGGTCAATTTGAGGTATTTCATTTCACGAATCCGTCTGGAAACTGCCAGCTCATTTCATTGATCAATGGCTATCCTAGTGTTGGAGTTTAAGTTATTACCATCCTAAACTAAAGCTGAATGAGATCCTCAGGAGCAGGAAGCTCCAAAAGGCACTAAGGCTCCATCAGACCCATGGCTGCGCTCCATAATCAAGCTTCAATCTAGTGTAGGAACAATTTGCATTTGTACCCAAACTCTGTTCTCTCATGCTAGAATATTCTCCACTGGCTTGTGGAAAGTTTTTTGTAGCTGGCTCAGATGGTACTTTGTACAAATCTTTCATTGCATGCATTTGAAGCTATTTTGAAGCTATTTTGTCTCACCCTCCTGCCTTTTAAAATATAAGCAGATCCAAGCACATACTGTGTCAGTCTGCTCATCAATCAAATATACATCAAGTTTCTGCTATGTGCAGTGCCGGTAATCTCACCACAGAAAAATATAAAGAAAACACATTCTTTAAACTCAAAACTTAGGTAACTACCAATACAGGTTAGCACATGCTAATGGAGTGGCTCAGATAAGTAAGTGTCAAGATATTAATAAGAAGAAGTCACTTATGGGCTCGTGGATCTCAGAAACCAATCCTCACCCCACCCCATCCCTCTGACACAACAGGAGCAAAACCCTGCACAAAGTAAAAACCTAATAAATGCTAACGAATAAATACTAACACGTGTATTTTTAACATGCTCTTGAGTTGCTATTATTTCTCTCAGAAAATATTTTCTCTTTTCAAGCAGAAGTTTAGATGTTAATTCCTCCCAAGCTAAAGTGATTTATCATATAACAAACTTATAACATATCATAAGTTTTGGGGGGTCATAGAATGAGGGTTAGATTCTCAGCCTTATTACCTACCATCTACAAATCCTGGGCAAGTTAGTTAACCTCTCTGAGTTTCTGTACCTTCATCAGAAAAACAAGAGTAAGACATATCCCACAAAATTGTTGTCCAGTTTCAAAATAGTGTGAGTAAAGCATGCAATGGTATCTTAAAACATTAAATAAAATATATTCACTACCATACTCTGTTGAACAAAAGTAGTCCACCTCACTCCAGCTCCCTTTATAATAGATGAAGTTCCCTGCTAAGCCATACAGGACTCCAAACTCAGAAGACACTGACGATATTAACAAAGTTCAAAATTCTCTTGGCTATATCTTGTTTGGCCTCCTTAAGAGGAATAAGATAGAACACAACAATGGGCATTAAGAAACTGGAAGAAACTTTTCCTGGGTGCTCTATAAATTTCTGCTCTCTTAGAAAATTTTTAAAGTTTGCACCTACACTGAGCCTTGAATTACATTCACTTTCCTCTGGCCTAGAGTTATCCATATAGCCTCCGGTAAACAATTCTGTGCAGAACAAAACTTATCTTTAAGAGATTATATTTTCCTATTGCAAATTGTTTCCAAGACCGACTGCACCAAAAATTGATATAACCCATGGAGATAATGGGAGGAATTAAATCTCTCCTATTTATTCACATCCAGTCATCTTCATACCAAGATGTGTCATCTCTATAATTTTCTGAATTCCAGCAGATCTTGCAGGGATTGAAGTGAAGTAGTAGGAAAAGTAAGTGTGTTATAACACAAGTCACATGGACTCTACTGGCAGGGGCAGAGACATGGAAGCATACACACATAAAATAAGAATTTTTTTCTCATTCGTGCATTGAACTAGCTCTTGGGGCTGCTATTTCAGGGCCAGACTTATAGAAGGTCTAGTGAGAGACACAGAGTCCCACATTCTGGAAATGGAACTTGGGCCAAGTTCTGGGAGGCCCAGGGAAAGCAAGGTCAATGCAGCATGGCCAAGGTCCTGACAAACCATAAAGGAGAGGAAGTAGCACTTGCCACTGATTCACACAAAAACGATTGACTCTCAAACCTTCTAATCATTAATGGTCTGAAAACATGGTGTAACTGACCTCCAGAGCCACCCTGCTCCCATAGCATACCCAACCATCACATGCCAAGCTGACACAGAAATCAGATCAAAAGTGAATCTGAAGTTCTACCCTAACTGTTGACAGATGGAAAATAGAAGCAAATAAATGTTCTCTTTTGTGTCAGCACTATAAAAACATTGGGATGACCCATGAAAGATGGGAAAGGAGGCTCAGGCAGCCATTAGAAGCCATGCCTTACTCCAGGCAATAACTCATTCATGGTATTATGAAAATGATTTTATTGCAGTGGATAACTTTTCCCCCCTCTGCAAAAATTACTGCTTATCAGCGTCACAGAAATCAAGCTAAAAACTCCCCATCTTTATTCTCTTCTAATACAATCCCTCCCTCTGGCCAGGAACTTAATAAAATGGAACATTTCATTATTCCGGTTTGCATACCTCTTTTGAAGCTGAAATTGTCATCTCAAGTGAGCGCTCTGAAGTGGCTGGTGTTAGGGTAATTTGATTGCCTCTCATGTTTGCTTAAACACATCTGAATTCCTGAGGAGCATTCAGTGTCCAGGCCTCTGGCTGGACCAGATTTGGGAGTTGCAATGGGAAGGGAATCATCCAAAAGCAATATTTTCCAATTCCTTCAAAGTACAGTTTAGATATGGCTTTTTCATAAGCTATTAACTGCTTGTCAGATGTCTTAAGAGGGAAAAACAAAACTAGGTACATTGAGAATGTATATATCCACAAAACGCTCAGTCCAGTGAAGCTTCTTTGTGTCTTAAGACCCATGCAGGATTCCCATTAGTTGGCCTGGGCAATAGAAATAACTAGATTAAAATTATTGCCTCCCACAAAAGAGCCTTCCAAATAAATTTTCTGTTGTAATCAGACAACAGAGCCTCTGTGGATGAAAACACCCCGGATCCTCAGTTAATACCTTTATGTGGAGTGTGAGATCTTGGTTGTTATGCAGAATCTCAGGCCTCATCCCAGACTTACTGAACCAGAATCTGCATTTTTACCAGATTGCCAAGTTATTTGTAAGCATATCAAATTTTGAGAAGCACTAGTTTATACCATGAAAGGAGTATTTATTGACCTACTCTGGCTGTCCAGTTTATTTAGCTAGTAACCAGTTAGTATTCTTTAGATAAGACACTGCGTTGCACACTGCTGCAGTCACGACAACCAATAAGGTATGGTCCCTGCCTTTGGAGAGCCCAGCTTCTAGGAGGACACCATGCAGAAATGGTTGGTGTCGACAGGGCATTAAGCAGCTTCCTAAAGGGTCCTCACAAACCTAAAGACTTGAAGTGGCAAGTATCAGACTCATCCTGTATGGTATCGTCCCCTTTTAGGGCAACCGGACCCTCAGTCTGCAGCCTCTTAAGGCTTCTCACAAGGCTGTCTACTTAAATGCAGCAGCCTGAGCAAACCTAGTGCTGACTCAAGCTACTCTGCCTTGAGAGAGCCTTGACCATTGCACCTTCCAGAAGTTCAGCCCTCAGTAAGCTTCTCTAAAACACTCCTACCACACCAATATTGGTAGTTAGCAAAATGAAATCTTTTAATATAGCACGGGTCACATTTATGCTTTGTGGCAGAGACGTTTAGTACTCACTGCCTATGTTCCCGATAAATGTTCCCTCACATTTTTTGGCTCAGTGGCAGGTAGGGGGAGCACTGTGATTATGGTCAACAAATTGCAAGCAGGAGTAATGTATGTCACTTCTGGGATGAAGCATTTAAGAGCTGGGATGCAAAGCACTTCCCATCTTTATAACCAAAATGGAAGACGCATGTACTCGATGGCATAGCAACAGATGCAAGCAACCTAGATCACTTGAAAAGGAATTTCCTGGAGAGTTAAAAGACCCACTGGTGGAGTCTGAATATGAAAGACATAAGCCTTTATATGCTAAGCCACTGAGATTTAAGAATTGTTTGTTACCACATCACATCAAAACCTAACCTCCCCTGACTCATACATCTTTGCACAATTTTTCCCCCTCTTTAATTTCCTCATACATACACACACTTCTACCCCTGACCTATGGATGTTGTCATTTCCCCTTAAGAACTGGATCTCTGGAGGCGGACGTCTCCTCCCACACACTCGCAGAGTTCACCCAGGGCCTGGTGCACCTGGGATATGGTTCATGGCTCCACCTGGAGTGTGAACCCGGGACCTTCTGCGTGTAAAGCAGACATGCTAACCACTACACTATGGAGCCCCTCTTTGCACAACTTTTTTCCATATGAGATTCACATCAGGTTCCAACTTTATCATTGGCTAAAATGTGGCAAGAAGTGATTCAGCATAGCAAGGACTTTTCCTCATGTTCTCTCAGGTAAGTTTATTTATTCAGTTTTCCTTAAAACAATGATAGGAATTAGAATGAGATTTGCCTTAATTGTATGATGGTTTGTATTATTATTGATTTTCCACTTAATTACTCCCCAGTCCCATTCTCAAAGTTGAGAAGGTTGTTGGCTATTGGACATGGTAAATGAATGATGCAGTCCCTACTCAGATCAATGAGCAACTCTGAAGTAGCAAACGAAAGTGATCATTTGAACAGGTCAGTAGCCACATATAGGGGGACAGTGGCTTTCTAGCCTGAGCTACAGGCTGCCTGCTCCCCTGGAGACAATGTTCCAGTTAGTCTTTTTCCCATCAGCTGTATAGACAGTCTACTAGAGAGGCAGGCTTCTCTTTTCTTAGAGGTAAAACTCACTCTAGGTTTTCTCTTTTTCCAATTAAATTGATCTAATCTTGATAAGAATAGGAAGTTAAATCGCTATTTAATGTTGCAGGAATGTGCATGAGCCCATGTTGTGACTTCAAATAACATATAAATAATATTTAAATCATACTGTCTGCCTGCCAAAATTTTTCAGAGGAATGAGCTTTTCATGTTTCCCTTTTTACTAGCATTTAAAATGGGGGAAGGAGGGGAGGATGTCATGCCCACAGGTGATACTTGAATAAAATCACAGGATATTAGCAATAAGACTTAAAATGCCAAGAATCCAGGGTCATTCTGATTTAGAATTGAAATTCTTCCCTGCAGTTATCCCGTTGTGTATGGTTATAGGAAAAACTCATATTGCTTAGTAGATCAGAATGCCCATCGTTGGGAAAATAAGGAATCATTTGAGTTATAACACCTGGGCAAGGTTACATAGTCTGAGCAAAGGGAAATCTGCTTATCCTACTGGTGACCTTTCAGGAGTCAGGCTCTGAAAATATGTTTTTGTTGTTTGCTTGTTTGTTGTCCTGCCTTGAAAATCAGTCAATAGAAAGATAAAAATAAAGCCATAGAAGTGAACAGGAAAAGGAAGAAATATTTAGTTATAGAAAATGTGAGTGAAGACAAATCTTAAAGAAATAGAAATGGAACAAAAAGAGAAGAGACTGAAGGAGAAAAACAAAAGGAAAAGAGAAAAAGTTCAAGAAAAGAAAAATACAGAGAGAGACTGAAGAAAAAGATATATATATACTCCCCCAAATATGCTGCCTGTGGGTAGGGATTGTGTTTTCTATTTTGTACATCCCCCACGCCTTAAAACCTAGCACAGTGCTAAAGACCCAGCTGGCCCTTGACTGACAGACAACATAAATTGAAATAGTGATCTTCTTTCTATTAATGGTTCATGGTACCACACACTGGTCTAATTGAGACTGGTAAATTTTGGATTAAATCATGAGTTTCACAACCAACACTGAGCATAGAATCCCACAGAAGAGTCACGATACTAAATGGAACCCATCAGCCAGTTACACAGACCTTAGTGCTTCCCTGAAGTCCTTTGCTTCTATAAGGACCTACATGATGCAAAAGAGAAGAAAAAGAAAAAAGGAGAACTGCTGTCTTCCTGACAACTAGATATGACTCTACAAATGGAAATACACAAGACTAAATGTAAACAGAAAATAAAACCATTGCATGCCTCTAACCAGGGATAGTCTAGAGTCAGCATTTGCCTTCTCAGCTGTTACTTCAGTGTAACGCAGAATGATGACTGGTGTCACTCTGCCCTTTAAAATCTGCTTACAACGGGCTTGGACCAGCATTACATGTCCTGTGAAAGTCCATGTGCGTGCCCAGAAGCTAATCATCTCGAGGTCATCCCTGAGTAAATGTTCCTTTTCAGTCTACATCAACCCAGATGTGAGACACAGCTTCTTTCCCCGGATGAATACAAACCTACACGACACATAGAGCCACACTCTCCAATGAAGTATGTGTGGCACACTTTATTTACCAAAGAATTCACATAGCAAGATGGCATTAGGAATGGCAAGCAACAACAACTTAATGACAAATGCAGTACACGTTATCAATTCTATGTTGAAAGCCATCAGACTCTCTATCCTGCTGTTCTGCTCCTTTTTCCTACTTCCATTCCCTCTCGGCCCCAAGACAACACATTCTCCCATTTTCTTAAGCACTCCCATTTTTTTTCTCACCCTCCTTCCAGAAACTTCCTTGAAACTTCTTTTTCAGCACCAAATGACCCACCACATTGTTTCATGAAGCAGTCAGTTCTTTCCTGGAGAGATAAATAAGTTCACTAAGCATTGTGTATTCTAACAAACTGATCTTTAGCAGTCAACTGTTCATTAAGTCTCCTATCCATGAGAATGTTTATATCTATGTCTGTGTCGATATCTATATTTGTATCTGTACCTATAATTATGTCTTTATCATAAATTTCCCTGCCAACAAATTTCAAACCAGTAGGAAACACTGTGCCTGTAGGTTCAGGAGAGGTGAAAAAAAGGAAGAGAAGGAGAGGAATGGGAAGAGGAAAAGCCACCGCCACCAAAGAGAAGATGAAGAACCCCAAAGATCAATTTGCCTCTTTCACAGTCTCACAAGGGCCAATCTGAATACAGTCCTTGCTGAATCCAGCAGAAAGCCCTTTGGCCCAGTCAACCCATCCTTGGCAGCTATTTCTGAGCCATCCCTCCCTGCAAATCAGGTGGATCAGGCAGCCCCAGGACAGGAAGCCCCACGTAGGCCTCCTCCCTAGCCCTGCCAGCCAAGCAGGCTTCCCTCTACCTGTCTAAGGACTCAGGCAGACAACCAAGTGCTTCAGGAGAGGAAACAATTAGGGAGAGGGTCGCCCCTCCCTCTCGGCCTCAGGCTGCCCAGCCAGCATGATTAGCATAATTACAATATGTTCTTCCAGCACCAGGATGAAAACTTGTGCAGAGGGAAGAGTGTTAACACACACAAACCAGCCAAGCAACAATCGAGCTTTGTATTTAGCTTAACAGTTCCTCTTTTAGAGCTTTCCTGGGGTACTCCCAGGAAACCCCAGGCTCCAAGACTGAAGGCAGCAGCAGAAACAGTTCCTGCCTAAAAGCAGGAGGCTAAATTCCTTCCTCCCAGAGGTAGCATTTGCCTTTGACAAGTAGAAGGTAACATCTCTAGACCTTTCCAATGGACTTCAAGGAAATACTCTTTACCCCTTGAATGGCTCTTTTTAACTGACCTTCAGGGAGTCCCAGCCTTCCTGGAACTCAATTTCTTCATTGCTAAAGAAGGAAAAATAATTGTGCTTATTGTGAGAAATAATCTGATAACATCTAGGAAACTTCTAAATAGCAAAAATGATAAATAAATAGCAGAGAGCAATGATAGTTTAGAAAATATTTGTCTGGATTTGGAAGAAGTCATCAAATATCTAAAGACATGTTCTTTCCCCAGAGTTAGTGATTTTCAGCATCTCCCTCCCCAAACCCCATCACAGTAGTAAGCACAGAAACACAGTAATAATAGCTTTATTCAGGTTCTCTATAGCATGTTTCCCAATCTTTTTCTTGTCACAGCACACACAGAAAATGGTATTGGTATTAACTGCTAGGGTAAATAGTTGCTCATGGCAACCCAGTTCCCATCCTACCACCCCCAAGGACTGATGAGATCAATAATTCCACATCTACCCAACATACCCATGAGGCACTAACATGTTCTGGGAAACTGCTCTACATCACCAGTTTTTTTTCTGGTGGGTGTGTAGTTGGCTGGTTCTATTGCTTTGTTTTTTAACAGATGGAGCTCCCTGTGATTCTGGAGCCCATGGTGGTCTGAAGCAATTGCTCTCAACCTTGACTATACACTAGAATCACTAGGGAAATGTTTAACAAACACCAACACCTGGGCATTCTCCCAAGAAATTCTGATCTAATTGGTCTGGGGTGGGGCCTGGGCATTAGGTGAGCCTGATGTGCAGCCAAGGTTGAGAACCATTGCTCTAAAATAGCACTTTCAAGCTTTACAATTCCAATCAAATCACCTGAGGACCCAGTTTCCATGCAGATTCTGATTCAGCAGGTCTGAGAGGTAGGCCTGAGATTCTGCATCTCTAGTCATCTCCCAGAAGTTGATGCTGTGGTCCACAGACCGCACGTTGAGAAGCATGTGTCTAAAGAAGCAGGTCTCAGATTCAAACATGACTCCTAACCACCTGGAAGGCCTTGCTAAAACAGACTGCCCCCAGAGTTTCTGATCCAGTCTAGTGTGGGGCCTGATCATTTCCATTTCTAACACATTTCCAGATGAAGGCAATGATGCTGGTCTAGAGATCATATTTTTTAGATTACTGGTCTAAAGTATCAGTGAGGAAGCTCTTATTTGGGAAAAAATGAGCCCTACCTAGCAGATCAGATAAATTCTGGTGATACAAACTCTTGAATTCCCCAGAAAGAAAGCCAGAATGAAGCCTATTCCAAAATGATGGATGACCTTCTGAGGTGGTCCAACCTGAGAGCCTCTAATAACTGCCAGGAAAGGCCTGGATGCAGCCCTCTTGTCAAAGGCACCTTTCTCTCTCCCTGTGCCTGAAGGGCCCAGAGGACCTCTGTGGGCACTTGGTTTCTCATCATACTCTGATCTCCCTGGGGATTCAGGCCATTGGCTCTCAAAAAAGTCTCCATCCTTTCCCTGAGAGGTGAAAGAGACTTAGCCTACCATCCGAGCACAGAGCACTCCACTCCATCCCACCATCTAAGAATCACTTCCACTGGGAATCAGAACCCCATGAGTCTCACCTCCTTTTACATTCCTATGCGTTCCAATATAAAAGAAAAGAATGGAGCCAGGGCAGGTTAAGAAAAGAGAGGCTGGAAAAACAATGCACCCAAAGTGCCTTGGAAATGGAGCTCAGTGACTCTCAGTTTGCCAGCCCTCATTTAATGGGCTGATGTAATTGACCATAATGACAGTACCCAAGCCAGTTTTCATCATTGGATCTGGACAGCTCCCAGGTTACAAGTTCCAACTAGGAGGGCTCTATCACTATCAAGCCAGAATGAGGGAGGCGTTCAGCTAGGTAAAGCCGCCGACTGGCAGCGATGTATATGTCATTCATGTGAGTGATTTCCAGCTCCCTAATGCCCTAGAAGGAAAGTCTATTAACACTGCAACCAGAGAGCCAGGACAGATAGGAGCACTGGGGCTTCATCACATGGTAATCATTCGATAGGACATCCTGCCCAGCCCCAGGGGCAAACTCACCAGGATTAGTGCTACTCTGTATTTGCTGGCAGCCTTGAAGTGCATCACAGGACCCAATGACAGCAAGAATTCGGTTGTGTGAATAAATACAGAGTAATTAACCAGGGTAAAGTCATGGTCTGGTTTCAGGGAAACTACATTCCAGATCCCCAGGAGTTGGGTCCAGTTTCCTTATTCCTTGTGGCCATGATGGTCAGCTGACCCTCCAAACGGAGTGCCATTCAGCAGTGGGTGCCAGGCTACCATACGGCCCTCACCATTCCTATAAGTGAACTCTTGAGTCTGTAATCACAAAGCAAAAATCCCCAACAACCTACAAGAAGAGGGTCGTGACCTGGTATTTTGGACAAACCTAGAATGACTTCAGCCACATGGATATTTATTCAAATAGTGGCTCCAATACCTTACTAGATTTTATCTGTGCATCAATAGCCTAACCATTCTGGAGCTCTGTTTTCTCATCTGTAAAGATGTAACAAAAATACCTACTGGTGATATTGTATGAATTAAAGAAAAATATGTATAAATCACCTGATACACAGTGGAAATTTTATATTGTTATCGTTATTACTGTGATTATAGCTTTCAGCTATTTTAATAATGTTACTATTTTTGGTTCCAATATCTTGCCCTCACTTCCACCGAGGCTCTATAATGTTCTTGAACATAGCAGTGGAGGTGATTAGTTTGCTGGACAAGACCTGTAGACACAAACGGTAAGTTCTGAAGAGAAATATAGATTTTAACATAGAAATTTAGAATTCAGTGACTCAAATTTTCAGTTCTATCACCAGCAGTTTTTGAGTCCCTTTCTGTTTAAGTGGGTTTTGGAGTTTAAAGGAACATCTGCCAACTGAACTACCTCAATTAGGAGTCCAAATGCA
Organism: Macroglossus sobrinus; assembly: GCA_004027375.1. Classification (NCBI taxonomy): domain Eukaryota; kingdom Metazoa; phylum Chordata; class Mammalia; order Chiroptera; family Pteropodidae; genus Macroglossus; species Macroglossus sobrinus. The sequence continues at coordinate 145,877 of PVKZ01000963.1, forward strand.
GAGAATTCTGTCTTTTTAGCCCCAAAATTAGTAACAGTAAGAAAGGGGCTCACCTAAGTGGAAGACAGATTCACTGTCTTTTAGTCATTCTGAACTTCTCCAGCAGAAGAACCTTGGGCTTAAAACAACTTGGCAACTTGATAAATCTGGCCAGATCTGATAGGATTCACTAGAACCCATTCATACCTCCTCATAGCTGAGTGAGGAGCTATGAGGGGGTATGAATGATCAGCTCCTAAGAACTCAAAGAACAACTCACAGATATGACTGAGCTAGAGAAAATTACATGGCTGAACATCCAGGGTCACATACAGATGTGGTTCGAGTTCTATAGGTAGGAGAGTCTGACCAGCAGTGCATCCCCATGGGACATGAGGAAATGGAGTTTTGGAATCATTTTCAGATGATTATGCTCAGAGTGAAGTGGAGTAGCATGAAAAGAGTTGAAAGAGAAAAACCAAAAAGAGAGACAAATAGGAGATAACTGTGAAAGGAAAATACCCACTAAAGCAGTGGTCCCCAACCTTTTTGGGACCAGGAACTGGAACTCAGATCCCCGATGATCTGAGGTGGGGCTGAGGCCATGATACTAGCGCTGGTGAGCGGCTGCAGATACAGATGAAACTTCCCTAGCCTGACACTCACCATCTGCTGTGTGGCCCAGTTCCTAATAGGCCACAGACCAATATCGGTCTGCAGCCTGGGGGTTAGGGACCCCTGCCCTAGAGTAAATCACTGAGCACATGAACGTTTTGGGTTAATACTGTTATAGTTAGAATGCCTTGGCAGTGATGAAATGGAATGGACAAGATGGATGTGAGAGGCTCAGGACACAAAGAAGTTATTAAAAATGGAATCTAGTAGACACGGGGACATCCAGCCCTGAATTCTTTCAAAGAGCCTTCAGTCCACAGGATGACTCAGTGAGGTACAGCCGAGCTTTGCTCATGTGGTTTCTATATTATGTGGGCATCTCTTAAAAAACAAGCTGTTTAGTGTTACCAGAATTAGCAATTAAAAGTATGTATAATTTTTATTCCCTGTTTCAGATTTAACTAGCTATTCTATATTTTATCTGATAATCTGAGAAACTCTCCTCCATAATTTGAGTCAATTTTATTCTATCAAAAAGTCTTTTTTTCAAGTCATGGGTAGATCTCTATGCTTCCTACAGTCTTCAAGCTAAGTAAAAGAGATTGACCATCAGCATCCATATTAATGATCCTCCTTTATTCAGAACTGAACACCTAGGGCCCTATGACTAGAGAATTCAATCTTCTTGGTAATTCATCAGTTTCCCCTCAGGATCCAGTTATTGGAAAAATATTTTCATAGGTAGAATAATATTTATAGGTCATGACCCTCTTCTAACATCACAGCCAATGAAAGTCCCCATATTGCTAAAGCACTAGGTAGGACAAATAGAAAGCAATGGGGATAAGGCAATGTCATAGCCAATCATATGTCTCTTCCTCTTGTCCCTTGCTGTGCCAAAAGAACCTGTATGACTGGCAGCCAGGCTGTTTAACCTAGGCAGGAAAAGGGAGGCTAGACTCCAGCCAAGTCAGAGATTTATGGTCATTTTGGGAACCCTGGTGCCATTTGAACATTGAAACTATCACTGAAAACAAGATTTTTTTAAAAAAATGTCTTGCCGTTTATCTACTGCTCTCGCTTCCCAAGAAAAGTAAATCCAGGTCCTAGTTTACCCCACTTTATAGCATCAGAGAAAGCTATTTTCTCACACTTCCTTGCATGCCAATTAGGGTTTATAGAATGTTCACTGTAAACGAAACCATCAATAACCAGCTCCCCTGTGAACCCACAGATTCTGAGACCAGTATTTGTACTCCTTGTGCATGCACTCACAGACGTACACATGAACCACATAATCATCCAGGCTTCTGGATTTTTTTTATCAAATGTGCAGGGCTCTCTGACTGCAACATGAATAGCACATGGAAGACAAGGAAAGGTAGCATTTCCTGAGTGATCTCTAACCACTCTGGCTTTGACCTCAGCACTCTCTCAATCTGCCCCAGAACACGCCCCGTTCCCTCCTACTTGACCTTGCCATCATGTGATAGTGTCAACATCCTCCTCCCTAAAATGCATCCTTCCTGAGCTTCCACTGTATTCTCCAAATTCTTTCTCACACATCTCTTCCCTTGCTCTGCATGCCTCTTTTCATAGCTCTTCCAAAATATCCAAAAATCAAAAACTTTCCTAGATGCAAACCAGATGCAAAATAAGATGAAAGAAAGAAGAAAAAAAAAAAACCGAACAGCAAAAACAACATAAATTATCTAACAACAAACTTAAGAAATATGCAAGGCCTATATGAAGAAAACTTGAAAATAACAGAATAAAAAAAAAACATTTGAGTACATAAAATAAACCTTGTTCTTAAACCAGAAGACTTAGTATTACAAGAATGTTAGTTCTGATTTATCTAGTAACTCAATTCAATTCTAAATAGTCATTTATTCAGTTAGATAGAATAATATGAAAATGCATCTGGAAAAATAAACATGTGAGAAAATGCTACATAAAAGGGGTAGTTGAGGATAACTTAGTCTTACCAGATATTAAAATGTATTGCAAACCCAGTTATTAAAACAGTATAATATTAATGATTGAATAGACAGGCAGGTGACTGGAATACAATAAAAATTCACAAACAAATCCAAAGTTATATAGAAATTCAGTGTATGATAAAAAGGGTATTCCAAATTATAAGAAATTACTAGGAAAAAAACAATAGGAACAAAGAACACAAATATGCAGTTTGAACAGAAAGGTCACAAATAGCCAATAAATATATGAAAAAACAGTTAACTCCTATTAAATAAAATGCAGATTAAAACAATGAGAAGCCATTTTTAATCTCCAAAAATAAGCAATTTAAAACTTTGAAAATACACTATTTATAAGGCAACAAGGAAAATCACATTAATACCTTTTGTGGTTAAACATATAAATTAATACAACAATTTTGGAGGACAATTTGGTAATGCCTATCAAAATCTTCAATGTCTTTACCACAGACCTAGAAATTCCATGTCTAAGAATTTATCCTATGAATTAAGAGTACTTAACACCATCAAGAAAATGTTCATATAAGAAAGCCTGGAACATATCATAACACAATGAAATGCCAATACAACCTAAATGTCTATCAGAGGTCAGGGAAGTCATACTATGGAGTACCATACAACTAACATTAAAAATGAGTGATTCTAAATACACAGATATGGAAAGATGTCAAAAATATATTGCAATGTGTAAAACACAAGTAACAGAGCAATTTGAACAACATGGCACCACTTGTGTATGATATTAAATGTGTACACATATATCCTTACATATGTAGAGAAAAAATGTTGATCTATATACACAAGAAACCATCCCAAGAGCTCTGGAAAATGGGACACAGGATGCTAGAAGGGAACTTTTGCTTTATAACTTCTATACAATTTTAATTTTTGCTTTTTCAACTATAAATATGTAGTACTCCTTTGATTAAAAGAAAAAATAGCATATTTCTAAGTAGATATTCCCTAAGCTTCTGACCGCGGATGCCCCAAGTACAACTTAACCCAATGCCAGTGCTTTCGAATTGATGATAGAAATGCAGAACTTTGCCATCCTTGAATGGAAAGGAACTTAGATACCTCTAATTCAATTCTTTACTTTACATATAAGGAAACTGAGGTCCCACAGCAAGTTTAAGGCACAGCAAATACTAGAAAATTCTCCCAAATTCTGTCCTTATTTCAGGTCTTTAATGGTACTCCATCCCCCATATCTCCCAGAGTAGAACATAGGTAGTAAGATCTGTGCTTCTCACAATGGAATATACAGATGTCAAATGATAATGAACACCTGAAAATTATATAATTATATTAACCAATGTTACCCGCCAATAAACTTAATTTAAAAAAAAAAAAAGATATGTGCCTCTGGGCTCTCTGTGGCGGCCACCAGCTCCATCCAGGCCAGTGTCTCTTCCCAAATTTTTCTACATCACAACAGTAGTTTTGAAGTAGCAGATGTTTCTTTCTCCAGTGCTTTATACCTCTTTGCCTGTGCTCCTGTAGTTTCTCCCATCTCAAGTATTCTCTACTTTTCACCTTAGAATCACCTGGAGAGATTTAAAAGTTCCCTGAGACCAGGTCACACTCAGTCAGAATCTTTGGGGATAGGAGGCAGACACAGGAGTTTTGTAAGCTATTTGATTGATTCTAGTGTGTAGCCAAGGCTCCAGTATCTCCCTCCTCCCTCCTTCTTTGCCAGAAAATGTCTCTTAGTCCTTAAAGACCCTCTCTAGGAATACTCCCTGATCTGACCGTGATCCCAATTTGCCCTGTACATATCTGTGTCATTGTCCTTTTCACAAGGAACTGAGAATAACTTTTCTTGTTCCTGGGAGACTGTAGTAATATCTTACGCTTCTTGTCTGTAGTAATATCTTGCAATAATATGTTCTTGTCTGTAGTAATATATTATTTTTCATGTTTGTAAGCACCTGGGGGACAGCAGTAATATTTTACTCTGTTGATGTTTATCACAGGTGATATTGCATAGTAAATGCCCAATAACATTTGTAGAACTGAACTCCCTTCTTCACATTTCCCATGAAAGCAATTCATCTTCATGTGGTCTCTCATATCACTGCTCTTTTTTTCCAAATTCACTACCACTTCATCATCCTCATCTCTACCTGAACTATGACCATAACCTTCTGATTAGGTTTTCTTTCTCCATTCTCTCTCTTGTCCTTTCAGTCTTTCCTGCCATCTTTCTATGTCCTACAGATCATATTGATTCTGCTGAAACTTATACAGAATCAAGTCCAAGTCCATCATCACATCCTCCAAACTGGCCAAAACTTTTTTCTTTTTTAGCCAAATTATATGCACCTTGGAAATTAGAGAAGAATATTACCACATGTCTTTTCAAAGTCATCCTAGAGAGTTGTGAAAAAGCTTACTTTGGGGCCATCTAATGCACTAGAAGAATACAAAATTTGCTTGACTTACTATTTAACATTGAATTTGGCCCAGATTCTATAAAATTGAGGGTACATGTATAAAAATGGCAAGCTACAAATAATTTTTGTCCAATATAATTGCTAATCAATTATGTCTGATAGGAAAAATAGCTCCACAGGTTATGGCTTCATTGCCTGCTAGAACATTATTAACCAGATTCATATCTAACTATGCAGTCTTCTTTCAGTATTTCTTCTTTTATTGATTATAAATACTCTGGTCTCTTGAATTCTTCTATGAACCAGTTTACTACTCTGCTGGTTCTCTAATTAATGAGTTAAATAAATCTTTAACACAGGCTCATCATACATTTGTACAAGAATTTATTTCGAAACTTTTTTAAAAATTACATTTTGGCATCTCATACCAAAACTCAACCGCACTGCGTACTTGTCAGTACAGCTTCATGCCTAGAAGCCTTTGTTCTTGTCATCCACATTAACTAAAAATTCTCATCTCAACCCCACATCTTTCAAAATCTTTGTTCACAACGCTCCTCTCTCTGAAGGCCTTCCTGATCTCTTAATCTAATTTATTCTGTTCTGCTGTGTTCTCATTGCAGTTGGCTCATATATATTCCTGTTGTGGCAGCTCCTGCTCTGTATTTTACCTACTCAATTGCATGTCTTTCTCCTACCACAGCATCCAGCTCAGTGCCTGACCAATAAATGTTCACTGACTATTTGTTTAATTGGGAATAATCAGTCTTAAGCAACCCACTATTTCAACACTTGGCCTTAGCCAAAATCTAAGCAATCCAATAGATGATGGCTGGGGTGTTTCCAAACTTTTCTTAAAAAAAAACACAGAAGATGATTGAAATTGAACAAGCATTTATTGAGCACCTTCTAGGTGCCAAAAGCAAAGATGAATAAGACATGGAATTAGGTTATCCTCTCAGGAGTCACTGAACTTGCTTTCCAAGACTTCTGTGCTCTGTTTAAAAAGAAACATTAAATCTTAAATGAGTTACTGAGAGCTGCACGGGCTAAGTTTACCAAGTGTTTTCCTTGGCCCATGGTGTCTTCCTGAGGTGGAGGCACTGGCAGCCACAAGGGTTCTCAGCCAGCTGTGGCTCCATGGGGGGAGCGGGGTGGTTGGCTCATGGAGGAAGGTAGCAGCTGCCCAGTAGGGACCTTATCCAGACCCTGGGGACAGGATATGGGCTAAGCTCAGCCTCAGCCTGGGGGTTCCTTCTGTGGGATTTTTTAGTAGCCATGTCTTCCAGAGTTCTCTTTACATCCCAGGCGCACAAGCCTGACTCCACATTTCCCTCAGCTGTGCCGAAAGGAACAATTGTAGAGCTGACACACTATCCAACTGCATCAAAGAGAAGAGTTGGAGACCTCCCATGTCTCATCAACTTTGCAAAACAGCTCTCCGCTTGCTGTTCTGGGCTTCAAAGGAATATTATGTTTTAATGAGCTGCTGTATAATTAATCAGCCTTTACCCCTCCCAGCTGAAATTACTAACGGAAATAAGCAAACACCCAAAATTTGCTATTTCCCTTTCCTGATGCCAACAGTGAGGAAACATTCCCATGTAAATCAAGGCTGGGTGTGGATGGGTTCTGGGCTCCAACAAGTCTGCTCTCCAACCTCATAACTCAGACACACTGCAGAGACCTTGGCTCCTCCAGGGCATGTCAGAGGTCACGAACCCTGACCTCATCCCTTTGCATCCACTATGCAGAGGGCATGGCTCTTGGTGCAGTCCACATGGGCATGCCGAAGACATTTAATCCATCTGTATTCCCAGGACCCAGCCATATAACCACCTAGGGCCACAGGAAGCCAGTAGTTTTGAATCTCAGCTCTGCCTATAGCTATGTTGCCTTGGGCAAGCTATTTACCTCTCTGAGGCTCAGTTTCTTCATCTGTGACAATAATAACAACAATAATAAACTCTTTATTGAGAGGCAAATACAGTGTAATAATTAAGAGTGAGTGCTCTAGAATCAAATAGCCCAGGTTATAACTTGACTCTATCATTTATTGGTTGTGTAACATGAGCAAGAGCCTTAACTTCTGAGTCGCAGATTCCTTATCTGTAAAATGGGGATGACAATGATAGTACATACCTCACAGGGCTATTGTGAGCATTAAATGAGATAATATAAGGAAAGTATTTCAATCAGAGTTTGGCACATAGCAAGGACTCTCTAATGTTAGTTGTTCATATTGTCATTATTATTATCACGATTTTTACTACATATCCAGAAATTAGCTAAATGCCTTAAAGATATTACCTTGTTGAATCTTGACACTAACATCATGAGGTCGTATCTATTTTTATATCTTCATTTTATAGATGAGAAAACTGAGACTCAGATGAAGTAAGTTAGTTAAGGTTATAATAACTTGTAATTGTAGGTCTGGGATATTACATTTCTATACAACTGTACAACCACCATACGGATTTGAGACGACTTAACTAAAGTGCAAAGACTGGCACAACAAATTCTCAGTAAATGTAATGGTAAGTATTAAAAAAGAAACACAAATGCTGAAGAAATAAGGCAGAATGCATTTCTAAGTCCTATTCCAGATTCATCTGTGCAGCTCAGACCCAGCCAGAGGAAAGACACTCTTCTCTTCATAAGGAGGAAGGATCCCAAATGTAATGAACAGGAGACTCTAGTGGCAAAACGTGGGTAGAGATCTTTTCATCTGACACTGTAGTAGCACCAGGTGCTTTGATTCCATGCCCTACCATGGAATTGAAATATGGAAAAATCATTGAACTCATTCAGATGATAGTCTACAGGACTTGAATAGACAGCCACATTCATTTTATCCTTATCAGCCATCTCGAAATAAAACAGGCCTCCACATCTCTAGCTAGTTAATTAAAATAGCTGGTTTTTATTCTCTTTTCATGTTCCTACACCCAGAAATACATACGTACCTCTCACCTTTGCTTCTGCTTAGTTCTGCTTTCCAGCCTTACCCACCTAGCTGCTACCTTCTAGACTCGGAAGAAAACGGGTCAGGAGTTGTCAAGGACCAATTTCAAGAACAAAAAACAAAGCTCAGAAGGGAGCCTTGAGCTTTCCCAATGGTGTCCGTGCCTTGAACCCAGCCATCTACCATGTGCTGTTTTCTAATAAGGCGAACACTCCAGGTTGACATTAAATGCTTTCATGGGCATAAACACATGCTGACAAAAGAGATGGCAAAAACAAGTGTGAGGCAAGAGTTGAAAAACAATTAAGGGTTTAATCTGGTTAAACTATTGCCCAAAAGAAAACCAGAGAGGTTTTTTAGAACCTTATTTCTGTAATTTCAATTTCTTCCATTTTTATAGCATATAAATAATTAAAATTATGCCCACAATACATTTGGCTTCATTCGGCAGGCATATTGAGGAATATTACATTTAGTAATTTACATACAGCAGAAACATAATACATTAGATTATCCAGAAAGCTAAGAGCAGCAAGCCAACATGGACTAATCTCTTATGTAACGTCTGCAATAGCCGATTGCAGGCACATAAAGAGAGCTTGGATTTTCCTAGGAACCATTTTCTTGCAAATGAAACATTTAATTATGGAGCTGAGTCCATAAATAGACTGTTACACTGGGAGGGGAGGATGGATGCAGCTATATTGCTGGATTAGCAGGGGAATATCTTACAAGAAATTCATCAATGCCAAAGATAATTAATTACAGCTCACCTTCTTCCCACATAACCATGCCTTTATCAGCCAGCGTTGGGGAAACAGCAGATGGCTGACCAAATACAGAATGCAATTTTCTGTCAACTCATTACTTATAGAATCATAGATTAGGTACAAGACCCCTGGAAGGTCATCTAGGCCATTCTCTGTGTTCAGAAGATCTGCACCAAAATTGCCTTGGTCACATGAGTACCTATCTCTCTTATTCAGAAAGTATCTCCAGAGAAAGAAATGTCACTGTCTATAGGAACCTTGAATTCTGGGGACTTTGAGCCCTTCCATTAGGAAATGTTCCCTAAAGGTAAATTCCCCAGGGCCTTTTTTTAAACGTTTGGACCAACATTACCAAGTGGTGCTAAAGGTCCCAGATCTGCTTGGCCTTCTGGGTTCTGCTGAGACACTCTGCTGTAGGCACTCATGGTCCCTTATTTTGTCCTTGCTGAATACCAGCTAGATAGTACAACAAGGATTCTTATTCCCAGGGTAACTCTTATAAAAAATTCAAAAGACAATCTGAAAAGTTTCAAAAGGCTTCATGACTATTTTAAGGTTGTTTACTTAAGATGAAAATATTTGAAAGTCCGCCACTTTATTTTTATCCATATCTATCAGGGTTGTTGGGTTATACCACAGTCAGTTGTATATGGAAAATAAAGTTTCTTTATTCCCCAGAAAAGCTCTTCCTTCCAGGCCCCTGTCTAGCTGAGTAGCTGCAAAAGCTTAGACTTCAGAAATAATAGAATTTCAGTTCTATCCTTTAGAATATGTCCCCTTAGATACTCAGTTTTTTCAAAATTGATTCTTTAATGGGACTCAGTTGTTTCTTCTTGGATGAATCAATGTATTTAAATAAATTCTGGTCTCTTAGATTTCATCTTCCCTTCTTTTTCCTGTGATGTTTTGATATCTAAAGGGATTATTTTATCCTCTTGCCTTGGAAGAAGGTTCTCTGACTACTGCCTGTGAGCTGTTTATCACCCAGAACAGATCTGTTCACTAGAATAGTGACAATAGAGGTGATAATGACTAATGATGTGCTTCTTTTTTAGGTTGGGATTAAAGGGGTACTGTCACTTGAGACCAAAATGCTGACACTTACCACTGGAGTATACAGACCCTACTCACTGCAGCCTCTTCACTCTGTCCATGGGCCTCCAGCTTGTTTATAGATGCCCTCGGCCCTCCTCATATTTTCACCCAGTAGGTAAGCCCTTATGGGGTCCTTGCAAGCCACAGTCAGACTGTAGTAACCAGGATTGTGGTCTCCGGTTTTGTAATCTATCCTTCTTTTGTGTCTAGCATCCTCTTCACAATAGCTCCCAAGACATGATGGAGTCTCTGAGAGATTTTCCCATTCTCTCCCTCCCTCTCCCCACCCACCACCCCCCACACACACACATTTCAAGAAAGCACACCACTAGTCCACTAGCCCAGTGTTCTTCTTCTCCCTCATGTATATCAGAAGATAGGTATCCAAGAAGGTGAGAAAACAAAGAGCCTAAGTCTTCTTTCCCCCTCTCCTCAACCTCGTTCTTCTTCCCACATTAGCCAGTATAGAGAGGCAGGTTTTCCCTTTTACCCCAGCATGTCTTCCCCCTAATCTATGGTTGTGAGCTCAAGGCCTAGCCATAATAGCAGAAGGAGCATCCTCTTTACATATGGGAGCCCCTCAATGACCTAAATTCTACAAATGTAGTGGCTCTTCAACTGCAAATTCATTTGCAACTAAAAACACTAAGAACAAAAATAGTTGATTTGCTATCTCAGAATGTACTCTCATGATATCTGGTTTTCTTCTGTAAATCCTATGCCTCCCAACCTACTACCTTCATACTCACATGAACACACCGTCTTGCGCACATAACATACACATGCACGCACGCTCCTTGTTAGCTCAGATAAGAGAAAATGGCAGCACCCAGATTCAGACCAGCAGATTATTCTGGTTTACTAACAGACCAGGGAGCAGAGGTAAATCCTTAAATCTTTTTCTAGAAAATCTGTAATCATTATAGAGCCATAAAAATCATGGAAATAGTTAGTTTATTCCATTATAATTTTTTTCATATCCTGAAGACTTATGATATTCCACTCTACATGAAAAAGTGTGTCAAATGTTGTCATACAATATTACTATTAAACCCCAAAACACATGAACATACATACAATTTTTTTATAACTAGACCTTAAATTGATAGGTTTTCAAATTCCGTTCTCTTATCAAATGTATCAGAACTCTCAGTTAAGCCCATATACATCCCCTACTGTATGCACACAGCACATAGTAAGCTCTTTAAAAATGTATAATGAGTCAAACTGAACCCTCAAAGTAATGGCATGGTGAGGGGAGGAAGCAACAAATCTTACCCCCTCCTATAGTTTCTAGCAATATGAGATCAAATCTCTTAATCATGAGGCATTTTGTTAGAATTTTTTTTTCTCAGCTATTTATTTACTAGCTTACTTCTCATCATTATGTGGAATACATAGCTTTGTGGAAAGATTTATGGGCCAGATTTTAATCTCAGCTGCAGGGCATGCATCAGTGCTTATCTCTAAATGGAGGTGTGTTTTATGTGGTCATTGTTTCATGTGATCACAGGGCTCAGCCAGCCAAGTGACTGCATACTTGAAGCCCAGGAGAAAGAACAACCTCGGGTGAGTAGAAGGAGCTGGAACAGAGGGCAAGGTGCCCGAGAGAAAGGTGTTTGTTATGAACTCTTAAGCCATGGCACATAAATTCAATTAATCTCAAAAACGGTGGGTGGAAATGAGGAATTTGGGCTTGGGATATGAAAATCTCATTGGTGTAGCAGGTCCCCCAAACCATGGTGCCTCCCTTAGGTGTGAGCTAGGGAAAGCACATAAACACAGACACCAGATTCTTTCCTGGAAACCTGATCCCCCCACTCCCTTCCTCTGCATTCCAGGCTAAGAGAGGAGCTTCACGGATGAAACTGAAGGGACACACAAGATGTGGTTTAAAGTTGCCATCGGCAGTGTCTCAGTGACCTCTCCCTGCCCTCTGAGGCCCAGCCAAGCTGGCTTTCTCATCAGGGCTGTGCGGAGAAGCTGAACTGGGCTCCACTGGCAGCAGCTCCTATTACAGGGACAAGGAAGGCCCTACTTAATGTCCCCTGGGCCTTTGACACTTGATCCTCAATCACTGTCTTCCACTGACCTAATGAGCCAAAATGTCTTTCAGATTGAAACTATATTTTTTACATTGAGAGCTTATCTATTCCTTCAGAGAAGACCCATTTTAGGTGACCTTCAATTGTATTCATTCATTCATTCAATATGTTAATGGCATATTCTACTACATAGGATATATGGCACTCAGAACAGAATTTTCTTAAGGTTTGTATCTATTTTTGCCAAAATTATCTTCAAAGAAGATGTAAGATGATATAAAGAGACAACTGCCCAAACACAGCCTTAAAGAACACTGGGCCAGGGTCACCCCACTCCTCATGCACCTGGGTTTGGAGGTGAGGAGCATGACTAAGTGGAAAAGCACCCCAGCCATCAGACCACTTCCCCTGCTGACCTGTGATCATAAATCAGGAAACAGTCCACAGCTTGAAGGATGTTCTAGGAAGTCAGGGTGAAGTGCTCTGGCCAGGTGGCCAGCTCTGATCCTGCCTATCCCTCTCTCTAATCCTTTCTGTAATGTGTGTATATATACGAATAATGTTTCCCAGAAATTCTTGTCCACCTGGAATCTTAGAATGGTAACTTATTTGGAAATAGAGTCTTTTTAGATGTAATTAGTTATGGATCTCAAGATGAAATCACCTTGGATTTAGGGTAGGCCTTCAATCCAAGGCCTGGTGTCCTTATAAAAAGAGGAGAGGATGCAGAGAGACATAAAGAGAAGGAAGCAATGTGAAGATAGAACTAGAGATTGGAATATGTCTACAAGACAAAAAATAGCAAGGCTTGCTAGCAACCAACAGAAGCTAGGAGAAAGGAAGGCACAATGCTTTCTCCCTTAGAGATCCCCGAGGTAATCGATCCTACCAACACTTTGATTTCAAAATTCTTGACTCTAGAATTGTGAGAAAATACCTCTCTGTTGTTCTAAGCCAGTTTATGGTCATCTGTTGCCAAAAACCTGAGGAAAGTAATTCAGCTTGGGAGTCACCAATGTCCCTCAGTACTAGATCTGCCTCCCTTTCACCATTGTCTTCCTCTAAATGTTGCTGACACCTAAACTCCAAACATACTATATTGGGACTCGAGGTGGGTAAAGGACAGGAGATAAGTACCCATCCCCATTTTCCTACTCAGTGATGTAAAAGACCCAGGTGATACTGGCCTGCAAGAACCCACTACCTACATCTCTTTCCAAATCCATGTTCAATGACATCATGTTACTACCTTGAAATTCAGACATTGTGGAGGTATTTACAACATGGAAATTGGAAAACACTACAGACCAGGGCATTTTTCCCTAGAGAGACAACTGTTGAACACTAACCAACACACTGCTGTCCCTACCTGTGTATCAGCTATTTTTCCCAACTCTCCTCATAGCTCACTTTATCTTATTCCTGCCAGAGAAGGGGTCAGAAAAATGATACTCATATTATTGTAAGCAAAGCTGTAATCTTCTTCTTACTAGGAAGGCATTCATTTAGCTCCATTTTCTCTCCGAGTTCTGATCATTATTCTGTATCATTATTCTGTGTATTATTGTATATGAGGTCAACCCCCCATGGGCATTTGATTATTTATAACTTCAGAAAGTTTCTTTTGCACAGTTATTTGCCAGGCTTTCATCTACAGCAGGCAGCATTTGATAGAAATATGGAAAATGACCTGAACCTTAAATGACAAACAGATGAGGAGGTCTGATGAAAATCACACATATTTGAAGACCATGTGTTTTCATATTATATATATATAAATGTGTGTGTGTGTGTGTGTGTGTGTGTGTGTGTATGATTTTTATTGAGGTTAACTTAGTTCATGGTAGCATTTTTAGCTATCTTAATCAGAGGGTTACAAGAAATAGTAAAGAAAAAATGTGATCAAGGTGACCCTAGAGAAACCTGGCTTTGAGGGTTCTCTCCTTACCCCCTTGTATACCTACCAAGTCAGTCTTTGTTATTTCATTGAAAAGGAAGCATACTGTTGTCCAACTAATCCTTCCAACTACAATGCAGTATTAGCATCTTTGCATGACTTTGCTATCTTCTCCAGTCATGTAGAATCTTAAAGGGACACTATGATGATCATATTTTAGGTGGTCATTAATGTTGCTCTTCAATATTCACCCCTGGGGCACATGGTAGGATTGTACCTCCTATCCCCCTGTGGTTGGATGGACCCTGGGACTAGTTCTGGTTAATGAGTTAGGACAAACTGTGGCACACGTCATTTTCCGGACCAGAGCATTGAATTTTCAGTGTAAGTCCTTCCAGAGCTTTCTTTCTTTTAGGCAGAGTGACTCATGACATTTGAGATGGGAGCTGCCCCATCAGCCTGGGTTCTGGACTACCGAGTCCTTGAACACCTGATATGGCCGTGTCATACTGTGTTATTCAGATGTAGCACTGCGATTTGAAGGTTATTTGTTTCCATAGGAAAACTCAGCCTAGCCTAAACATTACTTCATCTCTCCTTACAAGAACCCCAAAACTCAAATAGTTTCAGGACTTAGCTCTAATCAGAGCTCAGGAAATAAATACTGAGGGTCATAGACTCAGTCCATTTTAAAAATCATAGAAGGTGAGACCTAAGATAGATTTACAAATTATGAAATAAAGACCAATGCCCTCATTTACCCTAGAGGAATCTGAGGCCCAGAAGGGAACATTTCTTGCTTTATATAATCCAGGTAATTAGTGGTCCTTTTGAATATACCCCTTCTTTCACTAAGGAACTAAATTCCCTTGATGTGATCACAGTTTCTCTGGATTTTCTCATAGTATAATTTCACTTTTGTGTTAGAGAGAATAGGATCGGGAGTCAAACTGGCTGACTCAGTTCTGTGACTTACTGGTTACAGCCTCACCCAAGGCCCTGTAAGCACTGTTGGCCTCGTTCAACATCTGCTGAGTAGGAATGGTAATAGGGTTATTGTGACAACATCTAAATGAGATCTATTTAAAATGCTTAGCACAGTGCCTAGAACATACAAGGGCCTAATAAACATTCACCATTGTTATTACATTCAGAGAGTTCCTTCTGTGTGCCACTCCCAGGGAGGAGCACGAGACAACCAAGAAAGATTATTTAGTCCATCTGAAGTGTTCCCAAAAGAAAGGGTACTTACCTTTCCTAGAAAATAAAAGTACTAAGCAGATTCGCTGTCATTCTATTTGGATAACTCCAAACTTTGCAGTACATTGAAGATAGTTGGTTGTTTTGCCCAAATTATTCAGACAATTAGCTCGGCTCTCTCTTCACTTTAGCTGTAGGGCAATAGCAACTGATTTATTAGCCTTCATCCCCCCTTCGCCTCTCCCAAGAGACTATAAGTTCTATTTTAGCATCAAAAAAGAAGGAAAACATCCCTCAGAAAACTGGCAAAGGCCCAAGAGAGAATGAAATTTTTTCTCTGAACCCTGTTTGATCATAAAATGCCAACTCAAGAATTGTTACTTAGGTAACAGTGCGTGGCTGTGAATGCTATTTGAATATCAGCAGGGAAAGAGTCCAAACTACAAAACACAGAATGAATTTTGCAAGGCAGTTTTCTTATTCATCTTCTTTTTAGTCCCCAGTGAACAAATGATCATCTCTAGAATGTTCTGGCAAAAGACAAGCGCCAGCAATAGAGATACACCACAGGTCACCATGTCCAGATCACTCAAAAACACAAACCCATTCCGCTCAAAAGGATTTCCACCATCTAAAGAAGAGCCTTTTCAAATGTAAAGACTTCTCATCTCAATTAAAGATAAAACTTGAATTTTAAGACACACTGAGAAAAGTGACATTTAAATGTTTCCTGAGGTGAAGCAGATACTTTGCCAAAATGAGAATGGTAAAGAGAGTTGTATGTACTTTGGTGTATGAAAGGAAGAAGGGGCCAAGGAAAGAAATAGCCTGGGGCTGGTGTGGTATATAATTTTTACTCATTTCACAATTTCCTCTGCCTCTAGTTTTATAGACAAGCCCCAGGTTCCCCTGGACCAAGACTTGAGTTAAGGGTCCAGCTAACCAATTTCACTTAGCATTCTGGGGCTTCTCACTAACCCAAGGACAGAAGTAACCACAGAGTCATAGGTCAGAGATTATTATAAAGCAGAACCAGCAGCCAGAGGATGAAGCCTTAGTCCAGTAAGGCCTGTCTGGCATTTGCTTTTCCAGACTTCTGTCCATGGCTTTCTGTTCTCTTTGGGAAAGGGCTCAGGGTATCACTCTGCAGAGAACTGGATTTGAGAGCTCAAGAAATGTTCTTGGGACTGGGTGGTGCAGAGGAGAAGGCAGAGGACATGTTTATTCACACTAAAGTGTTACAGATTTGATGTCATAGCATTTTGCTTTTCTTATGGGGGGCAGTGCTTGGTGTGTGAGTCAGCTGGGTCAGGCTTGGCTGATCTCGGCTGGGTTCATTCATGTACCTGTGCTCGGTTGGTGGGACTACTGGGATTTGGTTGGTCTAGGATGGCCTCAATTTGGAGGCCTTGTCTCTTTCACATGGCCTCTTACATTTCTTCTACAGGTTAGTAGCAGAAGTCACAGTGCAAAAGGCATGGAGACAAGAAGGACATTAACTGAGACCATTAATGAATCTATCTACTACAGCATCTATCTTTCATGTTAGAAGACTCTCTGAAACACTTTATGATCCTTGGTTGTCCATTCATACCTAAGTGTGAGGCAAAATCAAAAGCCTATTGGAAGCTCTGCATAAGAGGACAGGGCTTGTTGACAGCTGGAGGTCACTGTAGGATAATCAGACAATAGCTGTTCTTTTCATTAGGGGCTTTCAAACTTTAGCATATGGCTCTTTTCTTGAAGACTTTTAGCTTCTCTAGAGAAAAATCTCCTAGGATGGGGCTCCTGATAATTCTCTATTTTTTTTTAAGTTTTCCCCCAGCTTTATTGAGATATAATTGACATAAAACATTGCCTAAGTTTAAGGTATACAATTTGATGATCTGCTATATGTATATATTATGAGATGATTACCATAATAGGATGAGTTAATACATATACCATCTCACATAATTACTTTGTGTGTGTGTGTGTGAGTATATTGAGAATATTTAAGATTTACTCAGTTAGCAACCTTCGAGTATACCATAGAGTACTGTTAACTATAGTCACCATACTGTACTTAGATCCCCAGGGCTTATTCATCTTAAAAATGAAAGTTTATACCTTTTGACCAACATCTTCCTATTTATTCCACCTCCATTATACTCTTCGTTTCTATGAGTTTAACTTTTTTATATTCCATATATAGGTGAGATCAGTATTTTTTCTTTTCTTGCTGACATATTTCACTTAGCATAATGCCCTCAAGGTCCATTCATGTTTTCACAAATGGCAGAATTTCCTTCTTTTTTATGGCTGAATAGTATTATATATATACGTGTATCTCACATTGTCTTTACCCTTTCATCCTTCATGAGACACTTAGTTTGTTTCCATATCTTGGCTATTATAAATAAAGCTGCAATGAACATGGGAGTGTAGCTATCTCTTCAAGATACTGATTTCATTTCCTTCAGGTAAATACCCAGAATAGAATTGGTGGATCATATGGTAGTTCTATTTTTAATTTTTTGAAGAATTTTTATACAATTTTTCATAATGGCTGCATCAATTTATGTTCTCACCAACAGTACATGAGGGTTCCTTATACTGCACATCCTCACCAACACTTGTTATCGCTTGTCTTTTTGATAATAGGTGTGGGGTAATATCTAATGTGGTTCTGATTTAGATTTCTTTAATAATTAGTGATGTTTAATATGTTTTTATGTATCTATTGGCCAGCTATATGTCTTCCTTGGAAAATGTCTATTCAAATCCTCTGCCCATTTTTAATCAAATTTTTCAGGGTTTTGGGGTTTTTTTGTTTTTTGGTTTTGTTTTTTGCCATTGTAGTAGTTCCTTATATATTTTGAATATATAAGATGTATGGTTTATCAGATGTGGTTTTCATTTTTCTTTCATTCCATAGGTTGTCTCTTCAGTCTGCTGATTGTTTCCTTTGGTACCTCCAGCCTTGATAATTCTGAGAGCAAGTCAGAGGGAGGGCCTGGGGGTGGCATAATTCAGGATGTAGGCATTCACAGAACACTCTAGTTTTCAGTCCAAGCCTTGCCTCTGCCATCTGCTATGCCCAGCATCCAGAGTCCAGGGCTCCTCAGATTCCTCTTTGCTAGAGACTAAACCTCTGGACTTCTGAGGAATGAGGGGTGAAGAAGAGGGTAGTGTGAGAAGGGTAGCAAAGAGAGATTGCCTGGCTCTGATGGATTGATGAGGGGACCTTGGTTCATGGTCCAGCTGCTGTGTGTTCAGACTTTCATCCAGCTTCCTTCATGGTGCCTGATGGTGTCTGGTGCCTCCTAGCACCGAGCTTCCTGGGGTTCTGTCAGGAAATCGGGGCATTTCTCCGCCCTATCTTCTTGCCACAAACACTGAAGCTCCAACTTGAAAGTGGCTGCTTCTGGAGAATCTGAACAGGACGTGGGGAGGAGAGGTACAGATGACTACATTCTTTATATTTCAGTACTGCTTGATTTTAAAGGACATGCATGTATTTCTATAATAAATTTAATTTTAAAAGAAAGGTATACATGAAGGGAAGAAGAGTTCTCACATTTTTGCTTGTGAGTTCATTTGGAAGTTGTAGTCTGAGTCCTCTGTCTACGTCTATTTGCTTTTTTGGAGAAAAGGTAGCACTTTCCAACCTTATTCACTTTATGGCACACATAGGAAATGATATATTTGTATAACATACTGATTACTCATGGCCAGAGGCAATTCGGTCTAATGTCTGGTCCTAGCTTTTCCTAAGCTTCACCCAGATACCACCAAGGGCCAAGGGCACTATAGCTAGGCACACCTGTAATGTGAGTATGGCACACCAGTAAGGAAGCTCTGCCTCAAACTATCTGTGGTAATAAACCTATTTTTTTTTCTTTATTTCTAATCCATTATACACCAAGACACGGTTCTACTTCGAGTGACTGGTACATAGCTCACATCACATGCCACTTACCATCCATGAGTTCAATAGCACCCAGACTGATCCACACTCTATTTAATAAAACAACCCGCTGATCATACATTTGGAGTCACAGCAACATCAAGTATATTTAAATGTTACTAATCACTTCTCCATTTCCCTTTTCATGGACCAGTAACAAAGATCTAACAGTTTTCTGATCAAGGAAAGCTGAGCACCAAAAAGTCATTTAGATCTAGAATTTTTCATTTGTAGCTTTTTTAAAAATTTTTTTATTCCAAGCAGTTTCTCATGTCATTAGCCACACCCACAGCATTTATGAGATGCTCTTTTGCCTTTGAGAATTAATTCAAATGCCTCATTTTTCAGATGAAGATTCTGAGAGTCAGAGAGATAAGTGACTCTCCCAAAGTCTCACAGTTAGTTTGTAGCAAATCTCTGAATTCAGTTTGATGTTTTTAGGCATAACTCCAATTTGACCTCAAATGGAAATTATTTTTAAGTCTTTTTTCATCAATATTTAACATGACTTTGGTAATGCTAATGCCCTTCCAACCATCATCTAAAAAAAGAATCGGACTGCCAAATTTACATTTGTCATGTACAGGAGTGTCTCAGTCCATTTCAGCTGTTATAAGAAAAATACCACAGATTGGGTGGCTTATCAACAACAGAAATTGATTTCTCTCAGTTCTGGAGACTGGGAAGTCCAAGTTCAAGGTCCTGGCAGATTCAATATCTGGTGGAAGCCTGGTTCATAGATGGCAGTCTTTATATTCTCACATGGCAGAAAGGATGAGAAAGCTCTCTGGGGTCTCTTCTACAAGCACTAATTCCAATCATGAAGACTCTACGTTCATGACATAATTGCCTCCCAAGAGTCGCACCTTCAAATCATCACTTTTTGAGGTTAGGTTTCAACAGACAAATTTGCGGGGGGACACAAACATTTAATCTATAGCAAGGAGTGTACACTTCCCCAAAGGCCTCCAAGTCCCATTCTGACAGATGGCAGTACTGCTCCAGGAAAGGGCCCATGTCAAAACCTGGCTCATAAGGCCAGAAGTTCCCAGGCACAGTAGACATGAACTATAACAACAGGCATAAAGTCACGTCATTTGGAGACATTCATTATTCACACTACCAAATCCCACTTGATTTTAAGGACTCTACATATGCAGAGCAGATTCACCAGAGGGTCTGCTGTCCTGAAACCATACCAAGTGAGGAAAACTTGAAAGAGCAGGAGATACTCAGGCTGGAGAAAAGAAAACTCAAGGAGACACAGAGCTATTAATAAATATCTGAAGGATCATCACATAACACATAGATTAGGCATGATCCAAGGGGCCTCAGAAGAGGACCATATGTGTGGGAATGTCATTTTAATTTACAGAAGAGCTTTCTAGTGATTGCAGCCAATGATGGACTGATTGTTTTGAAAGGTAGTGAGTTCTCTGTTACCAGAGTTATTCAAGCAGGAATTACTGGAAAGGTGTCAAGTATTCCAGATAAAATAAAGGATGCTCAGTCAAATTTAAATTTCAAATAAACCACAAATACTTTTTTAAGTATAATTATATTCTAATTATTACATAGGACATACTCATACTGGAAAAGTATTTGTGGTTTATCTGAAATTCAAATTTAAGTAGGTGTCCTCTATTGTTATGTATTAACTCTAGCCACCCATTATTGGAGGAACAATCTGAGCTATGATTTTACCACTCCTTTTTAGATTATAGGAAGGTACGCCGAGACAGTCAGACTATTGTTGGTCTAAATGAAAAACATAATTTTTCTAAAGAAAAAGTGCCCTCCAGAGTCTCTTAGAGCTAATACAAACTGCCCAGCTGCTCCATAGGGGCTGTCATTACAGAGCTCAATAAAATGGATCCTCTTCAGCTCCGGGGATTGATAGCTGCAGGGCTTCCTCACGCAATACTGAGAACTTGTCGGTTTTGTTTAGTAAACATAATGAGTGACACCAGGCACTCCCCTCTACTTGTTTATGTCTGCTGCACTGCTAGCCAGAGGCAAGGCCTGTGGCTCCACGGTCAGGGATCTCGTTAGAAAGAAAGCAAAAATCTTAGATGTTCCCTGGAGTAAAAGCATAAGGGCCATTCAGAAAAAAATCATGCAAAACTTCACTGCTTCCACAAAGACTCTTATCTCCTGTCTAAGCCACCTTGTGGGAAAAGAAGCTTCATCATCTGGTCTCTTCCCTCTAGTCCCCACCCCAGCACTGCACCCTCAGCTCAAAACTAAAGCCTGTTTCCTGGCCTGGCAGGCCCTCAGTCAGCCAGCCTACCACATTGTCATGTGAAAGAATCCTAAACTGAAGCAGAAATTGTCAGGAAGTAATTCTGAATTTTTTACCTTTCGTCAATTTAGGCCAGATGCTCTATCCGTTGAACAAGGTAGACTCTTGCACTCAGCCAAAGCATTAATGCTGTAAAAACTCCCACAGCCTCCTGGTCTTAAAAAGAGAAACGGAAAGTGAAGCAAACCTAAAAATGCCTAACCCCACTCTTGACTCTCCCCACACCTAGAGACCTGCTAAAAACTGGTCCACAGAACCTGAGTATCATTCCTCAAAAGACCTGTAGTACTGGGGTAAGCTGACACTACCCAGGTACAGACTGTGTGTCAGTCCAGCTCCAAAGTGCTCGTCAACATCCCAAAGAACAAAAAGGGTGGCAGTGGAGGATGCACCCAGCTTTGGGAGGGGTCTTCAGAGAGGTGGGAGGGAGAAAGGACCCAGTTCAACCTGCAAATGGCCAAATTTATTTATTATTTGGCAGATGGGAAGCAAGGGCAGCTAGCTTGACAGGTATCCAGAACCCCATTTGTCTGCTCCAAAGAAGAATGATGCTGAGCAGCAAAAGCCTAAACCCACCAGCCTCATGACTAAGACCAAGTTGAAGAGCAGAGCTGAAAATAGACTTGATTCATCTGTCTATTCAAGCATACTGGTTGGGCTGCCAGTATGGTTCTGGGTAGCCTTCTGACAGAAATTAGCGTTTTGTCTCCAGCTCTGGAGAAGCCTTGAAGTCAAAATTGTAACTTTGTTCCATCAAACACTTTGAAATGAAAAATGAATCAGAAAGAAGTTTGAAGCACATGCTTTGGTGCTTTTGGGGGACATGCCCTAAGCAGATGACCTGCAAACTCAACAGCAATCCATGTGGGCTGGGTTTCCCAGAGCACACGTCAAAGAAGCTTTATTTTAAGGCTTCCATAGTAGTACCCATGGTGAGTATGTTTTATCAAGTTTCAGCCAGGTTCTTCCACCTGACTCCCCAGAGAATTCCTATGTCCAATGGAGAAGGGCCCAGAAGGCCAAGGCTCCTACTCCCCAGCTGTTCCTCTAGTGATGCTGAGGTTGGTTAGAAAGTTTCTCACCTCATACTGTTTTGACGTTCCACTCTCAACCCTCTACCCCACACCCCGCGCCAGAAAAGAAATCTTACTTTCCACTTTCCACCTCCTAAGTCATCTTAGCCAGTATGAAAATATGATCCTGTCATCCCAAAAAAAAGGAATCGGTGTCCTCTGCCTCAGCATACCACCATTTGTGCCAAAATTAAAATAACTGATTTTAAAAAGAGAATCAAAAAAGAAAAGAGCAAGTGATGAGAGACAATGAGAGAGATAGAGGAAGGGAAGAGGTAAGAGAAAGGTGGAAGGGAAAAGAAGAGAGGAAGTTGAAAAGTGAGAGTAAAGTGTAGAAGAACGAAAAGAAAGAAGAAAGGATGGAGAGAGAGGCTGGCAAAGGGAAGAGAGAATTATAACATTATTCTCCCTCATCTCATCCTTCATGAGAATAAAATTTCACTTATAAAAGGCAGACACACTCCTAACTCTGGGACTGTCTAAGGCTGCAGGATCCCAGCCTCCAAACCACAGACAGGAACAAAGGGGACAAGACATGAAGAACAGCATCCATTGAAACCTCCAGGGGAATAGGGCTGTCAAGGGGCCAGGGTAGGGCAGAGAAGCCCAAGGTCTGACATAGAGGTGGGTCACAGGTGGCTCTGGACATTTATCCACACACCCAGGAAGCAGATTGGACCTTTAGTAGGAGGAACAAATGTCATTCTCTCGGCTTCCTCCTTCCTCTCACATGGCGGGGGTGCGGGGGGAGCAGGGGTGGGAGCAGTGGTCTTTTCGTGTTCTCTTTACTGACTTCCTGCATTGAGGATCTCCCTTTAGTTTTTACCTCAGTGAGACACTGTGGAGATTCCTGCTTGCAGTCCCTTCTTAAGTGCGGAAAAAAAATGAAGAGAAAAGAAGACATCAAAGAAGGCCAGCATGGAGCAGCTCTGCCACCCTGGTCTTTCACCTGGAGAGAAGGATTTGACAGTAGGGTTCCCAAAAGCATCAACCCCATCCCCACTCCATGTTGCTACCTTCAGCAAGTTGCCATACTACCGGAAAGTCCACGATTTATCACTTATCAATTACTGATGCCTTATTGTGAACTGGCTTATTGATTGCACAGGAAGAGAAAAAGGTGTATGAGGTGCTCCCCACCCAGAAAGTCCTAGGTCATATTTGTGTGTATAAATGAGTCTGTACACACACATTATATATATCATCTATTCACACAACCTTTTCAATTTCTATGGAAATTACCCCAAACTCGGTAGTGTGAAACAATCATTTATTATGCTCCTAAATCCAGGAATTCACAGCAGAGAGGGAACGATTCGTCTCTGATTCATGATGACTGGGTTCTAGCTGCAAGACCCAAAGGCTGGGAGCTGGAATCATCTAGCGCCTCACTCATTCACATCCCTGGTAGCTGATGGTGGCTGAAGCTGAGATCTTAGCTGAGTGCTATCAGCCACAACACTATGCATGGCCTCCCCCATGTGATCTGGGCTTCCACATGATGGCTGCATTCCCAGGGTAAACATCCTCTCAAAAAAAAAACAGTCAGAACTATATCACCTTATTATTTAGCTCAGAAGTCACATGGGCCCTTCTTCTGCCACATTCTATTTATCAAGAAAGTCATAGAGGCCCACCCAGTTGCAAGAGTGAGTGATAATTCCAAAATCTATATCTCTGGCCCATTTCTCTCTCCTAGATTCTAGATCTGATCACCCAACTGCCTATTAAACTTGTTCACCTGATTGGTTATTAAACTCCACCTAGGTAATGCAGACTCAACACTGAACTCATTGTCTCTGCCTTTTTTCTTCCTCCTGAGAGAATGTGGCTCTTCCAAGTCATAGAACTAATTTGTTCTAATCTCTTTGGACATGCAACTGCCTGTTTTTCTCCCCAAAATACATGCCTTCCCAAAGATTCGGGGCAGACTCTTCATTTCTTATGTCCACATGTAGAAAAATTGAATATCATCAGGTAAGAATGGTGATTGTATTCCAAAATATTAGGGAGACTTTTTAAAAGAAAAATTTTGTTTATATACTTTGAAAAGCCTGAGGATAAGCCACAGGAAATTTGATAAAGAAAAATAAAATAAAATAAAATAATTTTTTAAAAATAAAAAAATGATGCTATTGAAAAGTAGAATCATAAAGAGAAATAAGATAAGGAATAGAGGAGAAAGAAATAATTATCAATCCTTCTATATCTGAAGACCTCACTCATATAACTTTGGCTGCAATAAGAACAAAAACTATTCTGAACTACTCAGAATTGTTCAAAAGTGTAACAGACTCCCTTAAAAGAAATATGAGTAGCCTCCTACTAAGAGAGGTTAAAACATACACTAAATGTTCACCTAAAGAGAATACAGGTAATATTTGGAATAGATCCTGTATGATTTATAGACCAGAAGCGTCTACATCATCCAGGAGTCAAATGCTAGGCAGTTTCTCAGCCCTCACACCAGAATTATAATCTCCCAGACTCTAGTTACTAGAATTAGACCTCCAGGTGATTCATCAATGCATTAAACTTCAAGAAGCGTGAACTAAACAACCATCAAATTTCCTTCTAACCCTCAGAACCTCATCTTCAAAACTGGAATCTGAGACCCCTCAATAGGCTGGACATTAGTAATGTTACTATGGATAGCATCTTTGCTATTTCCCAAAACTACTCATGAGTTTCAGATATTCAGTATCATTAGGCACCAAGTTTAAGAATCAAGGAGATTCAGAAAATAAACAAATAAGACCTTCTAAATGGTGTGCCATTATAGACTTCTGAATGTTAATACATGCCCAATTCCAACATGCCATCCTGCTAACTAACACCAACCAGTGCTTTCTTGGTTCATCTCAGACCCATACCACATTCTCTGTCACAGCCAAGAGGCCTATGTTGATCTAACTCCCAGAAAAAGCCCAGTTCCTGGCAGTCTCTGCAACCCTAACGACCAACATCTTGGGGGCTACAGCATGTCAAATACTATCTGAGTATAATTCCCCATTCTCAATATCAAAAGGGAAAAGGAAGGCAGAGGACTTGTGCAGCCCCTGCCCAGTCTCCCCACCCCCACCCACATTGTATTCTGCACACATGCTGAAGCATTAGCATCGGCTGATTTGGAAGGAATATTGGAAATGAAGTGATAGCAGAGTAAATGTCAATGCATTCAGTGTGACACCGTGAGCACCAGATCTTAAACAGCTTCATCATCGTGGCATTTACTGTATCCTGAAATAATATTAATCCCACTGTTGTCCTTCTTGATGGAATCATCCATGAATATGGTTTATGGGCCTGGCCAAAGTGATAATAGGTTAAAAGAACAGCCTATCCAGTGTTCCACTAAATTAAGGTCGCTTCATGGAATTTAATGAAACAAGTGCTGCATGGGGTTTTCAAAGGACGTTCTTGTAATTCATGTCTATTTAGGGCTCCTGATAACCAGAAACCTAATTTCTTAGAGTAAAATAGCTTTTTGTAAAGCGTGATCATATTGAAGAATAAAAAAGAAAAAACTTTAAAGGGCAATAATCAGACCTCAACTGTGATATTTTGTTATTTCAAATCCAAAGTTTAAGCAAAAAATATATATATATATATATATTGAGAGAGAAGCAATAAGATGCTTCGAATAAAATAAAATATGAAAATTATTCAGATTCATATGTCATTTTG
Organism: Macroglossus sobrinus; assembly: GCA_004027375.1. Lineage (NCBI taxonomy): Eukaryota > Metazoa > Chordata > Mammalia > Chiroptera > Pteropodidae > Macroglossus > Macroglossus sobrinus. The sequence goes on from PVKZ01000963.1 coordinate 171,856, forward strand.
TAGTTGAATGCTGAAATAAGAATCTCATCCTACCCACTTCCTTCAGCCACATACCTAAGGAAATAAAAAGATCTTGGGAAAGAGAAGGGCCACAGTATGCTAGAAATAATGAGAATTGAAAGAACTATTCAGACTTTGAGAATGATTGATAGATGGAAAGCAATAAAGCAATGGCAAATATTCCTGCATACTTATTTCCATTTCATTTTCCAACACTTAGGGCTCGAGGGTTTAAACCTTCCCTAAGGCATAACCCCAGATTCGTGTCCTTGGAAGTATAGAACCATTCCACTGCCCCTGCTGAAGACTGAGCCAAAAGCATTAAACAAGAACAGATATTTATTTTGCATCCAGTATAGGTGATAGGACATTCCATCTATGTTTTAAGGTAGATTTAAGTCCCAAAAAAATTCACTGAGTTCTTCTAGACTGTGCCTTTTTCTTATCCCCTATCTCCAATGACTTTAAATTTTTTTGTTAAGGTGGCACAATCATAAACTCAAATGCCAACCTAGGTCAGACAGGTAACTAAATAGGTGAAGCAGGCTAGGAGAAATAGACAATGAGGACTGGTTAAGACTGTGTTTAACACAAGAATACTTGTCCCATTGATAAGGAGAAGCTGACCTTGAGCTCGAGATAACTATTTTCATGCAGAAACCTACACTTAGTGTTGCTATAGTTTCTGATTTTTCAAAAGATTCCAGGAACTCCAGATTTTTATGTGAAATGGTATAGCTCCTAAGCAGCACAATTTAAAAAAAAAAAAAATTGTCTTCATTTGTAGGACATCATGTTTGTGATCCTAACTCAGTTTAAAAGTCTGGTGTTTGCCACACTGTTTCGGCTACAGCCAGCAATGTCATGTAGGCTTCGAGGCACTGGATTGGAAAAGGGAAAAGAGTGTTCAATATAAGCCCCCAGAGTATGTGTAATAACAATGCAAAATGCAACTAATTGAGTTATCACGTGAAATAAACAAAAGTCACTTCTTTTCAATCTCATTCTTTTTTCTCTGCACTGGACCTATTCACAGTCAATTTTCAGTTAATTTTGCCTAAAAGGCAAATCTTTGTAAAATGCCTAAGGTTTGGGTTACTTTCTCTGACTTCAGGCAGGTAGGGAGGGTCTGCAGCCATTTGCCACCTTCTGAAGACTTGCTCATGAGTACCTATTTAAAAATACTCCTTGCCTTCTCTGAATGGCCAAAATCGGTTCTGAGCTGCTCTTTTTCACTAAAAATTTGTTGGGATATTACTCTCAGTCAGTTTCATTTATATTTCTCAAGACAAAATTGGCTTACTTACCCATAAAGTTGGCTGTCTTTTAAGGGCCCAATTTACTCTGACCTAAAAGACAATATATAATAATATATTTGGCACAATCTCCCAGGGCAATATTATTCAATGTAGGTCAATAAATATTCACCTACTGAATCCCCACTTCAGACATGGCAGGACAACCCCAGTTTTTCTGCTTTTAAAATTTCAAAAATGTATAATCTGCCTACAGACATGTGCCCAGGTACCCTCAGGGAGGGTTTCCTTAATTATAAGCCAAGTAGAGGGCTGTAACAAGAACAGGCTCTAATCCCCAGCAGTGGACCAGAAAGTCCAACACAAAATCCTTTTCCTCTGGGAAGACTGATCATACCAAAATCTCTGCAAAAGTGTATTTCCCTCCCCAGAAAATATTTCTTAATTTATAGCATTTATCTCATTAGACCTGAATTCCAAGCAATGGAATTATTTTATTACCTTTACTCAATTGAAAGCTTTATAGATGATCGTAAGTGTTGCTAATTTTCAGAAATTAGAGCCATCTATTTTCCTTATCTTCATAGTTCCTGGGACCTAACACTGTGGATACTTAAAAAGCTGATCAGTAAATATTTATTGACCTACATTGAATTCCATTATTGTATCTCTCTATTAGATATGAATAGGCTGAGATCTTGGAAGTGAAAGAAATAAGAGTAGAATTCCATCTCTAGATTCAAATTCTTCTTCCTAAGGAAGCGACACCATGATCTGATGAAGGATTTGGCCTCGTTTCATCCCCTACTGACAGTGGAGGCGAAAGTGAGTGGCTCTGCCTGAAAGAAGGGCACAGAAACCCCAGAGAGGAGCAGTTGGACTCGTCCAGAAGAGCATCTACAGCAACAGTGCTCTTGCCTCTGAACACTAGAAAAATGTCCACAGCATCATCCCATGGACCTCTGTTATTCTTGCCAGATCATATTCACTTTCTCTTCTTTATCTATCATATGGTTGCAGTACAACCACTGTTTTCTCCCCCAAGGAACAAATGGGCCTGAAGTCACATCTGACCAGAGAAAGGTAACTCTAGGACATACTGAAACCAGTCAAAAAGAATTGCTCTCTTGCTACTGGGGCTACCAAGATGATGGACTATGAACATGGAGCTACAGTAATCACTTATTTTATGATGTGGGGAGGACATTTCTAAGAATGAAAGCAATACAAAAGACAGCACAGCTGAGGGGTGGAGAAAGGAACAATGTTTTTGCACTATCATTGAGTCCTTGGATCTTGCCATGCCAGAAGTCAGTGCACCTTGGGCTTCCTGATATGTGAGTTTATATATTCTTTTATTTAGTCATTTGTTTGTTTTGTTTAAGCCATTAGGTTTCCCTCACTCACAATCAGAAGAGTTCTGGCTGAAACAATGGGAAGCATTCTGTACTAAGAGACAGGCTTCCTGACTCCAGTTCTCTACTGACTATTGAATGTGAAGGTAAGCTCTTGAAATTCTTTCTTTTCCTAGTAATTTAAAGTTCCTTTTAGCCCTAACATTTCTCTGAGTTTTCTCAGACTTGACATTTTAGAAAGCCATTCTCTCACTGGAAGACAGAACATAATTTGACAATTGACCTGCCATGCTGTAATAATGTCCAGTGCTTCTGCATCATATCCTTGTCTTTGGTAATAGTTTTGATCTTGACAACATTAGAACTGTATGAAGCTCTCATTTCCTCACTGGGGGACTTTGCGGAATCCTAGCAATGGGATTGCCAAGTCATTTCAAACTACTTTAGTTACAGCCAATGAAATGGTGCTGGCCCTAGTGTCCTTGTCTCGATCATCTGGAACCCAATGAGCGTGTTAAATTAATTAACAAAGAGCTCATTAGACTGAGGTAGCTCTAATGCTGGAGCATCCTGTGTAAGAAAACCAAAACCTAAGCTGTAAATGCCTCCAGGTTAAGAAATCAAAACCTAAGGACGACCAGTCACAATTAGCCAACTAGTCTGTAAACTGCAGTCAATCAATAATTTCTTTATTTTACTTCCATATCTCTTCTATAAGTCTTTTGTCCCTTCCCACGGGATGACTAACAGGAGCTCCGACCAGGCATGAGACTCGAGGAGACAATCTGCAAGAGAATGGGGGACAAGAGATGCAAAGAGTGGAGGCAAGACAAAGTTCTGATCAAGCCTCAAACACAAGGGTATATATATTTTCACACAAGGGTATATATATTTTCAAAGAACAGAGGGAGGCAGGCATGGGGTGATCTGACGTGGCGCCGTCAGCCGTTAATGGTCCGCTGGTAGGTGGTTAAGCAAACAGGATACCTTGGGTTGCAGGTATCTGCAGTCATCTCCAGGCTTATCTTGTGTTTGCCCTTTTGGACTTTCCTAGGAGCCTAGTGAGACTTGTGAGACTTATGTTCGAAGGTTAACTTCTCAGTTAAACTTTCCTATGAGTTGGCTCCCAGCAGTCTTTCCCCTAGCTTCTGTTAGTGAAGTGCTCTTAATTGTTTCCAGTTTGGCACTGCATGATTCGAATTGATATTTGCTCAAATAAACTCTGAAGATTTTCAATACACCTCAGCATATCTTTCAACACAGAAATCTGACTGTGTTGTCTGGGCAAACGTCACGACCAACCAAAAATGAGTTACTTAGTGTTTATTCTATGCTGGACACTGCTGTCCACTTCTTGGGGAAAACAAAGGCAAAGAAGGTCCTTGTTCCTCAATCACTTGGAGTTAACTGAGAAGACAAGATACATGCAAGAGAGGGCAATGCCAGCTGTGGTCAGTGTAAGGAGCAACTACAACTGCACAGAAACACCCTCTGTCCTAAATTTGGGAACAAGGTGACCCTCTCCGGAACTGAAGCCAGGAGAAACAGGGCTTACCATCTGCAAAAATAATCCATTTTGCTCTGTCTCATTTGGCCATTATGTTTGCCTTTGAACCATAACCCCCTTCCTCACCACACACACACACACACACACACACACACATATGCACGCACAATCACGCACACACTTTTTTCTGCCTCCCTTCACTTCTTTCCGCCTGTCTTCTCATTTCTTCTCCTTTCTGAGCCTCACTCCACCCTTTCCTTTTTTCTGTGCTTTTCTATAGAAGCAGACCTCTAATGTGACACCCTGGGGTCCTGGAGAAAGTGTGCATTGAAGGATGGGCAGGGGGTTGAAGGCGTTGAGATTGAGTTCTTAAATAATACTTAATGAACAATAAACACAATCCAGTCCAGCCAAACTGGTACTTAGCTACTAAGTACCCAGTCAATGGCCTATCTGTCATATTGTTAAGACCTTTAGAAGTTGTTTAACAAAATGTTAAATGAGATGACATTCAGCAGGCGGCAAAATGCTTGACTGCCTAATGCAACCCAGAAGAGCTGGCCTGGTGGCAGTGTTTGATATAATGCTTTGTATTCCCCTCCCAAGAACCCCAGAGCAAGAGGTCTCCCTGCCTGTCACTTTCTATCTAGGTAAAGTGAGCCTGGGGTGGGAGGAACACGATTACCATGGGCAAGGAGGTCCTGGCCAGTTGATGAGATGCTTTTCTGAGGGAACAGGACTGAGAGGAGGCACCTAGAAGTAAAGCCAGGAGAGAAAAAAAATAATAATAATTCACCTGGAGTTTTATTTTCTCCTATTATTTGTCGCCAGTGTACCTTACCTCTCTCTCTGTTGGCCCAGAGGGGAAAAGGCAGGGGTGATAATGAGAGTCGACTTTTTCTAAGGGCTAAAATATGAAGCCAATTACTAAGGGAAAGATTTCCAGCAAATTGGCTCCTGATAGCTCACATTTATCTGCTTTAGATTTGCATAGTCTGGGAGGAGAGGCTCTCTGCTTTGGTCCAGGTAACACAGACAGCCTCTGTTCAGCAGGAGTTGAAAGACTTATTCAACTTCCCCTTCAATTCTTGTATTCAGAGTTCGACAATTAAAACTAATAACAAACAACTCACAATCACACAAAGAACTATTTTAAGGGAGGAAAGGAAAAGATATAAAAGTCTTTTCCCTTTTGTCTGATGGTGTGAACACTGAAATAGTCTCCTGGGTGAGGTTACACAAAGAGAGGAAAGCCTCGAAACTTTTGTGATGACAAAATTCTTCACTGAAGAGTAAGCTTCCAAATTCTTTTTATTTTCTTCCTCCTTCTCAACTTAGAATTCTCTGACCTTTACTCTATGTTCAAACACTTACTTCATGGAAGGGACTAAATGTCCAGCAAATTTAACCAGCCCTCAAAACCCTGGAGGAAATAGAAATTGTTTTCTTACCTTGCTGGTTAAAAAATAAATAAAATCTAGTCTTACAGAAATGAATCCCCACCTATAAAGTCATCTCACAGGACTCAATGATAAAAAGATAACTCAACTGAAAATGGGCAAAGGATTTGAACATTTCTCCAGAGAAGAAACATAAATAGCCAATAAGTGCATGAAATGATGAAATGATGCTTGACATCATTAGCCATTAGGGAAATGCAAATCAAAGCCACAAGGAAATACCACCCCACATCCACTAGGATGGCTATAATCAAAAAGACAGATAATAATAAGTGTTGGTGAGGACGAGGAGAAATTAGAACCCTTCCATTGCTGATGGAAATATGAAATGATACAATCACTTTGGGCAATAGTTCTTTAAAATATTAAACATGAGTTACAGCTGACCCAGCAATTCTACTCCTAAGTATTTACTCAAAAGAAATAAAAAACATACATGCAGACAAAGATGTGTACACAAATGTTCACAGTAGCATTTTTCCTAATGGACAAAAAGTAGGGGTCGTTATGCAGGGAGGGTCGTTATGAGGGTTAATTGCTAATGAGTATGGGGTTTCTTTTAGGATAATAACAATGTTCTTAATGTAATTGTAGTGATGCAAATATACTAAGAACCAATTGAGTTGTACATTTTAAATAGGTCAATTGTATAGTATGTGGATTATATTACAATAAAGCTGATTAAAGGCGGGGGAATCAAAACTTAAAAAAAAATCCTGCATTAATTTGCTAGAGATGTTGTAACAAATTCCATAGACTGTGTGATTTAAACAGCAGAAGATTATTGTCTTACAGTTCTGGAAACTAGAAGTCCAAGATCAAGGCATCAACAGGCATCTGCAGACTGTGAGGAGGAATGTCTCATGCCTCTCCCCTAGTTTCTGGTGCTTTGCTGGCAATCTTCGGCTTTTCATGGCTTATGGAAGCATCACTCTGATCTCTGCCTTTAGCTTTACTCAGTAGTCTCCCCGCGTGCCTATCTCCAAATGTCCCCTTTTTATAAGGACATATTGGATTAGGTTCACGTGAAGAACCTTTTTTTAATTTGATAACCTCTGTGAAAACCCTATTTCAAATAAAGCCATATTCTATGGTACTGGGAGTTAAAAATTCAACATATGAATTTGGAGGGGAGACACAGTTTTATCCATAACAATCCCATTCAGTGGATTTAGAGTTGGCTGAAACATGATTCTTATGAGCTTACAATTGATTGAGAGATCTTAAAATCTAGCACCAGACTCTAGAATATTCACTTTGATATCTCTTATTAACCACTAAGTTCGTGCTCTCTTAAGAAGTCACCTAAGAGACAGTGTATCAATCAGATTAGCCTAGATTATGATGCAGTAACAAAAACTTCAAAATCTCAGTAATTTATAACAACAAAAACCATGTGAGTCAGTGGGGCACTCTTCATAGTCTTTCAGTGACTCAGGCTGATAAAGCCTCTACTATTTGCCACAATCTTCTAACATATGTCATGATTTCTAAGCAAAAAGGAAAGAGCTCAGAAACTCACATACTGCCTTAAGAGCTTTAAAGTCTCACTTCCACTCAATGGTCCAAGTAAGTCACATGGCCACACCTAACCTCAAGGGTCTGAGGAAGTACCTACCCTGATCCTGGATGGAAAGAACTAGAAGCACTGAGGAACAGCTCTTCTGTCTATCACAGACAATATCTAAGGGCTCAAAAAGTTGTTTTTCCCATGAACCAGTATAAACTCCAGCTCAATCACATAGTTATTTTTTTTAATCATGATTTTTCTGGCCTTATTTAAAAGAAAGTGCATTGGACCAGTAGGTAAGAAATTCATTTCCTAGCTCTGTTAGTCACCAGAAAGTTATATGTCATGTATTCACTCAGAAAAGACTTATGAAGAGTCTTTTAAAGCTGGGCATGACACTGATGCTGCTGGTCCAATGAACACAGTTTGAGTTACAAGTTCCTACAGACCATCTCAATGTCACCTCCAGCTCTCCAACATGATTTCTACATTATTCTAAGATATATATATATCCTAAGCAAACACAGATCAGGATAAAGGCAGTCAGATACAACACAATTCTATCATCTCAATTACTTACAGAACAGCAATTCCTCTTACCATTATCAACACCCAAAGACTCAGAGCTATTCACATGCAGCAGGTGGTATCAAACTCTCTACCTGCCATAGGAACAGCAGACAGTTCTGCTCACCAGGCCACATTCTGATGGGAATTCTATTATATCCTCAAACTCGGAATTGCCTTATCCTGTGAGATCCACCACACCCCACCCCAGCCTAGGCCTGCCTGCCTCGTGCTGAGCTGGGCTCCACAGCTTGGGCTAGTCCTGTCCCACTTCTGCCAAGAGCATAATATCCCGTCATTGGTCTCAGTAAGAAAAATCAATTTAAAATGGGATCCCTGGACATAGGTGCCAAACAGACTCTTTATTAAATACTTTCTGATACCAGAATTTCTGCTCTTCTGTGTACCACTCTTCCTGTCATTCAGGCAGCTGCCTAAAGCACAGCCAGATGGGAGACATTCAATAAAGTTACTAGCTCTCTCCCATAATCTTGAGATTTACAGTGTTAATTTAGAGCCCTCAGACATCTGTGACACCACACCACCTAGGCCAATTTTTCCTCAAGGAGCTGTATGGGTTTTCTAAAGAATTTAATGTTATATTAAAGTTAAAGCAACCACATTGCTAAACACACTCTGATCCTGTGTGAGGGGAAAATGTTTAGAGGTAAGCACCAATTCTAGAAAGTCTGAGAAGCTTACTCAAGTTGTTCCCATTTTCAAAGAAGGACAGAAAATAGGGGGCTTTACATGTAAATTAATGTCAAAATATGCTTTTCCCACTGTACATAACAGTTAGAAGATATAGATTGTATGTGTGGAGAAGGAAGAGAACATTTCTGTGATAATGGAAAGAACTTGGATCAAGGGTATCTAGAACAGCACAGTCTAACAGACATCCGTGCAGCAATGGAAATGCTCTATATCTGTGCTATTCAATATGATGGCCACTAACACGTGGCCATTGAGTATTTGAAACATGATTGGCAAGAATGAAGAACTGAAGTTTTAATTTTAACTAATTTAAATTTAAATGGCTACATGTTGCTAATGGCTACTATATTGGTCGGTGTGGCTCTAGACTCCATTCCAAGGGTATGATCTCGAGCAAGTCATTGAACCTCTCTGAATTTTTATTTCCACTTCACAGAATCTGAGAGTAAGAATAAGAAATGCCAGAAGAAGATGAAGAGGAGGAAGAAGAGGAGGAAGAAATGCCTGTGGTGGTTCCTTGGAGTTGTTTTACTCTATAATCGATGGATAAATACAACAGTTGTCCTTCTAGTTGAGATGTACTTAGGAATCTCTTCGTCTGTCTGTCTGTCTGTCTGTCTGTCTGTCTCCCTCTCTCTCTGTAATGTTTGTGACCTGGCATGGATTAAGGCTTCTTCTAGCATATTAGCCTGGCCACTAGCACCTCTCCTACTTTTCTACCAACACACATACAAAAATTAAACTTCTCTTGTTCCATTTTGTCAACAATAAACCTGAGCTAACCTGCACCATGAGCTCTGTGTTACAATAAAAGCCATTTTACCTTCATGCTGACCAGAATTCTCTAGTGTGAAGTCACAGGGCAGAGTGCAATAGAGAGTCTGACAGCACCACAATGCCCCTGTGAACCCTCCAATGCGTGGCTCCACCCGGCAATCCTGAATTTCAGAGCTGCCTGCTGCAAGGTTTGTAGGGTGGCAGGAAGATCAATTACAGAAATGATTAGCATGCAAATGGTACCAGCAGTTTATGGGCAAGAATTCTCTCAGTAAGTATTACAAAGGCCAACTGAGTTAGTAGCAAATCATTTTGCTGTAAACCAAAGAAAAATCATTAGCCTTTTCATCAAAGGAAAACACATTTTTCTAACTATTTTAAGTGTGTTATTGTGAAACATTTTAGTCTATAGGTAAGGATTAGAGACAAAATGTAACAATCAAGATGAAGGATAAAATATCATTTTGTCCAAAAGACATAGTGAATCTCTGTTTAATTTATTCATTTCATTTTACTCAAGGCTTTTTGTTCCTGTATTTTTGGTGTCCTTATATGACTCAAAGATATGGTTCTCAAACATCATGCTAAGGGCGGGTTATACCAACATTTCTGCCAGTCTGGGGTACATTCTTAAAAACAAGAACACTGTATTAATTAATGCTTTATAAACTTAATTTATTCAAGGTAAAGGAGATTCCTATTACCTTTGCCCTACTTTTGGTATTAAAATGTCCTTTCTTTTATAAAATGATTATAATTCTAAATGATTGTGATTCTAACTGGGAGTTTGTTTCTCCAGTTTGTTTTTCTTTTTGTAAGTATTCTTACTAGAAGAATTAAAAGTCAACAACTTTGTGTTATGTTTGTTTCTCTGCGTGATGAAATCTCCTGGCTTAGATCTCAGGAGAGATACTTCACCTCCCACAAGGGAGGCCATGGTCCATGTAAGAGAATTACACATGGAGCGCCTTTGAAACTCCACTTCTTCATCTTCCTTTGGTGGAATGAATGGTTCACCTTATCCCAGCTATAGAAGAAAAAAAAAGACTTCTGATTTTCAGCTCTGGAAGAAGCAAAACACCAATGATCTCTGCTTCACACTGACTAGCTTCAGATTTTTTTTTTAAGTCTCTTGACAAGACACTGAGCTGGGGAGAAAAAAAGGTATGACTTATGGTGACTACAGTGAAATTTCTATTCATCTAGTCACTCTTGATATAAGTCATACCCATCTGGACGAGAGTATTCCAAATGAGAGTGGCCCTCACACCACCTCCAACCTTTCTAAAAGCCTGATTTTTCAAACTTAGAGTGTTGGGAAGAGCATAGTATCATCAGGAAGAGGGACCGGTAACCAGCACTTGGGAGAAAAAAATGTTGGGATAATCAGGATAGTTTTTTTTTTTTACCACTGAGAAGCAGTAGGAAAGTTTGCAGGTAGCAAAAAAAAGGTGTGAGTGAGTGTGTGTGAGCATGTAGGGGGTGGGCAGTGAAAGGTGAGAGGGATGTAAGGAAGCTGTAGCAAAGGAGCAAAGCTCAAGAAGGCTCCTAGGACAATGACAGTGATAGGGGCTAAAGGCTCCAGATAGGAGCCAATTCAGGATTATTCCCAAAAGAAATATCCAAACCAAAGTTTGCAGAAAGAACACACAACAGAGGGTGAATCCTGAGGATTTGTGGTCCCCAACCCAAGAATTCTATCTGATGTATGCTGAGCCTCCCTCTGCCAAGCATCCAGCTGTAATCTTTGCATAGGTTAACACATTTAATCCTCACAGCAACCCTATGAGGCAAATGCCAATGCTATCCACTTCCTATAGATGAGGAAAATGAGGCTCAGAGAGATTAAATAATTTCCATACATCACAAAACCAGTAAGTTAGAATTTGAACCCAAGTGTGGCATGATGCCAGGGCCCTTAATAACGAGCAGCTTTGCTACAAGAAATACAAGGGCAAGGCCATTTTCAAAGGATTCTTGAGGTAGAGAAATTAGCCAAGAGGACCTTAAAATAGTTGTTTTAAAGGTGAGTTTTAACCATTTATGTTACTACATTAAGGCAAATTTCTTGCCTGTTCTCTGGAGATGAAAGTAAAGTAGATTTTGGTATTTCCTTTTCTCAGAGTCACAGAATCTTAGAGCTACATGGAACACCAGCCACTATCTGGCCCAAACACCTCTATTTGACACTGTGATACAGAATTTCATGAATGTGGAATGACTACAGCAAGAAGCCATACTGACCAGTCAGTGATTTCTACAGAGCTCAAGTTGACAATCAATCTAGGTGAAATGGGTTAATCTTTGGTATATAATGGGATTGTGAAGGGGTTCAGAACAAGTCACCCTAAAATATGCCGCTTTGGCATATCAATTATTTTGAGGCACTTGAGAAACAGCAGATACAGGAAAGGCTCTCTTACCTCCTCTTTCTACCTAAAATCAGATCATAAAACATCCTAAGAGAAACTTGCCTTCTCTGTACCAGGAACTAAAAAAATATTCTTATTATGAGAGACTGGAGTAAATGTCAGAATAGATGTGTACAAAAAAAAAAAAAAAAAAACCTACTAAAATAATTCATTAGATCCCCTCATATATTTCTTAGTCACTGTCCCAAATTTTCTGCCCTTAGATCAAACCCCTTTATCTTGTCACATCCCCATAATCGATCTTTCATTGGTAAGCTTTTTGGGCCTGACTCCTTCTGAATCTCATGTATATTAAAAAACACATTAAATAAATCTCCATACTTTTCTCTTGTTTATCTTACATGTTGGCTTAATTCTAAAAGGGTAGAGGGAAGTTTTTCTTCCCTTATAGTTCCAACAGCTTTAAAATGTATTATCACAATATTATTTCAGTGCCTGAAATAAACTTGGGCACAAGTATGTACTCAGGCAATGGGCTTAAGAAACTCTGTTGACTCAGAAAAACAACAAAAACAAAACCTCCCCAGGCAGCATGAGAGAGAGAAATACAAAGCGCAGGGCTGTTGGGTTAACAGAAAATATCATTGCAGCATATGGCCGCTAATTTTACTTCTCAGTATATATAACCAAGCCAATCATAAACTTAGCTTAAGAATATGAATTGGTGATGGTACATGCTTATGTATGTTTTATACCTATAATCAAATAGGCTTTTTTTATGTCAAAAGGGAACTAGACATAAAGCTCCACTGTATTTTTTCTGGAATTATATATGATTTAGAACTGGCTTTAATCAAAATTAGTAACCAGATAATTCCTTAATCTTTTCCTCCTCCTTGAGAATTCTTGTCCTCAAATTCATCATGAAAGCAGCAAAGAAGATGAGCCACTAGATATTTCTGCAAACCTTTGACTTCAAATGGTTCTTTAAAGCTTCGACTAATTTCTCACAAGATCAATGGTCTTTAACATGACTAATAGAACTTAACAGTTACACAGTTACACAGAGTGCTGCCTCATTCTGGTAATTTACATTCAATCTCAAAAAAAAAAAAAAGCATATTCCAGCTACAAATCCACAGTATGGCTTTATATTGAAATAATAAATTCCAAGATAATTTATTGCTAAAAGAAAAGAATAAGACCCTCTAAAGTCTAATATTGTGCTAACATCCCCAAATTTGTGGGTTCTCTTTGTGGAATGGTAGAGTTAGAGCAGTAGAGATATCTTGAATTAAATAGTGATGTCACAAGAAGAGGTCATCATTTTAAAAAAAATCATAATTTGATTCTCAAAAGTCATGTAATTTACTTTTCGAATGATCTTCATATCCAACTCTCACCAAATTACACACCCTCATTTTTTAATACATTATAGTGATGAACCAGAAAAACAGACAGATGTCATAGTTAAGAACATGGTCTGATAATTTTTCTAGATGTTTAATGAACAAAGGGTTCTGTGATTAAAAGTGTTTGAACATGTGCTGGATTAAACAGGTTTTTGTTTTGTCATTTGACCAAAACAGTTTCACTCTTTTAATATACTGGTGTCTGTCATGAATCTCCAAGAGACAAATGTACAATACAGTGTTTCTCAATTCATTGACCAGGACCTGTTTGTTCACTAAAGCAGCCATTGGGCCATGTGGTCTACAGAATAGCTTTTGGAAATTCCAAATGTGGTAAAAAAAAAAAAAAAAAAAAAAAAAAAAAAAGTCTTATTTTAAAAGAACATCGAGTCCCAAGAAGTTAAGAGATGGGCCAGTGCAGCATGGCCATGTGGACACCAAGCTGGGCCTGGAACCATCTGAGATGCCCAGTTTGTGGCTCCTCACAACATACCACATAACCCATTTTGCTCTCTTCTCTTTGTTGAAGCCAGCCTTGAACTTTTCCATGAACTTAGGAAAAGAATAGTTGCACTTTTCTCACTTAACAGCAGCTGAACAAACCTCAAGACACCTCTGCCAAACCTTCCCAACAGGAGACACACTACTGTCTGCTTCTGGCCCTTCTCGCCACCCAAGTTTAGTAACCACTATGATTTCAGTTATAACGGGGACATTCTTTTAATTCCAGAAAAGCTCTTTGGTGATTGATAGCTGATTAACTTCTCTTGCCAAACATCTGTGAGCTCTGTTAATTAGACGAAATGCTAAGCAGTGATCAAATGAGCCCTGAAAACACCAAGCCTGAGAGAATTTTTTCCTCAGTGGGACTCATCACCTGTTACACAGTACCCTGAACTTTGACTGGGACTCAGAGCTGGTCCTCCTGACAGGGAGCACACCAACAAGCAGGAGCTTCGGACCCTGAGTCCTCAAGATCCTTCTCTTCCTGTGCTCTTTGCCAGGAAAGGCTGTTTACCTGTTTTAGCACCTTCCTATGTTCAAGGAAAAAGAAGTGAGATAAAACGGCGGGGGAGGGAGATTGACCTATTATGGTCTAGACTCAAACACTGCTAGCTCAAAAGCCATTAATGGCTCCCTGTTGTTTGCTGAGCATGGTTCAGACTCCCTGGCATGGTCTTTAGGGTCTTCTACAGTTTGTCTCTACCATTCCTTCTACTGTCATTCTCCCACACAGCATCCTTTTTCACCTACACTGGACCACTTGTTGCCCCCATGATGCCTCAGTCTCTCCCATCTAGAGGAGCTCTCCTCAACCCATCTCTTTATATCTGTATCCAACAACCCCCTCTCATGCCCCACCCCTCCAATCATATCTCAAGGGTCATATTCTATCTTCTCTATGAAACCTCACTGATCACACCTCCAGGAATTGATCTCTTCCTTCAGAAAATTCCTATACTTCTTCTAGTCTGTACTTTTCACAGAATATTTATTCAGAACTACCTTGAAATGCACATCTTATTTTCCAGACCAAATTTTAAGCTTTTCAAGACCAAAGTCACTGTCTTCAGCATTTCCTACTTGACACAGTGGAGGCTCTCAATGAGTACTCAAAATTACTCTCACTTGCTCATATTCTTTAGATAAATAGTAATGTCCCAACATCTGAACTTAGCATGTGAACTCACTAGTAATTTGGCCGCTTTCTTCCTCTTTCAATATTACCAACTCTTGTCTATGCTCTGTCTCTAGCCATACCAATTATTGAGATTTCCTCAGAGGGTAATGCTTCTACTTCTACCAATGTTCTCCCTTCTTTCTGGAATGAATTTCACTCACTTATCTATCTGCAAAGTTCAAGACTTGGCACTCCACAGAGGAGCCTTGTTTCTGGTCTAACTTAGGTCTCTCTTCCTCTGTGCTCACTGTAACTTTGTCATGGCACTTGCAATATCTCCAGTTTACTTCTCTATATCCCCCACAACTCAAATTTATTTAAGAGTTCCTTGAAGACAGAAACTGCAGCTCACTCATTGCAGTTATCCTCAGGAGAGCACAGTGCTTGCACTTAGATGTCATAGCCAGCCTCCAGGATGGCTCCCGATCATCACGGCCTCCAAGTGTTCATTCCCTCACATAACCTTTCCCATTGAACATGGATTGAACTTTATGACTCACTTCTGCTGACTAGAATAAGGGAGAAGTGATGGTGTGACTCTGTGTTCCTAGTGTGGAAGCACTCTCTTATTGTCTTGGATGATTTTCTCCGAGGAAAGCCATGTTATCATCATGGAGAAGCCACACAGTAAGAAACTGAAGCCTCCAGTCAACAACCACAAGTGTGAGCTTGGAAGAGGACCCTCTTTCCCCAGCTGAGCCTCAGGTGATTACATCCCCATTGACACCTTGATTGTAGCCTTTGAGAGACTGTGAGCCAAAACCACCTGGCTCAGCCACTCCCAGATTCCTGACCCACAGGAGCTATGACTTAGTAAACATTTATTACTTTAAGCTGCTAAGTTTGAAGATTTGTTGCTCAACATTAGATAACTAATACATATTTCGGTAACTGGAAATGAATTTCAGCTGTAACAAAAACCTAACAAAAGAGAGTGACTTTGTAACCAGGTAGAGAGCAGAAGCTACAAAGCTATTGCATTTAAAGGAGAAGGTTAGTGAGCGCTTAAAGTTACTTGGACACACTGTTTGAAAAATTCGGGGCTATAAGGAGGGTACTAGTTAGGAAAATGAACCTTATTTGGCAGGGGGGAATGGAAGAAAAGGGATCCTCATTATGCAGTGGTAGAAAATTTAGCAGCATTATTATCACCTGCAATGACATGGAAAGTAAAACATAAAATTCATGAAATGGGTGATCTAAGGAGGTTTTTCAGCCCAAATGTTGAAGGTGCCATGTAATTTCTTTTTGCTGCTTATAGTAAAACGTAAGAGAAAAGAGATAAGCCAAAAGAATTGTTCCAACAAAAGTACTAAGACTTGCCTGTTTTAAATATCCCAGCCTCTACAAACGGCAAATGATGTTCAAACTAAAAAAAAAATGGCTTCTGAGTAAGGATCAAATCAGGGCGCCCAAGAAGCCCTGGTCTAAAGATGAGACAAACAATATAGCTACAAACTCTTTTGTTAAAACCTCAGATCCTAAAAGACAAATCCTTGGTTAAGACTAAGAGAACCAAAAAGATGGGGTCCTTTTGGACTATGGTGCTGATGAGAGAATCTTGCCCATCTATTTGTCAGTAACATTAATATTATATCTCACACTGATAAAGCGTTGTATTTTAAAAGCATTTTTACGTGCTTTTCCCAATTGCATTTCCCAAATGTGCGAATCACAACAATGGGACGTAGACAGTGCAGGTATGAATAAATAATCGACCCAGAGAGATGGGAAATTTGCCCACTCATAACTGAGTCATAAAAGAATCTAACTCCCAATCAAGTGCTCTTTGCACATCATCAAGCCATTTCATTTAGTAAATAGACCCAGGTCTTGGGTCCACATGTGCTGTGACTGTTTCCACTTCGCTTGAATCCTGAAGCAGAACATGTCTTTGATCTCATAAAATGAATCTACTCACACAAACATTAGTGATCAATGTACATTTTATGGAGACTGGACAAGAGGCAGAATACACCACAGCAAGCAATGTGCAAATTCCCATAAAAAGAGAGAGGAAGAAGTACACTGAAGATATAGTTGCAAGAAACAATTGATCATGCGTGGTAATGAATACATGGGGGTTCGGTATAGTATTCTGTCTACTTTTGAATATGTTTCATATTTTCATACTTTGTAATAAAAAGTTAAACAAACAGGCTCTACACCCACCTTAACTATGAGAGCCTTGGGGTTTCTTTTGTCTTCCCTTTCTTTTCTCAGATTCTCTCCCCTCAACATCCCAAAACTTGAACTTCCTCTTCTCTTTAACATCCAGTTCTCCCCTGCTCCTTCTCCAGACGGGCTACTAATCACTGAATTCAGCAAAACAAAGGACTCACCAAGTAACAGGATCCACCCTTCTTCAAGGCAGTTTAGTGACCATCTTTTGTTTCACGGGCATTCTTTGGGGGCTTAATCCCCCACCAAAGTGGTTTATCAAAGTAATTCTCCAAAAGGCATACAGTGCTTTTCTCAAGAATACTGGCGAATAAAATTTTCTCCATCTTGTTACACTTATTATTCTGAAGTCCTTTGCACTTTTTTCAAAAGAAACCAGTCACTGAAACTTGATTTTGAGAACCAAAGCTTGTATTCAACAACTTCTGAAAAGAGTGGTTAATTCTATTTGAGTTTCTCTCCATAGCTCCATTCAAAATAGGTTGTGTGTATCTAAGAATAAATGGAGTCACCACACAAGAGGTTTATTATCAGAGCTAAGCTTCGGGAAGAAACTCCCACTACTTAATGCTGAAAGGAAGGGAGGAAAAAAAAAGGAGTACAGGCTGCAGTGAATGACGGAGGTGGTTAAAAAGGAAGAAGGGAATGAATAAATAGGAGGAAAAGGGGACAGAGCAAGAAAGATTTTGGAAAGCCACTGTTATCTATTACATCATACAACTCTCATTGCTGTGCTAGTTCAAAAGAAGAAAAAAAAATTATTCATACAAACCAGAAAGGCAACTTCAACTCCTTTTCCCCTCTTCCCAAAGCCTTCGCCCTTCTTTCTGTGTTTTCATTTTCCCTATATTTTTGTTTCTGCTAGTTTTGTGGGATTTTGTAATATTGTCACTGCCTCTTTTGGTTAAAAAAGATAAACTTAGTTCCAAGGACCCTGAAGACCTGTACAATGACCTATGACTCCTTATTCTGCCTTCACAGAGTATCTGGTATTTAAATTAGCCTGAGCCTATTTGTTGTTGTTGTTGCTTCTGCTGTTGTCAGTTTTTTGTGAAACTTACCAGTCTTGTTGTGGCTGCATCTGCTGAGCAAAAAAGCCTGAGAAACAGAAGCTGGTCCGTCTGAAGGGGACCCAGGGCCAGATTATGTCAACAATTCCCCTGCCCTGAAAGGAGCTGGCCTGACAGGTCTCATGTTGTCAAATGACAATTGTAACTCCTTGCATTTCAAGAGTCACGCACAAATGGTTCCATCTGAAGCCCTCTGCGTAATAGCAGCCTTTTGAGGTTATGATATCTCTGGATGGAATTCAATAAGAGAAATTTACTTTCAGTTGAGCCCTTGGAACATCGCCAGGTGAGCCTCACAATACAATATGCTTCCAAAGAAAGCTGGACTTATCCTCTTTTCTCCTTCCTTTTTCTCTCTGCTTCTAACCTTATTCACACGTTACCTCTTCCCTCTTCCAGTCCTTCCTATCAAGGGACAGCAGAGCTTTTAAAAATAAAACCCAGCACTTAAATAGGAGCAATTTGTATAGAATGACAAATACTCTCACATGCAGTCTTGAGAATTCTCCCTTCCTCACTGACCTCTGCTACTTCTACCAGGAAAATGGCACTGAGCCACTGTGAGGGGAGACCAGGGATTATCACAACCACCCGTTTTCTATTACTTGTTCAAAGAAAGAGTTTGACTTTTTTCCTTTCTATTTTTTCCCTTTAAACTGAAAGCAGGGGAAATATAGAAAGCTTGCCCAAACACCATCGCATAACTGTTGGCTTTTTTTTCTTCAATCTCTCTCAATACCTCTCTCTCTCCCTCTCTCTCATTAATTCCTCATTTTGCCAAGATTTTCCTCTAAATAATTATTATTTCTTTGCCTAGAAAAGGTTGTAATTCTCTTTGTCTTTTGCATTTGATCATCCAAGTGGATTAATGTGGGTGTTAAATGGATGGAAGAAGTCGTTTTCTTTGTCAAATTCTCTTAATCATCCTTTTGATTTCACACTCCCATTCTCCCCACCCACACGTATGCCTCCCTCTCCTATAGAAGTGTGTGTGTGTGTGTGTGTGTGTGTGTGTGTGTGTGTGTTTCTTCTCACACAATGTTTCCTTTTTGGAGTACATTCATTTGAGAGCCTGGAATAAATAGAGGTGTAAAAGAGCACACCATGCAAATGCACGACTTTGTATCCATCAACTCAGAGTGTGTATAAGGATCAGGAATAGGTGTGTGTGCTTTTATTTTGGTCTGTCTGTAGTTGCTTACCTCTTGTTTCTCTGAAAATCTCTCAGGTTCTAATGTCGCCAGCTCAAGGGGCTGACTTTGGGTTTTGTTTGTTTTTCTCTCAAACAAAACACAAATGAGGCAGCAGTTAAATAATATTTAAACCAACATCAGAGAAGGCCAACCATTCCAAGCCCAAAGTTTGTGATCTCCTGTCCTATTGTGAAAACAAAGCAATGTCATCTTCTAACCCCAGACGCAGCACCTTTGAATGGATTGTTTTAAGGGGATCCCACCAAACCACAATCCACGGGCTCTCCCTCCCTGACCCATTTCCCCTACATGGTTCTTACAGAATCATGCTATGGTGAAATCATGTTAAGATTTAGAAACTTGAAAGCTCTCATGTATGGGTGAATGGGAAAGTACTCTACAAGCTTAACAAAAGACACTGAGGGACTTGGTTCACTCTTTCAGTAGAAAGTGTCCTGAAGAGAAGACTGCCTGGGAGGCAAGCAGCCTAGCAGAGAAATCCAACTGGTGTTAAGACAGTTTATAGAACTAAGGATTTGGCTGATATCTGAAGGTTGCAGACATTAAAATCAAGTGCATTAGAGTCTCAACTGTGATTCACACCCTTGTAATTTAAACAGTTCCATGATGTCCCTCCAAAGGTTTCTAATCTACTAACAATGATGAACTCTTAGGAAGAAATACTAACTAGCGTAGAGTCATGAAAGCCTTTCTACAGCAACCCTGCCCATGAAGTTTCAAAAACTACCATTTCAGGCACCAATGGGTGGGGGAGGGTCACTGTGTATCAGTATAGAAAACTGATGCACATTTTTACCTGCATGTGACCATATGGTCACCCAGCCATCAGGACAAGTGATTATCATGATAGATCTGTTATCTGTCTAGTTAAACATAAAAAATAGCTTTACTCCAAGTATAAATTCTGATTCATTGGTAATGACTATCTCATAAGCTATATTGAAAAAGATTCTAAAGCCACATCAAAACCAGCAGACAAAATACAATTAATTACCTATGTCTGCTGTGGTGAAAGTGGTAACATACATGTTGCTTATTAGCTATTTCTGACAAGAGGATTGCCAAGGCCAGCACAGAAGATTTCACATCAGTTCTTCAAATTCTGCCAAGTAGAAAAGCCCTACATATTTCCAGAATAGCAAGTGTTTCCCTCTAATAGCTACCATTGATCGAGTATCTACAGTGTCAGGTGCTCTACTTACATTATTTTATTCAATCTTTATAAAACACTGCAAGGTAGGTATTATCCCCATTTTGCAGCTGATAAAATAGGTTAAATAACTTGCCTAAAGTCTCCTAGATAATCAGTGGTGGAGCCAAAACTTCAGTGGAGGTCTGCCATAAAGACTGAAGCCAAGGATTCTGCCATAAATCCTGCTGCCTCTTTGGGATTAGAAAACATGAAGGAAAAGTTGAAGAGTGGGAATCCTTGGCAGTTTGCTGCCAAGCCTTACAGTGAAGTCTTCGAAGTGCCTATCATTCTTTTTGGCTCCTGACAGCTCCAGCTAATTGTCTGCCATTAGTCAGTTAAGATTTTTAATTACACTTATATTCTGCTGAGTTAAAATTTCAGCTAACTATAATTGAAACTGGGGACTCAAAGCAAGTTTCAAAGATCACCCACTAGTTTGCTTTGGGTATACGTCTATTTTTGAAAGGTAAATAAGTTTAAAATGTATATGGTTTAAAAAATCAAATATTATTTGAAATGACTTACATTCAGAATCTATGACCTTCCTTCCCTATCCAGTCCTGTTTCCCAGAGGCAAACACTTCTAATAATTTTTATTTTTATTTCTCCTGGTGGTTACTTCCAATCTTTATATATTAGATATATAGCTCCATTTCTTGATTTATCATCTTTGGACATTATATACATTATATAGACTTCAGTTATGATAAATGAAAATATAATTCACTTATATCACTTCTACCTTTCTTTTAGTTAATCCCCATTATCAGTTCTTCTATTCAACATTTGCAACCTCAAGTGGCATATTCAAGCTCCACTTCTTGTTCTATTAACTATTTACAACTATTTCCTTCTTCCTCTCTTCTATTCCCCAACCTCTGTTAGCTATACCTGTTATGTTTACATCATCAAGATAAATAAAGTTTACAGTTTCTTTGAAACCATAGTTCACTCCTCCATGAATTATACAGTGAATTCTGAAACCTAAAAACCAGAAAGTAACATAACATTTCTGGCCTCTATTCAAATGGATTCTCCTTCTTCACATTCCATCAATTGGTCAAAACTATGCCACAGATGAGTTTGCTTTATATTTGGATCATGTCTTTCTCGTATAGAGTTGCTGCAGTTGTTTTCCTAAACCACTTTTCTTCTTATTTTCTGTAACATTATAATAGTTTCACAATTTTCAAAGTTCTCAATATATGGCTTACTCTGTAAGTTCCCCTGTTCCCCAAATTACCAAGACCCTTTCACAGCAACCCATATCTTTTCTCTCCAACTTGACTAATTTCTCCCTAGTCCTGACACCCAGCTGCCAGACTTGGATTTCTTTTTGTTGTTCCTCTAGGTTGAAGCCTTTGTCTTCCATGTTTCCTCTTTCTCAGTTCACTCTTTTGATTATTTTTTCCTGAAACACATTCTCTAATAACTTCATAAGACAGTGTGCATGGGTCATAATCTTTCTGAGTCCTTGAGAAAACTAATCTTTATTCTGACCTCAAACTTGATTGATAGATTAGCCAAGTATAGAATTTTAGAACAAAAAATGACATTCACTCAGAGCTTTGAAAGAATTGCTCCATATCTTCTAGCATCTAGTGTTGCCATTAGGTTAATGTCAGACTGATTGCTATGGTCTGAATATCTGTGTCCCCCAAAATTGATACGTTGAAATCCTAATGCCCAGTGTGATGGTATTAGGCGGTAGTACCTTTGGAAGGTGCTTAGATCATGAGGGTGGAGCCCTCACAAATGGAATTAGTGCCTTTACTAAAGAGGCCTCAGAGAACTTGTTAGCCTCTTTCCACAATGTGAGGATACAATGAGAAGGAGTCAGCTATAAGCCAGGAAGAGGGTCTCATCAGAATGCAACCATGCTGCCACCTTGATCTTGGACTTCCAGTCTCCAGAACTGTGAGAAATAAATGTTTATTGTTTATATCTTACACAGTCTCTGCTATTTTGCTATAGTAGCCCAAGTGAACTAAGATGCTGATTCTTATTCCTTTCTAAGTTGCCTGCTTTTCCTCTTAGAAAGCTTTTAAGATCTTCTATTTCTCTCCAATGAAGCAAAATTTTATGATTTTTTTGTCTTGGTGTGGACCTTTTTATATCTGTTCCATTCAATACTTAGTAGGCCTTTTTTAATCTGAAGACTTGCATCTCCCTCCAATCCTGAGTAATTTTCTTATTTACTTAATAATATCCTCTCCTCTGGTTTCCTCTGCTGATTCAAGAACTCTTACTAGAGCCAATCTGTTATTCAGAGCGTGCAGCTCTTGGGCTGATCTTCTTACCTTTTCTTTCTAATTTTTTCTTTCAAATTCTTCCTCACCTTTCTTTCTTTCTCTCACACCCTTTCATTCTTAGAGGTTTCCTTCACTTTGTCTTCCAATTCTTATATCAATTTATTTTGTTAGCAATCATCTTTTATGTTTCTTATTCAATCCTTTTATTCCATTTTGATAAAATTCTCCCCTGTTTTATGGATGCAATATTTTCTCATGTTCATATAGGGAAACTAATTTTTTTAAGTGTTCTTCTTTCCCATGAATTATTTCCATTTCCTCTGGGCTCATTTTTTGTTTGTTTCTCTTGGCCATTCTCTTTCATGTTACAAGCTTTGCTCAAATATCCGAATAGTCCTCAGACATTTTTCCATATTAAAAAAGGAAGCAATAGAACAGCTGACCAAGAGCTCTGTGAATTAGCATTTGGCTTATCAACTAGCAGATTTTGCTTCAGGCAAACAGGTGGGAAAACAGCCGTAACATCTGTAGATGTCTCTATTCCAGAAGGAAGAGAGCCTTACTCTGGAGCAGTAACCCTCATACTAGTCTTCCTCCAAAGAGTATGATCAATTTTTTTAAAAAAGATTCAGTTTGAGGACAAGAGCTTGCACAGAAAAAAATGGAGGGAGCGGGATCAAGTTCCATGGATCTTCAATTTGTTTCTGTGTTCAGCTCCAGGTCCTATTTCCACCCTTTGACATGCATGCTTTCTCCAAGGACAATGCCTCCCTATTATTCTTTTGGCAATGGATATTCTCCTTTTCTAAAGCCCAGCTACACCTTCTAGCCCTGAAACCTTCTTCACTGTTTCATTACCCAATTATTTCTCCACATGTTTTCTTCCTTCCATATATTTGTTGAAAGAAATGTACTATCCCTATCCCCATATATATACTTAGTTCTTTTAGTTTTTGTTTGTTGTCTTCTAAAAATCTTCTTTACTATAACTTTAATGCCATTGTGGGAAGGGGAAGAGAAAGAAAGGAACAGACAGACAGACAGAGACAGAGAATGAGAGAGAGTGAGAGGGAGAGAGAACTTCTGCCATTTCAAACTGTCTATATAGTTTTTAGGTAGTGTTCCACAAAGCCAAGCTTGTAGGGAGAAGGATAGTAGAAAGAGCAAAGGCAGGACACCAGAATAGGAGATGAGAGATGAGACTTTCCCACTTCAACAAGAGCTCTCTGCTTTTATTATTGTGCTTCTATAGATTTCATTTGATCTTCATATAAGAAAGAATCAAAGAGTAATTCGAGACAAAATACAATCAAGTGATAAAATACGTGGTCCAGAAAATGAGCTTTCAAGAATAGGCTAGAATAGTTAGGGAAAGATATTTAGGAGAGGTGGGACTTTTAGAAAACTCTAGGGCTGAAAGATACGTTGGCAGCAGATTCTACAGTACCTTTTAAGCTTATAGGACCTTGTGTTAACAAGTCTGGGCTTTATCCTAAACATAAAGGAGCAATTAGATGGCTTAAAACAAGGAAGTAAAAAGAACTCATGTGTGTTTTTGAAAGTTCACCCTGACTTCAGATGTATAGATGTGATCATCAGCAAGTGGGTAAGGACTTTTCATATTTCCTCTCACTTGATCCTTACCATGCCCTGTGGAGGTAGGACAGGCAGGCTTTATTGCTATCCCTAATTCACAGGAGTGGAAACTGAGGCTCAGAGAGATTCTATGATGTGTTTGAAGTTACGTCAGTAGTAAATGTTAGAGCCAAGCCAAGAATCTACCTTTCTTAACTCGTTTTGGAGTTAAGTTAAAGGTATAAAGGAACCATTGTGAACTAGTGGTGTTTGGCCAGTATCACAAACTGACCTGTTGGACCATGCCACCATCCTAGCCACATTCCCTGCACATTCAGGTGTGCCTGCCACTAACTTTCCCACCCTTTGGAGCCATGTATCCCAGTCACATTAGGCCACCTAGAGTTCAGAAGAAAAAAATGTGGAAGAAAGACAACAGTGAATTCATCATCTATTGTGTACCCTTCCTTCTCTTCCAAAATCCATTTGAATACTGTACTGAGTTGAATAGTGTTCCCCAAAAATTATGTCAAGCTGGCACTTCAGAACATGGCTTTTTTTGGAAACAGGGTCTTTGCAGATTTAACTGCTTAAGATTGAATCATACTGAAGTAGAATGGGTGCTAAATCTAATGACTAGAATTTTTATAAGAAGGCCTCATGAACACACAGACACACAAGGGAAACAGCCATATCACAGTGAAGAAGGCAGAGATTAGAGTGATGCATCTACAAGCCAAGGAGTGTCAAAGAGTGTCTCAGGACTTCTGGAAGCTGCCAGAGGCTAGTACTAGTCAAGAAAGAGCTCCCATACAGGCTTCAGACAGAGCGTGGTTTCTGCCAACACCTTGATTTCAGACTTCAAGCCTTTGGAACTGTGAAAGAATAAATTTCTGTCATTTTAAGCCACCTGTTTGTGATCATTTGTTACAGTTCCCATGGGAAATTAATATAAATAGTAAATTCAAAGCCAAGCAAAAACAAAAGGAAAAAAGTAATTAGTTGCATTTAAAATGAATACAAAAAAAATTACAAAATATAGGAATGATTTAACAGAAAAATTAAAAACTGACTCCTCGTTTAGTTAGAGACATTTTCCTGGGTGTTAAGTTGTAAAATAAAGATGATGTCAGCCAAAAACATGGGCTTTGAGAGAGGAGAGACTTCAGAGCTGAAGTCCAAAACTGACCCTTGCCCTACCAGGACATGCTTGTACATTGGGTTCCTAGGCCTCCATAATACTGCTCCACATTGTGGAAGCCACCATTTTTAACTGTTGTGTCCTCACAGGCCTAGACACTTAACTAACTTCACCTTACTTCATCCTCAGACATCCCTGACTGGCAAATACTAAGCTCTCAATTAACATTTGTTGACCATCAGACTAACCCTGTGAGGCGCATATTGGCTTGCTTTAGGAAGCCATGTGCTGTCACAGGAAGCTTTTTGGCAGATGATCTCTAAGGTCTCTTCCAATGTTTGAGTGTTATGAATTCTTTGCTTCTATCTCTCAGCTAAGCCAGCATGCAGACTTCAAGAAAGGGCTTTCCTAGTCAATGAAATACTGCCTGTTTCCTGAGCTCCAGCTAAGCTCAGAAATAAACACACTTTGAGGTAAAGCAAAACTCTTCTTTGTCCTGGCTTTTTGCCCATGTCAAGGCAAGTGAATAAAAGTGCAAAGGTGATTCATATTTGTTCTTACTACAGAGACATCAGGCATTTAGGTGCACACACACATACCCTTCTCTCCCACACATGCTTACTCTAACCACGTGCCTGTTACTGAGCCTCACTGGCCCAGACCTGGCTTAACTGGTATCCTAATGGGTGAAGGAGGGTGGAAGGAAATGGAGAGTAAACCTATTTACAGTTAACCACAAAGCAGGCTGATGGATTTCCAAGATGAAGTCCTCAGGACCAAACTGCACTTAACATCCCAAGGTATCTGTCACAGATGACAGCGAAATTAGACACCCCTTGTAATCTGAAATTAGAAAGGAAAAACTTACTGAATGAAGAACCAGGAAATTAAGGCCAAAATCCACCCTACTGGCAATTACTAGCCATGTGACTTTGGACAACTAACAAAAGATTAAGTCATCAACAGGGCAATTGCACAATTCTTCATGCATTGGGAAAATCCCACCGCCATCTTTCTTCGATTCCCTGAACTTCCCACTACTCTCAGATTGTCCACACTGCTGACCATACACGCTGTCATTTGGGTACTCTGCCCTTGTACAGGCTTTTCCCTCCCTCTGGAATGCCCTTCCCAGTCCAACTCCTGAGTGTTCAAACACAACCCTCCCTTTAAGACTAAATTGACAGGATTCTGCAAAGTTGGAATCTTCCTGGGTTCTTTCGGTTTGAAATAATCTTATTCTTCAGCTTGTATAGCATTCTACCTGTGATGAAATTTGATTCTTTCTATCTCATATTTTAGTTATTTGGGGTATATTTGATAACACCTCCTTTCATTACTCTGTGAGTTACTGGAAGGCACATTCTGCACCTGGTTCATCTTTGAATCCCTTGTCATTGGTAGCACATCCTCAGAAAGCCTACAGAAGTTGCCCAAGGACACATAACTCATTAGTCATAAGGGCCAGAGTCCCAGGAAACTAATAAAATTGGTTCATGCAAATAACTCCATGTCACGTGACAAAGAAAATTTTACAAACATATTGAAAACTTTAGGATGCATTAATGACTGTTTTTGAAAAAGACAATTTAAGGAAAACCCCACTTTTTATTGTTCGGTTGAGCCTACTTCTGGGGAAAAGATATGGTGTATATGAATGCTATCATCAAAGGACCAAGCAGGTGTACCAGAGGTGGGCTGAGAGTCTGGATTCTGTGTATATTCCTAAGAAAGACATTTGTGGGTTGCTTTGGGAGTTGATTGTGGCAGGGACAAGAAAATGTTTGTTCAGCAGCATTTAAAACAAAAAATACTCCCCCTCCCAGTGTGCCCCTTATCTATGCAGCATGACTTCAGGCTGGAGGATTAAAACATTTCTTAAAGAATAATGGATCTGTTTGCTTTCAGAGTCATGACCTGTTTCTCCTAATTAAGGTAAACATTATACTTCAGTATAACATGAAGAAGTGAGGAAAGTGAGAAGGTTTTGAAAAATGAAGCACTTTTGTAAATTACCTAATCCTATTTGTTTTATTTCCCAGGTGTTACTAGCCATTCCTATTTGAAGCCTAACATGGCAAACACCATCTATTTGTCCTCTAATGACAAACTTAAATTATTTTTAAGGTCATCTTTGTGATTAAAAGCTCAAGAAGCAGCCATAAATTATCCGGCAGAGCCATCTATTTAAAAATATCATAAATAATCAAACATTATATATAACAAGAAATAAATATCATATAACTCACCCTTTTCCAGCAATCAGACAAAGCCAGATAGGAGGCCAAGTAGCCCCATTCTTCTGCCCCTCATCTGCCCAGTGAATGAGACCTTCCACTCTCGCTGGGGGAGCCTGGCTACTCTCTCTGGGCTGCCTAAGAAAAATCGACTCAGTGTGCAATCCTATCCTAATGCTTGCACATTAAATGCCAGAAATCAAACACCATTAATCACCCCCACAGGGCCTAGTATTGATTTGCATCTTGGGAGTTCTGGCATTTAAGAGCTCTGCTGTGACATCAGACAGTGGAATCAGATGGCCTCCTGGCTTCACCATTCACCACCAAACCACTTAAAGAAAGTTGCTAAAATTCTCTCAGTCTCAGTTTCCTTGTGTGTAAATAGTGTCTTCTTCATAGGAATAAGTTAAGGTATAAATTAGATAATGTATATAAATCACTTAGCACAGTGCTCGCAGATAAAAGCCAATCAAAAAAATATATTCACTGCTATTATTCCTCAAGTGTGTTTCTTGATCAAAATGGAACTTGACCTGCTTTGCTTTGTTTTATGTAGCTTGGAAAACAAATGAGAACAGAGAAGGACACACACAGAGAGACAGTAGAGATTGTGTGCAAGCAGTATAGTTCCTGGTAATATCTGACTGGGAGTTCCTATGAAACTATCATGTTACAGAACACAGGTGGCATTCACCCCAACAGCAGAGCCTGAGACAAAAGCTTGAGTGCCAACTGTTTATTTGGGGATGCCATCTCAGGAGTAACAAGTGGGAGTCAAGAGGAAAAATAAGGAGGAAGAAAAAGCCAACATAAGGATGCATTTCTGAGTTGGCCACTGGTATATGAAACCAGGTACTGGATCTCATGGGACTATATAGGATCCCCATGCTGTCCATCAAGGAAGAAAAGAGAAGCATTGCTCCATCAGCTCCTATAGCCATTGGTCAAGGTTTTCTCAAGGAGCATAAACTCTTGCACAATTTCGGGTTGTATGTGCATGAGTTCCAAGCAATTCCTGAAGGAACCCCATTCTGCATCAATGAAGAAAATACACAGTGAGTAACATGGCATGGGCCTGAGGATTGCACTCATGAAGCTGGTAGAAATCTGTGCTGAACTGATCATCATTGCAGTGACTGGAATAAGAGATAAAGCCAAAGTGATATTAATTTATGAACAGTTCTAATCAATTCGAAGAGGTTGAAATGTTCTTAAAGTAGACATCCAATAAATGAACTGTTTTCTGAAACACATGCTATCTCCAAATCTCTTTAAGTCCTTGCCATTGAATGATTAAAACTTGATTATTTCTTGGCTCTTGACTCAAAAGTTAACATCCCAACCTCATTTACTTCACTCTTTTTCATCTCTATTTCAAAATCAGAAAATCTCAAAGTTGGCAATTTCGACTACCTCCATCAGAAACACGGGTCCTTTCCACAGTGGCCACAACAAGAGGCACCTGGTTTGTGTTAGGACACTCCAAGTGAAGGAAATTTCAGTTTCTCAGGAGACACCTGTTTCCTCTTTCCATAGCTCTATTAGAAAAATAATATGACTTTTGTCTAAACAAGGCAGACTGAACATGCATTAACCGATACCCTTTCTACCAAACATCCCAGGTCTCTTTTAACTATACTATGACAAAGAGTGAGAAACTTAACATAGTTCTAGGACAAGATTATAAATACATGTCCATTGTAAGTGAATACCAATGGTTTCTGTTCCCCTTCTCTGAGAATAGAAAAGAGTGCATTTGCCCAATGAATGACCTGATGCCATGTATCCAAGTTTGTGTTAATATGCTCCACACCACAGCAGCAATCAGAGCTACTACTTGCTTGAGTTTACAATAGTAAACTATCATTCTCCAGGATTTGTCTGGATTTTGCAGAGGTCAGCCTGGTGAATTAAACGGGAATATGACAGGAACCATTCTGTATCTTTAGGTCTCGAAGTGTGACACTAATTTCTGCCATTCCTCTCTCTACCAAGGCAACGTTTTAATTTACTATCTGACTGGGGATGTGACCAGGAGAAAGTTACAGCAATTTTTCTTCATCTTTTCCCATTATGGTTGTTCTCACCCAAGGATTCATTCAGAGGATGCAATAACCACCAAGCACATCTATTCCAATTATACATTCAGAGAACTGGGAAATGATTATCAGTTGGGTCCCAGTGAGATGGACCTGGGCCAGAACTACATTTATTACTTGGTCTCCATATACATTCACTATAAGAGTGGGGATAAGAGATGAAAAGGAGACAGGATGACACTCAGGGTTCTTGGGTATCAACATCAACTTGAAACCAATATCCATCAGTCCTTAACAGGTTCAGGTATTTCTTTCTCACCAGGGCTTTCCTTATTGCTTTGGAAAATAATATATTCTGTGACCCCTCCCATAGGACATAGTCCTCTTCTGTGGTATATCCATTCTTACATGTGTCAATCTCTGAGCCTTTTAATCTTTTCCTCCAAACTCATCAGCTGTGACAATCTTGCATTTCTCTCTCACTTATGTACTTCTAGGAACCATCCTATTGTTATATTTAAACTATCTCTCAGGTTCCTTGCCAGGGTATAAAATTCTGTACCTCAGGAGAGCACTCCCAAATCAACAAACTCTTACTCAGCCCTGCATTCCATGCTTTCCTAAGAATCAGCCCATCTGTCCCAGCTCTTGCTGGCACATGTTGGCTATACTCTGAAGTTCCTCTAGGGTATAGTGCCTTTCCTTCCTCATCAGGCCCAGCATGTCTCCACTATGGTTATATTGTGACTTAAACCCAGGAGACAATGTAGAGAAGGTCCTAGAGAGGAATCATTTAGTGTGGGAGAGCCCTATCTATTATCTTTAGACAAGAGGGAAGTACTAGTCCTTAATACAGTGAAAGAGGCCATTTCTCTGGTATCAGAAGTTTTAGAGGATTCTGGGGATTCAAGATTTGGGAGTGCATCAACCTAGATGCCTCCATTTGATGTGGCAAGATGCTTTTCCAATTTGTTCTTGCCAACCTACATGGCTTAGGAAATTAAACCTTTAGAGTGCAATTATTCTTACAGTGAAGCCCTGAGCCTGGTCCTCACTTTTCTGTATCACTTGGGATGACCAACTTATCCCAGTTTGCCTGGAGCTTTTCCAGTTTTAGATTGAATGTCCCACAGATTGGAATGTCCCACAACTCCTAGGATGTCATCTCTAAGCCCTTGGATTGTCCTGCCTGGTGTGTCTCTGTTTAGCTAGGGAGTCTTGGACCACTACATATAATCTAACAATATGACTTATGGTAGGTGCTTTGTGTCATGAGGGGTCAAGTTGACCTCTGAAGAATTTGGAAACTGAGGTCAACCATGGCTATGTGATTGTGGGGAGTCATTTTAAGACATGTGAAATGGCACAATAAGGAACAAAGGATGTTTGTGTACTTGGCAACTATGTAAGAAGTCAAGTCTGTAAAGTGCTGAGATAATCAGTCCTCAAGGACATGAGAAACTGTAGTACTGTAACCAAGTTTTGCAAAACACCCTCAGATTGTATAAATATGCTGTGCTAAATAAACTCAGAGAGACAGATGAGGTTCTGTTCTCCCTCCTGCACTCTTTCTGTCTGCTTTTTCTTCTTAGTCCCCGCTCCCCCATTCAGGAACCTGATTCGACTTCATTGGCTGGCTTCCGACATGTGATGGAGCCCCAAATAAAGACTTTGGACAGTAAGGCTCATGTGAGCTTACATGGTTAGCAATATTCCATGTGTTTTCTCACACACTGTTGCTGAGAAAGTTAGTTCTGTCCACATTCCACTGAGAGAGAATAACTGGAAGCTCCTTAATGTGAAACTCTCCTGGATGATATTCTTTCCTTGGGTGATATTAATCTGTATCCTTTCATTGTAACAAGCTGCAAACATGAGCATACAGCTTTCAGTGAGTTCTGCGAGTTCTTCTAATGAATTATTGAAACTTAGGATGATCTTGGAGACCCCAAAACTCTGCAGTTGGTGAGTTGGTGTGGGAAGTCGGGGTGGTCTGATGGAATTTTGCATACCCCTACTTTGATCAGTCATTGAATATGATATGTGTTGCCCCTAGAAAGGTGGTAATTTTGGGTGAGGTTTCTTTCTGCCAAAGCAAACCCAATGTGAGAGCGAGGGGAGAGGAGAGGATGGCTGACAGCTGGGGGTTTTCTGTTAATTACACTCTCATGAACTGAGGAATAATGTTCTTGGCAAAC
This sequence comes from Macroglossus sobrinus, assembly GCA_004027375.1. Classification (NCBI taxonomy): domain Eukaryota; kingdom Metazoa; phylum Chordata; class Mammalia; order Chiroptera; family Pteropodidae; genus Macroglossus; species Macroglossus sobrinus. The sequence continues at coordinate 203,569 of PVKZ01000963.1, forward strand.
ACATCACAGCATCCACCACAGTGGGACAGGTTTAAAGGACTAGATTAATATTTCTTTGAAAGGAAAGAAGAAGATTCACATGGCCAGTAAAAGGGAAGGATGCTTCATGGAATGTGGAAAAAAGTTGTATTACTCTTTCAATGTTTGGAGGGAGGGAGGAAACTAGAAAATGATATGCTTGTTTCATGGAAAAATTCTGTCTGTGTTATCATATGTCCACCATGATTTCTATGACTATACTCAGTAGCTCACCTTTCTAATCCAGTGGCCAAAGGCCGTATAATCAGTATTCATAGCTTGCTAGAATCCTCTCAGCAATATCCACATGCTGACTTTAACAATTTTGCTAAAATTTGAAACCAATACATAAAGTCAGAAGCCAAAACAATAGCATTGCTGTGTGTTATTTTGTCCATGAACTGGACAGTCCTCTTTGTGATTTACATCAGGGCCAAAGCCACAAACATGGATGGGTGTCGAGACTGCACTGACCTCATAAGAATGCAATTCTAAAGAAAACACCTATAAGATATAGTAAGTAATGACCATCCAATACACACCCAATTCCAAGTCAATTTCATTAAGGCCTTCTGTGATGGGTCTATAGTCACTGAATAAAGTATGCAGCAGATTTTAAAGTTCTAGTGAAGAATTTAAAAGGCCATCAAGTTTTCACTGGCCTTCCCTATCTCCAACTTTGGCCTCCCTCTAAAGTTCGAATGACTTTCTCCAATCTAGAAAGCCTTGTTTGTTATTAAACATCTCTCAAGAAAGAGTTTCTACAATTTCCCTTGGTAATCACTTCTTATGTTCTTCAATCCTGAAATTTGAATGAAAAAAATTTAAGACATTCCCTTCTGCCATACTGCCAAAGAAAATAGATTTGGGCTATTCTGCTCTGGTCTGAATTTTAAGTGTTCGGTAAATATGAAATTTCTTCTTCTTTTCCTCTTACCCTTTCAGACACTTGGCAAGCAGTCACATTAATATTCTACTAACCCCAGCAGAGTAAACAGCCACTACTTTTCACTGATGACTCTCCTAAATCAAATGATATCATGGCTGCACAAAAGGGCTGTGTTTCAACTCAGGAACCACAAAGGGATGGATTCATGCCAAAATCAAAATTCTTTTTCAGAAAAGGCTCTGGTAAAGAAAGGTTTTACCCAAAAACAAACCCATTCATGGATCCTGAATAGAGTAAGCATTAAGTCCACAATTGAAGTATAGTCTTCTTTATCAAACTTGAGCGCAAGATAGAATTTTTTTTCTTTAATCGAACAGTTAATCGACTTCTCTTCCATCTTTCATATCATGACAGATGAATGCTTAAATATAAGATTTGGGATTTAATGCTCATCCTAAACTTTATTATTTTATAGCATTAAAAGATATTCCAGTAATCACTATAATTACTATACATGCAAAGTAGATTATAATAATGCAATTTGTACGTGAATTTGGGAAGATAAAAGTGGAAGAAACAAGAATTCTTAAGCACCTTTAAATATTCAAAAATAGGCCATAGGATCATCCGTCTTTCGAGTCCAAAATCCCTAGTGCCCACAGTAAGCAGACAGAGAGGAGGGGCAGTAACGCACTCAAGAGAGCTGAGTACCCTGACACTGGAGAGCAAAGGTAGCTGCTATTTAGAAACACAGCACTGTTTTCTTACCCAGTGTTTCCAGACATAATTTTCCCAGAGAAACTGGAAATTTGGGTTTCATGTAAAATTTAATCATTCTTAAAACTCAAAACTCTGGGAGTCCAAATTCGTTTAAATGCCACCTTTAGCTCAATCACCACCTGTCAATTAAAAATAGGTGAGATTCTGCTTAAGTTGAAGGTAACTTAGTCAACACTCAAGATCCCTTCCAGTTCTACAAAATACTCTGCACAACAAATCACCACAAATCTACTGGTATAAAACAATGATTTTATTATGCTCAGGATTCTGTGGTCAGAAACCCAGGATTGGACACACGAGGATAATCTGCCTGTGTGCATCTCAGCTTCAGCTAGGAAGATTCAAATGTCTGGGATAATTGAATAATGGGGGCTGGAATCATCAGGAGCATCTTCATTTGCATGTCTTGCATCTGGACTGGGATGTCTCAAACTTTGGGCCTAGTTGAAACTGTCAACTATAGCCGCAGTGCTTATACATATGGCTGTTCCATGTGTTTGGAGCTTTCACTTCACACAGTGACATCCAGATAAAAGGATCCTTACACAGTGGTTCAGGGTTCCAAGAGCAAATATTGTGGCAAAAAAAAAAAATACTTTCGTGGCCAGCTTCAAAAGTCATATAGCATCATTTCTGTCATACTCTGTTATTTGAAGCAGCCACAAGCCCACCCAGATTTAAAGGGAGGGAACATAGACCCAATCTCTCTATATAAAAAGAGAAAGAATTCACAGCCATTTTTTTTTTTAACCACCACAGATGGAAAAAGCTTGTGTTTGGATGCCAGAAAGATCAGTATTCAAAACCTGGCTCTACTTTTTACAGAGTGGCAGTAGCAAATTATTTAATGCCATTAATTCCCAACTTTCTCATCAGATTAGAAATGTATGTGAAATCCATGACACATCAGTGAATGGTAACTAATAGCTCCATTTTTATTACATTGTGGAGGAAGGACTATTTTCTTAACTGGAATCCCCTTGTAGTTTTATGGTATTTGTTCCAGGGTGAGTGACTAATCTGCCAGGCATTTTATTTACTGACAACACACCCTGAGAGTCTAGGTTGATACAAAGAAACGAATAATGACCCACCCAGGGTATAGCAAGGAATTCTCATACCAGTCTCATGATGGTGCTAGCTTTGACATGCTCAAAACATTGAGCAAAGAAACATCCTTTGAAAATGGCTGCCTGCTCTAAAGTCTGAAAATAAAGAACAAAAAAAAAAAAAAAAAAAAAAACATAAGTCTGTAGCTTTTAAGAGAGAGAAGCAGCAAGAAATACTGAGTGGGCAAGTAAGGAGCCTACAGTGCTTGTCTGCCTTAAGTTAAAGGAGTGTCTTAGTATCTGTACATGTTATAAATAATATAATCACCTCTGTGCAATTGGACAGTGCTAATGGAGCCAGTGAAGCCTGCAGTATATAATATTTATTTGAAAGAGAAAATGATTTCACTTTCATTTTATTTCTGGTACAGCAAAGCATTCGAGTAGCACACAATGAGCCCTTCAATTACATGTTTAATTCATTCAGATGATTTGTGCACAGCAAGGAGATTTTAATCTCAGGAATTCTTAGTAAAAATGTGGTTAGGTTAATATAGTTCTCACAGGCTTCTTAGATTGGAGTCTACTTAACATCATTTCACAGACTAAGCCTTAGAGGCGTAAAGACTGGCAAGGCCCAGCAGGCAACAGTAAAACTTTCCTCTGCTATGTCAGTTTCTCAGTGATGGTTTCTCACACCTTCCAAGCCAGACCACCTCTCATACTGAGTATACACAGGACATTAACTCTCTCGTATTTGTAATAAAATAGTTATTTGTGTAATTATTTGTAATTGCCAAGGTCCCAGACTAGAATGAAAACTCCATGTGGTCAGAGACCGTCTTATCTCAGTTCCCAAAACAATGCCTAGCTCATGGTAAGTATTCAATAGAATTCGGTGAATAAATAGTCTGCAATACATCATTGTTTGAAGATTGACATGGAAAGGAATCCATTTGTTTTCCAGATCAGGCTATAAAATAGTATATAAAGTAGGGAGTAGAACGTAGTTCCTAAGAGTGTTAGATGAATGTGGGCAAGTTATTTGTCCTCAGTGAGAATCAATTTCTCAACTGTAAAAGAGGCATTAATAATTCAAGTGTAAGCAGCTGCAGGAAAGATTGGGTGAAAAAATTAATTATATAAAATAATAAAAATACTCACCCAAGTTACTGAGGCATGCTATACTGAAGACAGAAATCATTTTATTTTAAAAAGTACATTTCTATGTGTATATAAAAAATAAAATTTTTCATATGAAATTGTTAATATGAATTTGTTGGTGGGATTTTACATATTTTTTATTTTCTCTTCATATTTTTCTCTATTTTCTACCCAATAAGGTCATTTTCATTTTTTGTGATTGGGAGGAGATAATAACTTGGTTTTCTTTTGTAGCTCTAGCTGCTTGACTCTTTATTATAAAGCAGAACATGCTGGAGATGGTTTGCCCGGAAAATGATCTTAGACTTATTTGAGGGAGGAAAATCAAATAAAAGCTTAAGATGGCTGAATGGAGAAAAGTGTTATCTGGTCACATTCTCTAAATTCCATTGAAATTATAGAGGAAACTTGCACACAAAAATAAATTTTAAAAGAGTTTAAAAACCAAGAGAGTTGCCACTCACACATCAGAACTTTGAGAATCTGAAGACTCTGCAGTTTTATAAAGACAAATGAGAGGTCCATCAATAAAGAACTCTAAAACAACTCTATGATCAGAAGCAATAGGGATAAAAGCAGGAATAGGTGATTAGTCTGGTCACAGATTTTAAAAGAGTGAAAGAACCTCGTCCGTGCCCTGAGAGAGTGCCTGATGTCTGTTTTTGCTCTGCAATGTGGAGATTTTGAGAGGATATTCTCAGAGTAGATACTGGGACTGAGACAAAGTAATTTCCTAAAACATTTCGAGCTACCTCAAAAGAAGAAACAAACCTTCATTTGAAGACAAACTACTGTTCACCCTAAAGGAAAGTCTAGCCCAAGGGGACCCATCACTGCTCTTCACTCAAGAACTAAAGGAAACAGGGATTTCCACTTGCACTAGGAAAATATATCTGAGCTATCAGTTCATTTACACACATTTATCTAAAAATATGAATGGTCATATTGTCAAACATTCAATAGAAATCAATAGCTAACAGAATAAAGGAAAGGAAGAAGAAAGAAAAGAGGGAGGGAGGAGGAAAGGAAAAAATAAAACAAAAATATAGTTTTAGCATGTCTGGAAGAATCTTTGAACTCCATTTATTAAGAGAAAATCATTAACAGTAGAGAGAAAAAAAAAAAAAAAACAGGCTACGTTCAAAAACCAAGAGCTCCCTAGGCACGGGGCTTCTCCTCTGTAACAAGGACCCAGAGCCCAATGGAGCAGTATCTCTGTGTCCCTATGAAACAGCATGATGAACCAAAGATTCCAGGCTCAACTATCATTTAAGTGTCAGGGAAAAATAAAGACATTTTTAGACACAAAAGTACTCAGAAGTTTTAAAACTCAGAAAATTTTTCTGAACAAATTACATGAGAATACACAGTATTAAAATGGAAAATGAATCTAAAAAAAAGAACGGATTGCTTAAGAAAAATGGTAGTGGGTAAAAAGAAACCATAAATGTATAGTAAATGCTAAATAAATAGCATGGCATTAGCCTTAAATTGTTTTTAAGAGAGAGGTGGAAGTCACATACCAGTTCTTAAATGCTTGGCTCAGAAGTGGCACAGGTCACGTACGCTTAGAGCTGGTCAGAACTAGTTCACAGCTACATCTAACTGCAAAGGGATGGGAAACCTAGGAGAGTGGGTGAATATATTACTATGTTAATATGAAACATCCTCACCATAGCTCACGCTGCTTTTTTCTTCTCAGCAGAAGAAAAAATAACATGTATCTTTCAACATGTTATATCTTTTTTTGACCTTCTGATGGTTTTCATAGTAGAGTCTATTTTTCTAGAAATTAATATTGACCCCTCCAACCTTTTTTTGGTTATAAGTTATATGGTATAACTTTATCCCTTTATTTCAATCTTTCTGTGTCATTTTATTTTGTCTCTTGTAAACATCGAATATAGATTTTATTCTTTAACTTAATATAAGTGTCTCTACCACTTTATACATTATTTTAATCTAACTACCTTTGTTCTGATAATTGATAAGATAACTATTCCTACTCCTACTGTCTTTTTCTTTTTTATGTGCTATCTTTGTGGGGAGGTTTTCTTCCCCATCTTTTAATTTTTGCTGATTAAAAAAGTTTTTTTTTCTTTTTTGCTCCAGTTATTTGGATATTACATATTCTATTTCCACTTTTCTCCAGATTAAATTTACACTGAACATGTGTTTAAAAACCTTTAATTAAATGTTGAAAAAAATTTGTATATATGAGCTTCTTTTGAAACAGGGCACGATGCTTATCATGTTTTCACTTAACTCCTTCCCTTTGCCTCTACCTCTGTCCAAAACATTTTTGAAATTCTAGTTTCTTGTTGCTATATTATTATTATTATTATTATTATTATTATTATTATTATTTTAAAGTTAGGCCTCTATTTACTAATTAATCATTTCTTAAAATTGCCAAGTAAGATTTACTCTGGTAATACAACTAAGGTTCAAATTTAGGACATTTACTCCTACAAATCACTATGTTAACTTAGTAAATATCCTTAACTTCATAAAAAATAGTTACAGCAAATATTATACCTTAGGGTGAAATAGTAGAGGCATTTGATTAAAATTCAAACCAAAGAAAGATGCTACATTGTATTATTCTGAAGGTCCTAATCAATACAATTAGATACGAAAAATGAATAACATTTCATAAGTATTTGGGAAAAAGAGACAAAACTGCCAGTATTGTCAGATGACATGATTATCTATTTTTCAAAAGTAAAGAAAATAAACCAAAAACATAAAGAACCATTAGAAAGTTTGAGTAAGGCAGTCAATCACAAGATCAATATATAAAAATCAATAGTTTTAAATATCAAAAAAAAAGTTAATGAAAATTTCAATAAAATCTAAAGATCCCCAGAGGAACAAAACCTATGGACTACCTAGAAATATCCAAATAAGGAGATGTACAAACCTTATGAAGGAAACTATTTTACTGAAGCACTAAAAAATTTTTCCAAATACATGAGAAAGACTATATTTTGTAAAATATCAGTTCTACCATATTTAATTTATAAATTCAAAAAATGCCAGTCAGAATAACAACATGATTTTTTATGGAACTTGAAAAGCTGAATCTGAAGTTCACTTAGATATCAAGTGCACAAAAAAATAGCCAAAGTAAAAAATGACAGTATTTTACAGGGCAATATTGGCATGATAACAAACAATGAAATAGACTAGACAGTTTCAGAAACCAAATGCAAATTTAGGATACAACAAAGAAAGGATGAACTAGACAATGAATGATGTTGGAACAAATGAAAGAAAAAATATAAAATTAAATTCTTATCTCACATTATATGCAAGAATAAATTCTGGTTAAAGATCTAAATATTAAATAGTTATCAGAAGAAAGTTTAAAATAATCTTTATAATAATCTTTGAGAATGTTCTTCTAAATAAAATACAAAATGTATAAATCATGAAAGGGAAGGTTACTGATTTGACAACTTACAAATTTAAAACATCTCTAAAGCAAATACCACCATAACCAAATTTTTAAAAAAGTAAAAAATCAAGAAGTAATATTTGCACTATGATAAAGTTACTATCCATTTACCTAGAAATTGATAAGAACAATTTTTTTAAAAAAATTAGGTATGATTAGGTAATTAACAGAAGAAACATAAATGGCAAGTAACATGAGAAAGCATATTCAATTCCACTATGAATCAGAAATTAATATCAAAATATAATGACATCATTTTTTCATCTCTCAGACTGGCAAAATTTTTAAAGATTGGTTATATTTATTTATGAAAATATAGAAATGTAGCAAAATGGATAAATATACATCATTGTGAGAATGCAATTTTGTACAGTAGTGCCCCTCTCATCCCTGAGGGTCACATTCCAAGTCCCCCAGTGGATGTCAAACTACAGATAGCACCGAACCCTGTATGTACTATGGTTTTTCCTTACATAAATATCTATGACAAAGTTTAATTCGTAAATTATGCACAGTAAAAGATTAACAACAGTAATAATAAAATAGAAAAATTATAACAATATACTATAATAAAAGTTATGTGAATGTGGTCCATCTCTCTCTCTCTTAGTAAATTAGTATGAATTTCTTTTTCCTTCTTCACAATTCCACAGGTAGAACACTCATTGTTACCATAGACCTTAGCAACCTTGGTATTTTCTTTCTTTAAGTTGAGAACTTTCACCTTTTCACTTAAAAGAAGAACTTTATGGCTTCTCTCAGGCATATCCTAATTGCCGGTGTCACTACGCTTGCACTTTGGAGCCATTATTAAGTAACATAAGAGTTATTTAAACACAGTACTGTGACACCTCAGTAGTCTGTTAACTGAGACATTACTCAGTGACTAATGGGCAAGTAGCATATATAGCATGGATACAGTATTTTCAAGCTACAGATGACCAAAGGTAATTGCAGAAAGCACAACTGCAGATAAAGGAGGACTACTATACAGACTTTTTGATGGCCACCTTGAAAATATCTAGTTAAATGTGCAGACACTGGGCTCTTCCACTTCAAAGACTAGATCCTACGAGATGCTCATACAAATGGCCCAAGCCAAACCACATGTACTGGCATAATCATTGATCCTTGTTCATTTGGATTCAGGCTAATGTCCATCACTAGAATAGTTATGCCATTGTGCTACAATGCAGTCACTAAGATTATAGGCGTAAAGCTGCATGTACCCAGGAGGAAAGATTTCTAAGACACTTTGTTAAATAAAAAAAACAAACCACAGAGTAATACGAATGGAGAGCTGGCTCCATTTATCTTTCTAAACTATATATATGTATGTTTTATACTATATATAAATGTATAGGAAAAGGTCTGAATGATACAAACCAGTTAACAGTGGCCCCTACAGGGAGGAACAGCATCAGTAAATGCAGTGAACAGATGCTTTAACTTCTCATCCTATATTCATCTATATCTTTTGAATTTTTATAGGGAACAAGTATTCACATATTACCTCTATAATTAAAAAAGAAGTTGAAATCAAGTATCTCTAGACGTCCTTGTTTTATTCCCAGCCACTAAGTCCTGTCCTTAGAGCTTATAACACACTCTGTAAACAAAAATCTTACTTCAAACTTTATCTTGTTTTCCTGGCTTATTTTCCCATTGCCCCATGTGTGTTTGTACTGACTGCTTTGTGTGTACCTCTGTGAGCGCCCTTAACCATTCAAGGAGAATCTCAGTGAGTACTGTGAGCAGTAGAGCATCCTGAGTGTGGAGCCCTGGGATCCAGTCCATTCAGGTCTGCTTAGCAGCTGTGCATCCTGGAATAGGTCCTGGCTTCTCTATGCCTTGTTTTTGCCATCCATAAGGCGCAGAGGCTGGCACAGTGCTCTCAATGTCCCTTTCCAGTTCTTAGCTTTGGGGATTTATGTTTCAGGCTCCTTCTTCTCTCCACACACATCCTAAAGGTGCTGCAGCAGGAAAGTGTGAATGCTCAGCTCCCTTCATGAGCACAGATCACAGAGATTTGCCTGTATGTCCATGTAGGGCCAGGGGCTGATGAGGAATTAATGAATCACTTGTCTGCTATAAGAATTTACACAGAAAATCATTTTTATTTCCCCCATAACACTACTCATTTGGAAAACAGATCAATACTTTATGCTGGAGGCCTCTTTGTGAGGGTCTGGTGTGGTTTCTGGCCAGCAATCACAGTGACCCACCCAAAAATCTGAAGTAAGTGTCCCCTTTTGGGAGTGACTATCTCTAATTTGTCTTCCCTTGTCAGTGAAACAACTCCTGTCACACCACCAACTGCCCTTGGTTTGGTTTGGTTTGGTTTTCATATTTATACATCCCCCCCATTTATTATGTATAAATAACATTTATGCAAGTATTTATATAAAGAATATGTTCAACTTTAAAACTAGTAATACAACAAATACCCATCTATACCCACTGTTGTGTCTCCACAACCCTCTGTCTTTGTGACAGCAATGCTTTTCTTACTGCCCTGTATTAACTATCCTGATTTTTTGACATTAACAAAAAATTTTTTTGCTTTTCTTTATACTTTTACCAAATATGTCAATTTGCCTTTTAAAGAAACATTTTTTTTTCTATACAGTTCTTATGGGAATTAAATGCAATGCTTAAAATGCTTAGTACAATGCTTCACACATAAGTGCTCAAAATGTCATCTGTTATCATTATTATTTTAAACTTCCCTTGATATAATACAAAAGAACCTTTATTTATTCAGCAATTCATCTCTTAATCAGTAAAACATTTCATTCATTTCTTAATCACTTACTTATCTCATCTCTAGATCATCTCACCTCTGCCATGCTAGATGCTATAAAGCCATATAGTTTGGGGGTGTTTTTTAATCTTTTTCACTTTTTATTTCTAAATAATTATAGACTCACAGGAAGTTATAAAAATAGTACATGAAGTTTTTGTGTACCCATTACCCACCTTCTCCTGTCATCTTATATGTCTATAGCACGTGATCAAAACCGGGAAATCAACATTGGCACTATGCAATTAGCCAGACAACAGACCTTCCTTAGATTTCATCAGTTTTCGCATGGGCTTTCTTTTTTGGTATGTGCTTATAGATAATCCTGTGACATTTTATCCCATGAGTAGACTTGTGTAACCACTACCACTATCAAGATATAAAACTATTCTGTCACCACAAAAGAATTCCCTATGCTTTATAGTCACACCCTTTCTTTCTTACCTACTCCATGGCAACCACTAATCTGTCCTCATCTCTATAATTCTGTCATTTTGAGAATGTTATGTAAATAGAATCTTACAATATGTAACTATTTGCAATAAGCAATGCAGCTTTACACTTCTTGAGAAACTGGCCTTATACACTGACCCTGGATTTCTTGATTGGGGAGAATTTCTTGACTAGATTTTTTTCTGAGAATTAATTCCATCTTCAGATCATGTCGTGTTTCCTTCCTGAGGAAATCTGAGAATCTAAAGAAACTCGGCAGATAAAGGATTTAAGCATTAGAATTCCCCCAGGACATTAGAAGGTGTATCCATGAGCATCCCAAATGAAAGAAAGGGAAGAGTATCAGGTGATAAACCTGGAACTAGATCCTCTAAGATATCTAGGGGTCCTGATGTGAGCTCTGTAATTAATGGCAAGAGCGTTCAGTTGTTACTCGCACTGGAAATTAGCAAACTTCTTGGAAGAGGTTTATCGATAAATGTTAGAAATGATTTTCAAACACATTGTCAATCCCTTCTACCCACAGCTGACCAAAAAAAAGAGATTGTTTGCAAATTGGACAGCAAGCCAGGAAAACAATCTAAAAACCTTTTCAATCAGATGTTTTGGAAAGCGTTTGTCTCCAAACAATCCTTGCCAATTTTCCAGGCTGTTCCTTTGTAAGCTCATTTTTGAAGATTCCTCACAAAGCAGGACCTGGAAGAAGAAACATGTTTTATTTCGTGATACAATGAAGTCCTTTGTCCAACAAATAGATGTGATAATATCACTGTGTTGGATACACTATCCCCTTCTCCAAAGTGGTTGTGGCTGCTTTTTTTAATTTTTGCACCTTCAGTCTGGTTGAGAGCAGTCTGGTTGAAAGCACCGAAAGAATGGTGCTAAAAGCCTCTTTACAGACACTTCAGGGGCATTCTTTTGTTTGAATTTACTTCCCCTTTCCCACTCTGTCCCTGGCACCAAACTCAGCCTTACAAATCAGCTCAGACTGGCAGGAGGGATGAAGTCAGCAGGGGCTGTGCCAAGTTCCTCTCCAGGCGCTGCTCACTCAGGCCTTGCTAACCTTCTTTCCGTATAGAAAGGGAATATCGACCACTCTCGGAAGCAGAACTTTGTACACACGCAAGTAGCATTTGGGGACAATTACAGCAGAGACCCTCCCCACTTTCATTTCACCTAGACTACTATATCACACAGAGTTGAACACTTTGAACTTCCCTTTGTTTAATATTAGGAGTCCTTCCTGATTCTGAGACTGATTCCTAGAAGGGCGTTCCAAACAAAGAAGCATTTCTGTAAACCAATGACATCAAAAATTACTTTCTATGACAAACCACTTACTGTCTCCCACTGGACTAGAGAGATCACTCTCATAAGTGCTAGTTTTCTAAAACACACAAAAGCACATTAAAGGGTACAGACACAGTCACTGATGGTGTTTCTCAATTGCAGGTGCATGGATTTTTAGGCACCTAACTTCTCAACTGGAACAGTTTTGCCCTCCAAGGGACATTTGGCAATGTCTAGAGACATTTTTGGTTGTTGAGACTGGATGGAGAGTGCTATTGGTATCTAGTGGGTAGAGGCTAGGGACACTGCTAACCATCCTGAATTTCACAAGACAGCCCCACAAAAAGACTTGCCTGGTCCTAAATGTCAGTCCTGCTAAGGCTAAGAAACCCTGGTGAAAGGAAAGCACAGGGTCTTTGAAGACACGTAGCCTTTGGAGGACAAAGGCGTAGTCTCTTAGCTGCCTACACACCAACTCATGAGATATAAACACAAACCACAAAAATAACACTCATCTTCTACTTGAAGTGACACTAAAGAAAACACAGAGTATATGGCAAAAGATACAAAACAGAGGGAGTATTAAAAATAAGAACATAAAATAGAGTGATTGCCCTAGCATCAAAAATCTGTTGTAACAGTCAGGTAGGTCCATGAGGTTTGTCTGAAAACAGAGGTCACATCCTCTCATCTCCCATGTCCCAGAAGCAGACACTTCCAAATCTTTTCATGGTTTCTTTTGCCATTTGTCTCCATATCTCTAAATAACAGTACTACATATTATACTGCTATTATTAAAATATAAATATACTTGAATATGCTAGCCTACTGCTTCTTGATTTTTTAAGTTTAAAATTCTCTACAGTCTTCCAACCACCTAAGATGAGAACTTAGCTTTTTCATCACCCGTAATCACTGCCGCTTACCCCAACACCATATAAACACTCATTTCCTTTCCCCTCTTCTGTCGACAAGTTGTTTTATGATTTTGAGTGAATCAATATTCGATGTTTATATTATGACTATGTAAATAATATTCACTGATTAATTGTCTTCTATATTTTGATTACTTTTCCTTTCCTGTACCTTTTGTCTTTCCTGCAGGTATTGTCTCCTTTTTTATTTCAATAGTTTTCTGTGGACTCACCACTAAGTCAATCTTTAATTCTTTTCCACTTGTTATTAATTCCTTCAATATATTCAAACCCATGAGGTCTTCTTTCAGTTTCACTTCCCTGAAGAAGTCTCTCCCCAAACTTTCTTATGTGCTCCAATCTGTAAAACCTGCTCTCCAAAACAGCTGTCCTGACGCCATGTTGAAATCACCTTTCACCATCATCCTGGCAATTCTTTGGCCTTACTTTCATGTTGAATCTCAAATCTTCCTCTTTCTTAATTTGCTCCATCCCTTTTGTGAAACATCTGATAAATAGTTCATGGGAGATATATTTTTTAAGACTTGTATATCTGGAGGGGAAAAATGTGTTTTACACCCAATTTGTTAGGTATTTTGACTGAATTTAAATTTTTAGTCTATACATCACTTTCCATCTGAACCTGGAATGCATTGCTCCATTTCTTCTGGCTGCTGCTGTTACTCTTGAAAAATCTGAAGCCATTCCTATTTGCAGTTATGTTTTTATTTTTTCTCTGGAACTTTTAGAATTTCTTCTTCATTCTTAGTGTTCTACATTTTTAATATGCCATGACATATAATGCTTTAATCGGGAGCTGAACATTGGGAATTTTACGCTGCTGAGTGCTGGGTTTTGTTCTATTCATTTTAAAGAGTGTTGAACTTTGTTCTGGAAGGTATTTAAGTTACTTGTACATTAGTTTAATCCTTTTGAGGCTTATTTTTAAACTATTTTAAAGCACATCTAGAGTAGACATTATTCAAGGGTTAATTTAATTCTCTTTCAAATACATGCCCTACTGGGCTCTCTACTGAATGATCTGTGTATTCCACAAGGCCACTTCAGTTCCTACTGGGGTTCTTTGTGTGCTTCAGTTCAGACAACACACCTAGATATCAGCAGCTTGGGGAGTTGTGGGGCTCACCTTACATGTCTTCCTTCTCTCAGAGATCACAGTCCTGCTCTCTCTACTGTCCAATGTTTGGATAGTTGTTTCATATAATTTGTTCTGATTTCTAGTCATTTTGGTAGGAAAACAATTCTGGGCTCAATCAGCCCGTGGCCAGGAGAGTAAGCCTGGTGTTACACCGGTTGGACACTTTTAATTTACAAACATATGTCTTTCAAATCTAGAAAAGCCTCATATTGTTCCTTTGATAAATTTCTCTCTTCTGTTTTCTCCGATCTCATTTTTTGGGATTTCCATTAGTTGGATGTTGGACATTCTGAGTGTTTCTCTACTTTTCTTGCTTTTGCTCCTCTATTTTCTACTTCCTTTTCTTTTCATTCTGTCTTCTGGGAGATTTCCTCAAATTTACCTTTCTAGTAAAGTTTTTATTTCTACTCTACATTTTGGTTTCTAAAAGCATTTTCTTGTTTTCTAGATGTTCCTTTTTATAGTACCCTGTTCTCATTTCATGGTTGTGTAAAAGAATGTTAAATGGCCATTCTGGAATAATCTTACTCTGACAGCATCATTATCTTATTAATTTTCATGTATACAATACCTAGCACAATGCCTGAACTAATGTCAGTTAAATCATTGAATACCTTATGTATAGATGAGTTGAAAAAATAGTGGAATAAGAAGCAGATCTGGATTAGAGACACAGGCTTAGCTATTAACTAGCTATAAAAATTGTAAGCAAGTCATTTTTTTCTCGTTAAGTTTCAGTTTCTTTATAAATGAAATGGAGATACTATATTCTCTCCTGGCTACCATCCAGGGCTGCTGTAAACATCAAGTGAGGTTCTGAGATCAACACATAAGGCAAAAAATCTCATAGAGTTAAATTGCCTTCAGGAAAATTCTTAAAACATTCATTGAGCTATATTACAAATGGTCTTATGTGTACAGCTTTGAACAGTAATTCTTTGCACACTAAAATTTGAAAAACCATTAGCTACATCCAAAGAAATAAAAGCAAAGTCCATATGTAGATATAGGAGTCTTTGTGAGCATTTGTAATATTCTGCTTTCCAGATGCTGTTAAATTTCTAGGGCAGGTTTTCTCTTCGTATTGACAGTGGGACCAGATAATTCTTTATTGTACGGTATTGACCTGTGTATTGTAGGATGTTTAGCAGCATCCAAGGCCTCTACTCACCAGATGCCCATAGAAACCTCTTCTTTACTCCCTCCACCCCCAAAGTTATGACAACCAAAAAAGTCTCCAGACATTGCCGACTACCTCCAGGGAGGATGCAAAATCACCCCAATAGAGAACTGAGAACCTCTGCTCTACGGCAAGTAGGAACTAGATTTTCTAAAGCTTTCCTGCTCACCTCAGTATTTATTCAATTCTTCTTTAATATTAAGTCTCTGAAAAATCATTACATTAGCACATCAGTTTGTTGTTCTAAGGGTTAAATGATATAATGTTTGCAGAACATCTAGCACAGAGAAAGACACTTTGCTAAATATTTGCTGGTTTTGAATCTATGTCTGGCTTAGTCAGACCCGTAGTCACATTGTTTTTAAAGGCGATAAAGAACATGCCCACCTACTTTCTGTCTTCCCAAGCCCACATTTCCTACCAGGTGTCATGGAGCTACCTCTCATACCCTGGGCCACGGGCTTCATTCTATGAGGGAGTTAAGTGTAAAGCTGGCACATAAATTAAATGCACTTATCATGGGACTAAATGCCACGTGAAAATGTTTTGTAAATGTACTACTATTTGCAACTTCCAGATTTTTGTTCAAAGCTACCTTCCCAGATCTTCTTAGCAGGTGAGGAGTCATTTTAAGATCCTCAGATTTCCTAGTTCTATCGCTGGTTTTGTTCAATAATTGAACACTTTTAGAGATAATGTTCCTATAAGTATTTCATTGCTATTTCACTTTTCTATGGTCATTTGGCTTTGTACAATCTTATATCTAGACTGCAAGCTTCTAGATGAGAGTGGGGTCGACAGCTGATGTCTCTATCCCCAACAGTGCCTGCATAAATGCCTTGTATAAGTGTTCAAAAACACTTTGATTTGTCGTGCTTTTAAAACACGTCTGCAAATTCTTTGATACCAACAAAAGTGGAATCAAATTCCATTGCCCTTAGATGGGCCAGCTTAACAAACGGAAAGCATCGGAAGTAAACGGCATAACTTCTAAGACTAGGTGTTAAATGGTAATAGCTTCTGCCTTGCACTCTCTATTTTATATTAATTTATTTTGCTTAGTTTCGTTTTATTTATTTTATTTTATTATTATTTTTTATAGTGGGAACACTTACTCTCTTAAACATTTTAAGTGTACAATACAGTATTTTCCACTATAGGCTTAGTTCTTTCTTGGAACATACATATTAGAAGCCTTGACTTGACATGTAAGAAAGAAGTCTGGCTACCCTGAAGCTTGCCATACTGAAGAGACCAGAGAAGCCACATAAAAATAAAAAGATGCCCAAAGAACCCCAATTGCTCCAGCTCCAGCTATTTTAGTCTTCCCAGGATTAATCCCCAGATATGTGACTGAATGAGGCTTCAAAGGATCTCAACCCCAGCCTTCAAGCTACCCCACCTGACCTCCCAACTGTCCCTACTAAGCCCCACCTTAGTTGCACATTCATAAGCAAAGTAAATGTTAATATTTCAAATCTCTAAGATCTGGGTGTTTTTCTAGGCACTACTAGATAGCTGGAAGAAATTGGACCCAATGGCAAGGAGCTGTGGAATACCTGACCAAAAACATTACCTATTTCAAACGCATTTCAAAAGTGAAAGGTGAATGATTACAGTCACTCTACTTGCACCATCTTACTCTGCCACTTCCCTCTCTTGAGCTTTAGAAAGAAGCAATGTTATCTTGACAAAAAGACATCCAGAAACCTCCTGGGTTGACATAATATTAGTCCCCATATTCCAACTTGCAAGGAATTTATATTTCACGTTCCAATCCATGCATTTTTTCCTACTAGATGTTTTCAACTAATGGTTTCTAAAGTATTGGTGATGAGATATGGCTTTTTGCTAGATAGAAGTAGAATATTTGTCTTTGACTTTTTACCAATTGAACTGCAGAGATGATTTTATTAAAGACTTCTAAGAAATTCAGTGCAGCAGCCAGACTTATTTTTGCTCAGAATTGTAAGTGCCAAATGCAGAAACCATTATCAGCTTGTAGACTAGAGCCAGTCTCTTCTATCAGCTCTGAAGCTCTCAGTGGATCCCTTTGCCCTTTTCTGCCTGCATCTCTTTTTCAGCTTCTTATTTAAAAATCAAACTTCTCTGGCCTTCACAAGCAATTTACCAGAATCTGAACTAAAGCAACCTAAAAATGTAAACTCATGTCAGATGTTAGATTCATCTCAAAAAAAGAAATCCAGGAAAATCAGAACATTATATTTTAATGAGTTGGCAGGTGGTCTGTGATCATGATGAATTTCTTACTCTGGTTGACACATTTTCAAATGTTAATGTCCTCTTGAGAAATAAACTCTGTTCTAATGATTGAAATAATGGCTTTGAAGGTGAGTATTCAGCTTATGATGGTTTCAAACCTTGGCACTGTGTATGGAGAGGTGTTAGGTTATGCACTCGACAGAGAAATAATTATGACCACATAATGAAAAGGAAGAGGCTTTCAGAGAAGGATTATGAAGTGGACCTGAGTCATGAGGAGGAAAAGAGACTCCTTCAGCGGGATGAAACAGTCCTTAATCAAGTGCAGCACAATGTGGAACACAGCAATTCAAGTTTCCTCGAAACTGCACAATTCACACCCACTGGGGCCCCAGTGGTGAAAGCATTTTTTTTCTCTAGGATTGACAGTCCGAGAGATTTTTTTCTAGCAAAACATAACTTTCTTTCAAGCTAACGTTGAGTCCCAAAAATCTGGAAACTTGAAGTAACAGGGTAAATTCACAGCTTTTTCAACTCTCCAGGAAGAAAGCAGGGCAGACAACCTCCTGGTGACCAAACACACTTCCAGCTGCAGGCCAACTGGTAGAATGTTCCTGAAAACAAATAAAGAGCAACTGTCAGCAACAGGAGAGAAGAACTGAAAATATTACATAGAAAGGAATCGCTGGTCTCCTATGGCACTGCTCCTTTACTTTAAGCTGTGGTTGGTAAGAGTTTCTCATCCTCTCTGCTTTGCAATTCACAATTAAACCCATCCTGGGCTATCTTCATAGGAAAACAGAAAGTGCTTCACTGCACAAATGCCATCACACATGGAACAAGCAACTTAGCTGAGAGTCTCCTTGCTTTGCCCGAGATAATATAATATGAATCATATAAGTACAAAAATTCTGTTGAGTGGCACTAAGAAAGAAAGTGAGGAAAAACTGATTACCACCTTTTCAAAATCTTGTCTTGTACCCAAGCAAAGGCAGACCTCCAGCAGGCACTATGAATTTGTTTTCTATGCTGTGTAACGAACTACCACAAACTTAGTGGCTTAAAATAACCCTCTTATTACCTGGCAGTTTCCATGGGTCAGGAGCCTGGACAACCCTGAGCTGAGTCACATGGGGATCTCAAAAGCCTGCATTTTCAAAGTCTGGAGCTTGGGGTTCTCTTCCAAACTCATGATTGTTGGCAGAGTTTGGATACTCCCAGTTGTAGAACTGAGACCCTCAGCTCCTAAAGACTTGCTGTTCTGCCACGTGGCCCTCAAATAACATGGCAATTTACTTGTTCAGAGATGTATTGGTCAACTCAGGCTGCTGTAACAGAATACCAGAGACTGCGGGGCTTAAAGAAAAGAAGTTATTTTCTCACAGTTCTGGAGGCTGGAAGTCCAAGAACAGAATGCCAGCATGTTCAGGTTCTGGCAAGAGCTCAGTTTTAATTCCTTTCTTTCCAAACTTCACCTGGAATTCTTAAGTCTTCTTTAATACCGCCGGTGACAGTGAGCTCCCTACCAAACACATGGCAACTCCATCTGAGCAGCCTTAACTGCTGAGGAGCTCTGCCTCTTTATAACTTCACATGTGATTTTCCAGAGGTACTTTAAATAAGCATAAGTCCTTTCTGGAGCCATTTTACCTCATACTTGACCATTATCTTTCTCAGTATTGGTGTCGTTAGCACTTAGAGTGAGACTTCTTCCTCAAGTGAGACTGTCCTGTGCATTATAAGATATGTAGCATCACTGGCCCCCTGGGAACTAAATTCCAGTAGTCCCCATACTTGTAGACCACTTTGTGACAGCCTATCCATGTGACAACAAAAGATATCCCCATACTTCTAAACACCTTGGGAGAAGGGAAGAATACTATCCCTGATGGAGAACCACTGTGGGTCCAGGACAAGACCCCCCAAGTGCCAAGTACTTACTTACTGTACTGGACGTAGTACAGTTATAGAGTGCTTCACCAGCCCATGGAATTGTAAAAGCAATCTATGATGAGAGCTTTGTGTCACTATCTTCATGAACACAGGACTACAGAGGGGATAAGAGAGTTAATGACAAGAACTTAACATTGAACAGGAGAAACCCTCTTTACCCTTTGCCGTACTTGGGAATCTGCCATCTTGCACCATTCCCATACGTACCCACCTACATGTCACCTGCCCTCTTCATATGGTGATTGGAAGGCATATGTTGCCAATTAAGTCATTTTGCTGAATTAGAAATCTAAATTACATTGTTTCCCACTCAAATAGCCATCTCTCAATTCTTCTGCCAGCGTTAAGAGCCTTGTAGTTCTTTAAAAATCTTTTACCTTTGGCCGATGTTTTCTTAGCTATTAACAGACTGCAGTTGGATCTTTTGGTTTTGATTAAAGTTGCTTAAGTCAGAAAGATTGCTAAGACAGAAAATAATTGAAATCCAAATTGCCCCTGAAATTGCTTTGAAACCAGAGCACAATGCTGTCAAGAGACTGTGATGTCAACCAATGTTAAACCACCACACAAACCCTTTAATATCTGTCCATTCCTTTCTAGAATTTTCTTGGTTACACATATGATAGCTGTTGTATTTGGGGAAGCAGTAAACAATATGCAGTATGGTGGTAAAATCACGGGCTTCTAGCTTTGAATGTTGGGTCTGCAGCTGTGTGACCATAAGCAAGTTTGTTAACCTCTCTGTGTCTGTTTTCTCTTCTATAAAATAGAGATAACATAGACCTCCTACAGCTGTTATAAAGATAGAATGAGCTAAGGAATTGTAGCAGATACTGTCAACACTCCCCTAGACCACCTGGGAGGACTTCCATGGTTTCTATGCACCTGTCCCCTGGCTAATGTGTTAAAAATTATTTGGGTTTTTTTGTTCTTGTCTTTTGCTAATTGCCTATAATTTTTCCCAGCAAACTGTTTGAAGGCTTCTGAAACTGTTCTGTGATAAGGCATAAAAAGCCAGAAGTATCTGGGAGTTGTGTCCCCCACCATAAATTGAGATTGCCACTGTCACTCCTCTGGAGTGGCCCTTAGCCAGAGACTGACTGGGGAAGGAGTATGAAAGCCCAGTTCTGCGGCAGCAAGGGAAGACAAACTCCATGATGTAATTTACACCCCGCAAGTGTCCCCTGCAGTCAGCCTGAGGCTGCGGCTTCACCTGAAATTACACCCTTGCTTGGTTTTTTTCTCCTCTGTCTGCTTTTTCTAATTCCCTGGAAGAAAGTCTACATAAGTCCCCTGCAAAAAAAATCCTCTTCTTTAGGTATGAAAATTCAACCTGAGAAAGGCACTTAGTATAATTCACACCTCGTAAGCATTTAATAAATGTTAGTTTTTATTATGTTTGCATTAGTAGCCACTATGAACTCAATAATACTTTAAAATGAACCTGCATTTTATGTCACAACCACTTCCAAATACATTTGAAGAATTATTACATCTGTGCAAGACATTTTGTATTTAGTCTACAGTCTGCAGGACAGCCTGGACACACTATAATAAAGCCTATAGTTCTACAGGGCCCACATTTGGGAAATATAGCTTTAAAACAACTTCCTTATTTCACTGAAAATTAAACCAAGAACAACAGAGTCTGTGAGAATGGTCCAGGCCCAGGGCTAGGAAGTAGCAAGCAGAATTAAAACTCAGGTCTCTTGCCCAGTTTAGTGTAATTTTCATCATACCCTTTATGGGCTTACTGTCCAGTTTTCAGAGCTCAACCCTGGGCCTCAGAAGCCATCTCTGAACACTGCCTGCAGCACTCCTTCCTTGATCACATACCCAAGCAGGATGTTTTAACAAAAATCAAAGTATATAGAAGCTCCCTGCCTTCTAGAAGCTTCTAGGAGCACTGTGACCAGTATGAACAAAAGGCCAAATGCATAAGAAAATATACGGGAAGCATCAGGAAGTTGAAATTACCTAGAAGTGAGAAATAAATTTAGCAGACATGTCACCTGGTGATTTTCTGTGTATTTTTTTTTAAGCAGTACAATCTTTGGCTCAAATGAAGTCATACTCCAAAGTTCAGATTATAAACAGGTAAAAGCAGGGGTGCTCGAATTGAAGGGGAGTAGAAATCTAGAACCCTGGGGTCCCATGCCTCCTCCCCTCTCTTTCTTCACTGATCTAGTCTGATGCTCCACTCCTTTACATCAGAGAAAACTAAGAATCGCCCACCCCTTTCTTGCCGGTCCCACAACCAGCTCCCTAAAGAAGGCCTTTATTTCCTCATGTCATCTTGGATAGCAGCCCTCCAGCACTCTGAGCATTCCCTGTCCACACCTCCCTCCCCATCGCTGAGCCTGACTCACTCATAGCTCTGTCCCCCGAGTCTTTCCCCCTGCACTGCCCGCATTCACGCAAACCCTGTCCTGTCAACTTTCTACCCAGACTTCAACCTTCAACAGAAACACCACCTTCTCCACGCAGCCTCCAACAATAATTACTCCAGGCCAAAATGCTCCTGCCCTGTCTTCCCCACCGTAGCCTTCTGCCCAGGCTCCCCTGGACCCTGCTTCTCTCTGCCCTGCACTGGGAATTATCTGTGAACACCAGATCTTCCCGTGTTGGGCAGTTTGATGTGCTTTGTTTCACCTTTACTCACACCCTAGGGGCAGCACTTTGCCGAAATGGATCCTCAACAAAAGGCTCTGGAAGTGATGTCCTATAACACAGGACATCAGTAGCACCAACCAGAGGGGTTGGAGTACCTGAGTCTGCACGGAGAGCATTCAAAAAGACTTTACAGAGAAACAGCCCCCACATTTTCTTTGCCAGATTTGTCTTATCTGTAGGAAAAACCCAGAATATGAATTTGTTTAAACTAAGCAGGCATTGAGCCTTGGGACAGTTTGGGGGACCCCCAAGCAAGGGGGTGTGTATATAAATTGACAAAAGGTATTTATTGGAAGGGGGTGAAGGGGGACTGAGGAACAAGCTTAGAAAGTTCAACTTCACAAAGAATAAAACCATCTTGCCCACTATATTTCCTCCAGAAGGGGCTTTTTCTTATTAATAAAAGGATAAATGTGATTATCATAAGTACCTCAGGGCTGGGCTGGTAAGGCTGTAGACCCACAAACATAAGCAGAAGCTGAAAGAGAAACTCCTAGCTGCCAAGTGCTGCTTGAGGCATCTCTCACCCTCTTCAGGACAGATGTCTGTGCCTTTTCTGTTTAGCTCAACTCTTCAACATCCACCCAGCAGTGTGAGAAATGTCACTGTGGAGATCTGCTGGCTTTCTCTATGGGGAGTGGGCAGCAGGGCCGCAAGCTGGGCAGGAGGATTGAGACGGTTGCATTCTCTCCCTGTGGCTCAGTCACTGGCTCTGTTAAAGGGAACACAGCCCAGAAAGGAAGGAGGACCCAGGCTACTCCTAATCTCCATGCCCTTTGACATACCACTTCCTAACCCATCAAAGCCTGCTTTGAGGAGGGATCCCAAGAGCCATGTTTATGCCCTAAGGGCTCTGGTTTTCCAAAGAGTATTTCTATATATTGAAAAAGGAAAAGGATGTTTTACCCAAATGAGTTTGGGAAATCCACAGTTAAAAGATGATTATTTTCTTGAGGACTTTTATTTTAATTTTTTTAAGTTAAGTTTATTGGGGTAACATTGGTCAATACAATTATATAATTTTTAGGTGCACATTATCATTTGACATCTGTATATTCTATCATGTGTTTACCACTCAAAGTCCAGTTACCTTCAGCTACCATATATTTGATCCCCTTTACCCACTCTACCCTCTCCCTTCCCCTTTATATTTGACTCCCTTTAACTGTCTACCTACCCCCTCCTCCCCTCCCCGCTACCCTCTGGTAACCACTATTCTAATAGGTATGAGATGGTATCTCATTGTGGTTTTGATTTGCATTTCCCTCATAGCTAGCAACGTTGAGCATCTTTTTAAATATTTGTTGGTCATTTATAAGTCGCTTTTTTGTTGTTATTAAGTTGTATGAGTTCTTTGTATATTTTGGATATTAGGTCCTTATTGGAGGCATTGCTTGCAAATGTATTTTCCCATTTGGATGGTTGTCTCTTGAGGACTTCTTAAAACCTTTCAAATCTGATAACACTGGGAAATACCCACAATGTGATACGGTATATTGCTTTTCCCACCATCACTTAATCATGGAACCTTTTGCCCAATGGCATCTCCTAGAACCAGCAGAATTTAATTCAATCTGTTCCCTCTCGGGGTGTCCTCAAAGTCTTGTCCACAGACACATTTTCAAAGATCTACAAGGTCAAAACTGTGTTCTTAAATAATAGTAGGACATTATTCGTCTTCTTCACTGTGTTGACATTTGCACTAATGGTACAAAAGTGATGGGGTGAAAGGGTAAATCTGCTGGCGCTTTAGCCTATACCAAAGCAGAGTCCTCAAGCTGAGCCAGTAGCCATCATACTCTTTGCCATCATATACTCGCAAGAAAGGAAAAACATGTCCTTGATGATGCTGGAAAAGTATTAACTGGAATAAATCACAACTTTTGAGGGTATTTTAAATATATTGTGTAAATAAGTGAAGTGCAATGGTTGTCCCTGGGAAATATTCTTGTGCAATGTTGGAGTTGCAAGCTGAATTGCTCTTTTTTTTTTTTTAATAGCACACCATTTTACAGGACTGACACACAAACTGTAGTTATACAGATTTGGATACTTGGCAGACATTTTCTTGAAAATGAATGAAATGAGTGTATCTCGACAAGGAAAACAACTGACAGAGTTCGATGTCAATTATAAAATTTGAGCTTTAAAGCAAAAATTAGAATTTTGGAAAACCTGTATGCACCACCATGAGTTTGACAGCTTAAAGACTCTTAATGAGCTCAATGGTGAAATTAACAAATGTGATATTTTGATGTGATACAAAATGAAATATGTCAACATTTGGAAGAGCTAAATAACTAACTCAGTGAACTAATATTTTCAAAATAATTAATGCATCATGTTACAAAATCTTACATGGGTATAAGATCCATTCAAGGTGCAATTTAAACCAATGGATTTTAATGTAAGAAAGTATAAAATTTTCATCACTATGGTTTCAGATTCTACATGTAACCTCCTAGAAATTACCACTTGTCAAGATTTGTTATAATGTCAAAGAAGGATATCCATAAATATCTGAAATGACTTAAAATACTCCTTCCTTTTCTAACTACATACCTTTATGGGGCTGGATATTTCTTCGTCTACTTCAAACAAAGTAACCTAATACAACAGATTAAATGAAGATGCAGGTAAGAATCCACCTGCTCTCATTAAGCCAGACATCAAAGAAATTTGCAAAAGTGTAATACAATGTTACTTGAGTCTCACTACATGATTTTTTGTTTTGTTTTGGAAAGTATAGAAAGATTTTTTAATTTAAAAAAATGTAATCTGTTTTCTTATAATGATTTTATTATTGACATTTTAATGAATAAATATTCTAAACATTTCTCATTTTAACTTTTTATATCTAGGATCAGCAAACTTTTCTGTAAAAGTTCAGATAATAAATATTTTAGGCTTCATGGGGCACACAGTCTCTCTTGCAACTAATCAATTCTGTCATTGTAGCATCAAAGCAGCTATGGACAGTACATAAACAAATGGGCTCAACTGTGTTTCAATAAAACTTTATTTACAGAAGGCAATGGTGGGCTAGATTTGACCATGGGTCATAGTTTGCAGACCCCTATCATATATGTAAATATTGTTATAACCAATTTAAATGAAAGCTCTTTAGAGCTCTGATTGAAAAACACTATTTTACCTGAAGTATGAACACTTGGCCATCTTTAAAAGAAATTCAGCAATAGAGGAAGACAGAGAAAGAAATGTAGAGATGCGAGCCCTCTATCCTGGGGACATCAGCCTGGCCTAGCTCCCCGTGGGACAGATCCCGTAGTCAACTGATGGTTTGGGAAGCTGATCACAACAGCCCTCCTCTTGAACATTCCCAGTCACCACTGGAATGCGTTTTATCTATAAAAAGACTCAGGTTTGGACCACAGTGGCCATTGCCACTGCCATGAGCCCATCCCAGTGGACAAACAAATGAAATCAATAAAATTTCCCTCTTCACGAAGACAAAAGTCACACCATGCCAAAGCAGATCTGTAGGTAACCTCCAGCTGGCCCCAAGGAAGCAACAGGGGTTTTCCTGCACTCAGCCTAGTGGCGAGAATGGCCTATGTGGAGGTGAGAGCAAAAAGTATGATCCTCACACTAACAAAACAAAACACTTCAAACCTAGATAGCACACAGGAGACTCCAGCCTGCTGGGAGCATGTTAGTTATAGAAGACTCATCAGGCCTGGCAAAGGGCTGGCTCCTCAGCCCTAGGCTTTTATTGTACATCTTAGTGCAGGAACTGAGTCACATCTGCAAATCTTCGGGCAAAAAATGTTTTATTAACTTTGAAGAGTGCCAGCTCATTTCCTATTTCCAAGCCAACCTGACATAATTGAGTCTTTTCAACAACCCACCAGAAAAAATTGGTATAGTGTCCAAAATATTTCAAGAAATAAACACTTCTTAATTTGTTACTAAGTTCTGTGTCAATCAGCTCTAATAGGATAAAAGCCTATCACAAAAGATCCAAGGCAAACTCAGAGCGACTGCCATCACCCTGTTGCCTGCTGGGCCTTTTGTACTTGACTGTTTTTTTCTTCTAGCAATGCTTTGAATAAAGAGTAGAGTTTTCTGGTGCCTTTCACACCGTCAGCTCTCCTGTCTACCAATCTTCTGGGGATTTTTATTTCATTCCCTTGATGATTTTATTGAATCAACACATCAAGCTGTGAGTTTTGCAAACGTGAAATGTCAACACAAACACAGATACATCCTGAAGAGCAGTGTTCCCTTTCTGCCAATAGCAAGCATCACCCTTTACCCCACCCCAACACACACACATCAACCTTTTCACAGTCACAAAAGCAATTCTCCTCAGGATTCTGTTTTTGCCTCACTAAATGGCAATACACTGGAGTTGCAGTGTTGTCCTTGCTCTTAAAAGGGACAAGCTCACCAGAGAAGCAGGACAAATACAGACTATACCCATGAAAAACATGGCAGTCTACCTTTTAAGGGACAGACCAGATAGCCTCAATCTGTTTAGAGTGGATTAAAGCAGCCTCAAAGTGAGATAGTATAGTCTTGAAAGGTAGAAAGAACTGCCTTCTTAGGGCAGAGAGTCTGTGATGTGGTACCTGAGCAAGTCACAAGTAGTAAGCAAGTTCATGGGGCTGGTGCAAAAGGAAAGGGCAGAGTTGGGGCCCGTGCAAGGGACTCATGGTGCTGTTAAGTTCAGCAGGGTAACATAGCTTCTCCCCAGATTGGGCAACTTTCTGGAGAAAGCATCCAGGAAAATTGAGGCTCAGATCATTGTCCCAAGGGCTGGGCATATGTGTTGGATGGGACAAAGGGCCACATCACCACAGTCCCAGCCAAAAGCAGGGATTTAAATTCTCAGCCACCCAGGAAACGTAGGACCTTCAATTTGACAAGGACAGAATCACACAGGCCATAATTAAACCAGTACTGCTGCTCACTAGTCGGGTGAACGAAGACAGGTCCCCTGGCTTTTTTGAGCCTGTTTACTCATTTCTAAAGGAGGATATAAAAGCATTGTATTAGGACTGGCTGCCATAGCAAAATATCACTGATGGAATGGTTTAAACAACAGAAATTTATTTCTCTCAGTTCTGGAGGCAAGAAGTCTGAGATTAGGGTGCCAGGACAGTCAGGTCATAGTAAAGGACTCTTCCGGGCTTGTAGCCTGTTCACTTTGTCTTCACACAGCAAAGGGAGAGCAGAGCATAAAAGCTCTGGGTTCTTCCTCTTCGTATAAGGACACTAATCCCATGAAGGGGGCTCCACCCTCATGACCACCTGTATCTAAACCTAATCATCCCCAAAGCCCCACCTCCAAACACCAGCACATTGCAGGGTGAGGCTTCAACATACGAATGTGAGGGAGCACTAACATTCAGTCCATAGTAAGAACCTACAACAGAGAGTTGTGTGATGGTTAAATGAAGCATATCCATACACGGCTTACTTAGCACAGTGCCAGGCACATCATTGGAGCTCATTAAAGATGGCCATTACTCTTACTTGTTTTAGGGAGCAGGCTGAGGAAGCATTTCCACAGGCCAGCCCCAGAGCTGTGTTGGCAGGCAGTTGCAATGACATTTCCGACAAGGGAGTTTGTTACTTTCCACTGGGAGGTAGCCAGGCCTTGCAACCTGGTGGCAGGAGCCTTCACTCTCCGTGTCTATGTCCTAGGTGCTACTCAGAGGTCTGAGATTCAGAGAAGCATTCTTCCTCAGAGCCTGGCATCAGGGCGCCCCTGGCAGCCAAGCAAAGACAAGATCCCTCCTGGGTGAAGAATCCAGGGAGGAACCTGTGACCTGAGGTAATACCCTCACTTAGTCTTTTCTCCTTCAGGGATCCCCAACCCCTGGGCCCCGGACTGGTACCAATCTGTGTCCTGTTAGGAACAGGGCAGCATAGCAGGAGGTGAGCAGTGAGCAAGCAAATAAAGCCTCATTTGCCGCCGCTGCCCAGCACCACTACCTCAGCTCCTCCTCAGATCATCAGGCATCAGATTCTGATAGCAGCAGTGGTCTCTGGTGCCAAAAAGGCTGGGGACCACTGCCCTATAATATGGAACAGTAGCTCTCAAACTTGAAAAAGAATCACTTGGAGAGCTTATTAAACCACAGACTGCTGGGCCTGCCTCCAGAGTTTCTGATTCAGCAAGTCTGGGATGGGCCCGAGAATTTGCATTTCTAACTAGTTTCCAGGGGATGCTGACACTGCTGGTTTTGGAACTAAACTTTGAGAATCACTAGTGTAGACCAGGAAGCAGATGCTGTAGTAGCTCATTTCCCATGACAGTTCAATAATTTTATAAAAGACTGACATTCTAGCAACACCCTTGCCTTCCCCCAAGATTCCAGATTGATGATAGAATCAGACGCTGAGGTTTTCAGCACAGGAAAAGGTGGAGTCACTTTGAAAAGTAGAGGTAATATCTCCTTATATTTTAGGCTAGTAAAAGTACAGCTCAAATAAGTTTGGAATGTATTCCCAGAATGTTGAAAGGGATTGTGAAGCCTCTGAGAACTAGAACTAGAAGTGAAGAAAGGAACAGAATTCTGAACTATCAACTAGATGATAATAATCCCTTTTCCCCAGCATTTTCCCTGGCCTTGGATAGGCTTATTTTATCTCTGACACCTAGTGTGAAAACAAAGTGTGTCAAACACTTATCCAATTCCCACCCTTATGTCACTCAACAAAATAATCTGACTGATTCTTATTTGTGCAAAGAATTCTTGGCTTCCCGTCCCTGTGTGGGATTGAGTTTCCTACTGCACCAAACTAGAGGCACAGCAGGTGGAAACATCAAATGCTCATTATCCACCTGCACACTGGAGGCCAGCTCCCTGGAATTCCTGCTGCTCATCAGATTTCCAGATCTTGGCCCTCAGAGGTGCGCCCTGAAGTGCAGGTTTATTTGGCCCTTCCTCGTCACCACCGTTTCTCTGAAGTACACCAGGCCATGCCCAGCAGTTTCCTACACATGCTCCAAGCACTGACTTTTTATCTGCTCTTTGCGAAAGACTTAGGCTATTCTCACCACGTGCCTGAGACAGAAAGGACAAGTAATAGAGAAACTGACCCTGATGTTAACACACCTCTCTCCCTGTCCCAAGGAGGTTTGAACAGGGGGACACAAAGTTGCAATTATAGCATAAAACTCAGTTCACAGCTGGGACCAGTAAATCCAGGACCCAGTTCTTGATGAAATTCGCCTTATTGACGGACTCCACCCACTCTGCACTCTAAGAAATTCAGTGACAACTTCCCAAGTCACTTCAGGACACCAGCCAGCCTCCAGCTTTCCTGAAGATGTTAGTTCCTCTCGGACTAGGTATCTCCACCAGTGAACCTTCGTCACCACCCAAAAATTCTTCTCATATATAACTTTTATTCTTATTTTATTGGGATTTTTTTTTTCATATTACCTTCAATCTGTTTTTTCCTTCCTGCTGTGTGATCAGAAATCCTCAAGGACCCTAAACAAACCTGCCTTGTTAGACGCACATGCTCTCCATCTAATTCAGTGGTTTTCAGCTGGGGGCAAGTGAGGCCCTAAGGGACAGATGGCAATGTCTGAAGGCCAAGGACTGGGGTGAGGATGCTCCTAACACCAATTGGATAGAAAGCAAGGGCTGCTAAACATTCTACAATGAGGAGGACAGCCCCCACTGCTAAGTATTATCAAGCTCTAAATGTCAGCAGTGCCCAGCTGGAGAAACCGTGACTTCCGGAAGGGATGGGCAGGCCTGCTCCTGAGGACTCAGTTCCTAAACAGGAACAGAATCTCCGGTCAAACTTTTGTCCTAAGAGCACTCGCGATAGCCCCTAGAACGGAGTTTTTTCTTCACATCCACGTGGAAAGAATGAGAACTTAAAACCAGGGCGTCATCGTCGGCGGCTGGATATTTTAGGTGAGGTCCTTCCAGAAGGAACAAGGACAAGTGGTTCATCTGAGAGGCGATCCCTGGAAACCTCAGCGGGCGGGTAAAGAAGCCCCGAGGCGGGTGGGCGGGTTCAAGGACGTTACCACTGTGAGCAGTCGAAGCCTGATCCCACCAGAAAATGCCGGGAGTGACTGTAGAACATTATCTTCAGTTATTCCAAGCAAGAGACAAGGAAGTTTATTAATTATGTTACTCAAAATAATCATACCTTTGCAGTTGTCTTTCTGCTTGTTCTGTCAATTACTGAGAGTGTCATTTTCTCTATTACTTACAGTTTCGGTCGATTTTTGCTTTACACATTCGAGATGAAGTTACTACATACAAAAGTAGACTTTTGACAACTCCCTGGTACATCAAATACTTCACCATCCTTTTACTTTTGATTTTTCTATATCCTCATGCTTTAGATAAATCTCTTGAAATTTTATATGATGGATGATTTTAGTCCATTTTTATTTGATATAATGACTAACTTAACTCTTTTAGATTAACTCTACTGTCTAACTCAGTACTCTTCACCTTTCCTGCCTGTTCTGTGGCTCTTTTTCTCTTCTTTCCTACTTTTCAGATTTCATTGAAAAAAAAAAAATTTCAATTTTTATTATTCCAGGTCCTCTCTCCTTAGAAGTGATGCACTCTTTTAGCAGTGACTCTAGATAACATCTTATCAAGATGTAACACCACTTCACCCTCAGATGCACAAAAGTCCTAAGACACTTTAGCCCCATGTATCTGCCCTTAACAACTTATGTCCCGTTTTGTTGTATATTTTACATACTTTATTTATTCATTCATTCTTTTAAAACCCCACAAGACATTGTAATTAATACTGTTTTATACAATTAATATCCATTTAGATTTACCCAGGGTAGGATGGGGGTTCTTCAGTTTTCCCTTCATCTTCAGACTTACATCTGTATTCATTTTCCTTCTGTTGCAAGAAAACCCTTTAGAATTTCCTTTTGTGTGAGTATGCTAATGACAAATTCTCTAAATTTAGTGCTTGCCTAAAATGTCATTGTCTTCATCCTTGAAGGATATTTTCAACAGGCTTAGAATTCTAGGTTGGTAATGATCTGTTTTTAAGAACTTTAAAAATAATTCCATTGTCTTCTAGTTTCTATCATTTGTGTCAACTGTCAGTTTGTTGCTTCTATGAACTCAATCTATCTCTTTTTTTTGATCTAGCTTTCTTTTTTGGCCTTTATTTCAGTCATATTACCATGATGTGCCTAAATATAATTTTCTTTATATTTATCTTGTTTCAGATTTGTTAGGCATTCTTTGTGGCTTGATGAATTTCATTCTCTTTCTCCTCTCCTTATGGAACTACAATTACTCATAATTTTGAGCTTTTCACTTCACACTCCATGTCTGTTACCCTCTATTCTGATTTTCCATCCTTTTTTCCTTCCCCGGTTTCATTCTGAATATTTTCTTTAACCCATAAGGCAGTTCCCTAATTCTCACAGCAGCTGTGTCAATCAGCTATTATACCTAACTACTGAGATCTTCCAATTTTATCATTAACTGGTCTGTACCACATTTTCTGTTTGGTCTTTTTTTATAGTTTCCACATCAGGCAAATTTCTCCATCTTGTCCTTTACCACCTTCACCAAAGTCAGTATGTTTATTTTGATATCTAGATCTGATCATTCTAACATCTGAAGCCCTTGTGAGTCTATTTGCATGGTGTTGTTTCTGTTGGCTTTCATTCATGTCTTCTGTCTGGGTACTTTTTATTATGCCCTAAATATTATATTTGTAAAATTCCTTGTAGAAGTAATTTGAGGCCTTGGATAATGATATTGCTTCTCCAGAAGGGATTTATATTTTCTTCACTGGATGCCTGAAATTAATAGCACTCTGGATCAAATTCCCATCCACCTCCCTCTGCTCTTAAAGCACCAACTCAAAGTGGGGGAGATGGGTACTAACCTGGGTGAGTCCCGGACAACCATCTCTGTCGTGGTGGCTTCCTGGGCATCAAAACTATTGCATGATCACTTGTCCTCTCAGGAAAAGGGGAAAAGCAACCCCGCTCCAAGATCACCTCTCTAAGCCATGCTCTATTTCTGAATCCTGGCCTTGGAATTCTTCACTGTTTTGTTCATGTTCTAAGACCTTTAAGCAGTTTTTGTTTGTTTGTTTGCTGGTTTGGGTTCAGCTTTTCAAGGTGGACTCAGCAAGAGGGATTGTCCGAGTTACTATACCTACCACTATTAAAAGCACAAGACGCTAAAACATAATTTTCTCCTTTTGTTTCTAATTCCTCCAATTCTCAAGTGGTTCCTCAATTTATAGTTACTTAATCTAAAGTAATAAAATATTCATTTGGCCAAAATATTGTCTTTTAAAAGTATTAATCTAAAAAAATGTTATATCAGAATATAACTTCCATTTTCTTCAAACTATTAACAAAACTATGCTTCATAGCCACAAAATTTATCACAGCTGATATAGCCATAGGAATAACTAGATATACATACACCCCTGAAGTTTTTTTCATTGAGAGTAGAGTTTTTTAAAAAATGGGTTGCAGATATTTCAAAGCTTGCCCTAACATTTGTAAATTTTTTAAGGTGATTATATATTAGCCCAAGCATTATCTAATTAAAAATTGTCATCCTATCTGATGATTGTTTCTTCCAATTTTACTGAGCTCAAATTTTAACCATTTAAATTCAATTTAAATAAAAAAAAACATACTTTATGACCAAAAAACCCCTTGTTTTTAGAATCTCCTCAAATTAGCTGAGGAGACTGAGAAATTGTTTTTTAGCCTTTCGAATTCATTCATCATTTAACAAATGATTTGTTCCGAACCAACTACATATCAAACACATAAGTATACTGCTAGGTTCCCTTTTAAAATATGTCAGAGTCTAGCTCATATACTTTGCTGATTTATGTGCACATATTAAACTTTAGTGTCTGTAACATAATCAGTGAAAAGAATATTTCCCAGTTCTCTGTGTAATGTGTCTTTCTAAGACAGCCTTGAAATTTAATCCAATGTTTGCATTATCTTCCTCATAAAAAGGGACAAATGCAATTGATAGTAAATGACATCAACGTTTTTTTCTACTCACCCAGCAAAAATTATCACCTGTGGTTGGAATTTTTCTAAGGCAAGTCTATAACTAATTGGAACTTCAAATCTCTACAGCAGATACTAGATAAGGATCATAGTAGCAGATAAAGTATCTGGCTTGCCAGAATCATAGATGCACCCACCTCTTATAAGTGAGGAAACTAAAGTTGAGTAAGAATAGAAGAAATGTTTAAGGCCCCAGCTACCCAGGGCTGACTCAGGTCCAGAATCTGTGTCTGTCTCCCAGAGCTTTGATTCTACAATGGACATCTCCTGAATGTGTTTGAGTTTGTGTACATATATAAATGACTTAACATCATCATTTGAATGCTTTAAGTAGTGAGATTTATTTTTATTTTTTTTATCTTAATTATTTCAGGCAATACAGAGAAATCACCAAATTCTTAAAACCTGTAATTATTGAATAGGCTTCTGTTTAAGTTGGGAAAAATATTTCTTTCATTGTGTGTTACTGTGTAAGAACCTGAGTGATATCTGAGATGGCTCAGATGAATTTTAAGTTCATTTTTAAGTTCCTTTTAATGGCTCAGTGAGTCGATGGGCTGGAAGGAATCACCCCTTCCCTCACAATGAAGCAACCAAGTCAGAATTGTCCCAGGAAGAGACCACAGTTCGTTGACAAATTTACTGTCTGACTTTGAGCACATCTTGTTATGAACTTTTTTTGTTTGTCTTCAGATTACAGGTTTGCTTTGGAAAGTAAGATAATAAAAGCAAGAACAAAGTAATGGGTATTGAAGACTGTTCTCTTGTTTAAGCCAAAGTTGCTATTTCAGCTGCAGTCTCAGATCAGTGCTTCTCAACCCCAGAAGGTCATTACATATCCAAAGGAGCTTTAAACAATACTAATGCCCAGGCCCCATGCTCAGAAAGTCTGGTTTGTTGATTTGGGATGGGGCCTGGGCATGGGGAATTTTTAAAGCTCCAAGAGTAATCCTCATGTGGAGCCAGAACTGAGAGCCATAGCTCTAACCGCTGCTCTGGAATCGAGAGGAACGGTTTCTATTCATAACCAAAATGGGGAATCTGTCCCTTGTGTTGTGGCCTTCTTTCTCCACATGAATTGGAGAAGGGGTTGCCACTTCCTCATATAACATAATGTCCTTTCCTTTGTTAGAAATTTTTCACTGCCTGACTTTTTCAAGGATTGGCCTGTGTTCTCAAATAACCAAGCAACAAGTCCAAGGTCAGGTTTCAGGCAAGGAACCTTACAAGTGCAAGATATGAGAACTGTAACTTCCCAATATGACCTCTTTGGCTATTAACTTGGAAACCTCATTTGGCACAAAAAAAAACAGAGAACAAACTAGAAGAGAAACTTTTCATCAAATTTGTCGTTTTGATGTAAAACATCTTGATTTTAGTACTAACAACATAACATTTTAAATAGCATTTTTTCCCTAAGAACCTGATTCCTTTTCAGTTGAACTGATGGAGTTAATGGTGGGGAAAGGACAAGGTTGTGCCCACTTTGTAGAAGGAGACACATACACATAATTTTGGTGGTTTTATTCAAGGTCAACTGTCACCAACAGAACCAAGAAGTCAAAGCTGCATTGCAATGTTCTTTCTGATATTCTGTAGTTCACACTAAGACATATTCTATTAAGATAGATACTTCAAGATATATTTTAAGAATGAGTGATTTAAGGCTGGATCATCAGATTCCATGAAATTTCAAATAACCATAAAAATAATAAGTCCGTAACAAAAAAAAGTCCTGAAACTTGAAAAATAGGTCTCTCTAGTCTGTAAAGACAAATTATATTTAGTTTCAGCCTTTAATTTTACGTCACTCACTTTGTTTCATTTTATTTATATTTTATCTTAATATATGGTTGGCCAATACAAATAAATGAAAATCATGTAATCAAATGATAGACAAAAGGGGAAATTTATAGGTGATTATTATTGAGGAAGCCTGTAGAATTTTCCTAGAAATTTTCCAAGAAAATTTACAACCCTCTGGCCCCCAAATACTCTGGACTACTAGAAATAACAAATTAAATTTTTTCAGCATGGTGACTCTACATAGTTTCTAAAGAAGAAACTAAATACATTTTATACAATTCTATCTTGCTTCACCTCCCCCAAACTCCACAAAAGATTGCTCCAAAGGGAGGGAACGGTGACAATTATTTCTCTCTCCTTGTTCTCGTTTGCAGCATACACTCATGGCCAGAGTCCAAACCCAGGATGGTTATCAGCTATGCTTCAGGCCTCAGTACTTATAAATACTGCTGGAACATCTTATTTGAATACTCACTTAGGTGAGTATTGAGACTCTAGTGGCCATACACCTCATTATGGGGGAAAAAATCCTCTCTATTTTCCAAAACTTCATTTCCACTTAGAGTCAAGTAACATAAGATTCACAGATCCATATCATGCATACCTCTGAAGGCAACGATAACGTTGCCAACAAGAAATAAAATCAAGAAGGGCTGAGACTCCAAATATAACTGGTGGGTCCTGAGCTCAACAAAGGAAGAAACACAAGAGCTGTTCTTCCACAGGCCTCCAGGAATAAGCCCCAGAACAAGAGCTGGGCTTTGCTCAACACTCAGTGGTCTGGACGAAAACTATGTTTTTTTGTTTTTTTTGTTTGTTTGTTTTGTTTTTGGGGGGTTTTTTTGCAATTCATGTAGAAGTTTTCAGATAAGCTAAATACATTTTTGTCTAAGAATTGAAAAAAAAAAGTTTCAGTGTTATGTTGAAAAATTGAAAAATATTTGGGAGAAAGGTGAAGCTGTATTTTCTCCTAAACAGATTTCAAATATCTCTACAAAAAAATAAAATAACAAATGGTTGTTACCTTGTCACTGCCTCATGACCATTTCACGTTTTTAGTTGGAGCTATATATCACACATAAGATACTCAGCATGGAACTAAGCCATTGTAACTTTATAGGAATGGGGTAAAATCTTCAGAGACTCACATTACTTTAAATCTGCTCGCTAAGTAATTCTTTAAAAGAAAAAAGAAAACAAACTTTTGTTTATGAGCAAGGTCTCCAAACTCAATTTTTCTCCAAGAATGTTTTTTAAAATGGACAGGCTATCAAGAAAATGACTCCTTCTTATTATTCCTTGACATCCAAATCTGTGTTCACAAGTTTCTTAATGAACAAGTTTTTCTTATTATTTGGCTTGGAGTTCTTTTTTCCCTAACTTTTATAAATAGAAAAGTAATTGCATAGGAATCTTAAAAGATATTTTTGTGACTAAAAGAAAAGAAATTTACAATGTGGTTTCAGAAATAATAAAGCATTAATTTAATTTTTTAGACTATGGTAACATATATTTAGTGATGAATTGTATTGCTGTCTCATATGCTTTAAATGTCAAGTTTTAATCACTATATTTTTTTCTCCCCATCACCCATAAATCCTAAAGAAAAGCTTTCGCTTCATTTTGGTATATATAAAAAGCAAAAATAGAACATCTGTGTTCTTTTGTTGCCACCTAGTGGTTTTGGTCAGTAAATGCAACAATGACATATGTAACATGGAAGAGACAAGCAAGCATCTTAACAAAAACACACAGCGTGAAAATTCAAATTATTGAAAGTGGTAAATTTTGAAGGGAGTACTTTCTAAAGGGATACTTTATTGTGCATAAATATTGCAGGAAAACTCCCCTCCCAGATTGTAAATTCAAGAAAGAGTGAGATCACGGCACTTCACTAGCCGTAGCCTCAAATATTGTCTGGGCATTAGCACCTAGTAGGCACTCAATAAACACTTGTTTACCTCAACCAACTATATCTTTAAACTGTTTTATTAAAATATTTATTATAAACAAGTAGGGAGAAAGCACAATGCAAAAAAAAAATTGTATTTGTAGTTGAGTATAAATGGATCATAGGCTGAAAGAAAATATATTCAATATTCGTGAGTTATCTCCCAGTAGGGAGAATTCCTTCTCCTTATTTTCCATTAAAAAAAAAAATCTTTTACATGGCCAGGAGGAGAGAGAGTCAATTACTTAAATCAATTAATTAAAGGAGAAAACAGTTTTTGAAGAATATACCCAAGTCTATCAACAGTATGCTTCTTGAACAGTTCTAGGATGGTCTGATCTGGAGGATTTTTCAAACCTAGTCAAGTGGCCAGGGTGACTTTCCCATTGCTGCCACCAGCAATAGAGCGCACCATCAGAAATGTGGTGTGCTCCAAATTATGCTGAAAAGTTGGTGTGCAGATTTAACACAGACACCACATAAACTAAAACTGAAACCAGCTACTGTGTGTGAAAACTCAGTGCAAGTTCGGCCAATCAGCAAACAGCGTCCAGGACTGACCCAGGTCCAAGAAGCCGCCTTTCTGTGCAGTTCCTCTGTGGGTAATAAAACTGAGGGCAAATACAGTGGAGGTAAAGGTGCAGTCTCCAAGACGGACTCATATCCTAGTCTGTCTGACTGTGTCATCTTGGACGATGCTTCACCTCTCTGAGCTTCAGTAACCCTGTAAACAGGAAAACCTCCCAACCCCCAGTCAGCTGGTATAGATCACAAATGAGGTAACAAGGCCTAGCTCCTTCCTTGCAGGAGTTGGTGTTAGTGCCAGCCACAAACGCAGACTCTCACACATGGACCATGCCCAACATTATTTCACAGAACGATTACCCTTCATAGCGGGGATGATCAAAGAATCTTTCTATTCAATAGTAAATTATTTTTCAAATTGAATAAGATATGCTTTAATTACAGATACTAGTACAAAAGAGTAAACACTGAGCCTGTGTTCCAGCTGTGAAAATGACTATCCAGTGGAAATTTTGATATCACTTATTCCACTTTGTCTTGATAAAAGGCAAAAATATTTAAAACAAATGATAAGGATAGTATTAAAACAAAGCCCTAATAAATTCTACTGTGCTTCCCAATGCACATCTTAATAAGCATCTTATTTATCTGACAAAAAATACATAATTGTGAAAATGATTCTAACACTTAGCCTTATAGAAACTTGAATATACTGAAAATATCTTCCAGTGTGTCAGGAAATTTAAAAATTTAAAGATGTATTTTAAATTAAAGCTCAAGTCTTATTCTGAATGAAATGTCCTAGTTGCTAGCTTCTTAGGATGCAGATCCTAGATCTACTCCAATTTTATCACTAAATTTAAAATTTTCTACATCTTTTGATCAGTTATTCTTTTTTTTTTTGAACTTCTATAAAAATATATGATAGATTCAACAAACAAAAGCTTTTTAAATAAATAATGCTACAAAGTGCTGGCAAAGATGTAGAACAGGAACCTTCACTCATTGCTGGTGAAAATGCAAAATGGTACAGACACTTTGGGAAACTAAATATATTCTAAGCATCTGATCCAGCATTCACACTCCTTGGTATTTATCCAAATGAGTTGAAAACTTATGCCCACAAAAACCTGCACACAGATCTTTATAGCAGCTTTATTCATAAATGTGAAAACTTGGAAGCATCCAAGATGTCCTTCAGTAGATGAGTGAACAAACTGTGGTACATCCAGACAATCGAATATTATTCAGCACTCAAAGGAAATGAGCTATCAAGCCATGAAAAGACATGGAAGAAACTTAAATACATATGACTAGTGAAAGAAGCCAATCTGCACATAGTACCTCCTCTAAAAGGATTAAAGCACACATTAACACTATTTCAAAAGCTGCTTTAACATTTCTTTTTATGTTACATATTTCAATTATTTTAAGTTACTATACATGTCTAGCTGAGTGAAATTTAATTATGAATATTTCCAATATTATGCATTTAGACAACATAATGTATGTAGCTGGGTAACTTCAAATAGCGACTTGTGCTAAAATTAAATTTTTAGTGTCCATAATTAAGCAAACACTATTAGGTTTGTTTTTATTAGTGTTCTCTACAAGTTTAAAAACTGACAGATAAAATCTAGCAATTCCAAATCTTTAAACCCTAGTTTTAATTTTTCCTAGGACAAATTTTTAAAAGATTTTAAATTTTGCTACACTTCTGACATGTGTAACTTCTGATATGGAACAATCGATTTCCATTTTAATCTAGATTCCAGTGAAAAAAATAGATCTTGAAAAATATTTATAAGCATGTTTCTTGTGAGCTAGCCTCCTTTTATGAAAATTGGGTACAATAAAAGCCCTCCTCCAATTCAGTATTAAGACAGTCCAGCAAAGAACAATAACCTTATTGTTCTGGTGTCTAACCTTATCTTGAATATCTTGAATCTCAGAGGTAACTTGTCTAAAATTAAAATTAAAAATAAACTGGGCCCAAATTTTAGGAAATGATTAAATGCCTACAGTTCTATATAGTTTTTTTTTAGACAATGAAATATTTACTACTAAACTTAAGCATTCTTATATTAGTTCCCCATCACTGAAAATTTTATCACCTAACATTTCAAAAACTAAATAACTAGCATTTCACTGGGTTATGATTGTTGTACTGCCTCTCTGAACAAATTTTGTTGCTGATCAGTAAAGAGTTTCTTGATTTTTATCAAAAATTATGTACATGACAAAGTGTATGCTCCCACTTCACCGCTGCTCGCATGAGATTATCACTTGTAAATTATTTGTCTTTAATTCTGATGATTACCTTAATAACACATACCGACACTGATATTTCATTGGACCTCATCTGGGATTCCTCATCCTAAAAATGAAGATTTAATTTATACCACTCCTCCCACTTATATCTTCCCATTTTTGATGCAAGAATTAAAAATAATACAACTGTTAACTTTAAAACTTAAAATCATATTCACCTACCAGGTATGCATCTGGATTTCTCACCCTCTAAAGATGCCTTCTCTCCTTCCCATTTAACTCCCTTCTACCATACCTTTACTTTTACATTGTCAAGGCTCATTTCCTTTATATTCTTATATCCAATGTTTAATCTACTGGTTGATTCTAAAAGCTAGAAACCAATAAGTAGCATTTATAATAGTAAAAAAAAATTAAACTGGGTTTAAATTAAAAATAACTTGAGTTGTCTTATATCTTCAAAGAAATAAAACTGAATAGCACACTACATAGTTAAGATTTTGAAAAACTGTAAGATTTTTTAAAAGAATTTCTCTATCTGGATGAATTCAATATGAGAGTTTTTTAAGTGGTATATGCTCATCTAAGAGCAAAAATCACATACAACTTGTGTAAGATGTTTAAGTATTTATTTTCATTATCTGAACTTGACTGCTGCATTTTATGAGGAAAGGACCACATGACATATAATAGGCTTGGTGAAAATCTCTTCTCCATGGAAACCCAAGAGGGTTTTCTTTCCTTCAGGGAAATGAGTTTCTACAAACCAGGATAACAAAGTTTAAAAGACGCCATACTCAATCATCACTGACAATGTCTGCTAGAAAGGTCTGAATATTTTGACTTCAGAAAGTATAACAGACCCTTGACATTTTAAGGTCACAGTCTTGAGATCTCTGCCCAAATTCAGAACTATTCCTGGATCAGTTCATACAGGTTCCTGGTTTTCTTTAGAATTACATTTTCATCTTGTGTCATACAGTTTCTTACACATACTTTCACACCCAAGTTATTAATCTTTTTCATTCCTCTCATCTGATGGCCATCATATTAGTTGGCTAGGGAAGTATCAGATGGGGTGGTTTATCCAACAGCAGTGTACTGACTCACAGCTCTGGAGGTCAGAAGTCTAACATCACAGTGTGGCCAAGGTTGGTTCCTTCAAAGGCCGTGAGGGAGAATCTGCTCCATACCTCTCCCCAGCTGCTGGTGTTTTGCTGGCCATCTTTGGCGTTCCTTGGCTTATAGAAGTATCACCCCAATCCCTGCCTTCATTTTCTTATGGTGTTCTTCTTGAGTGCATGTTTACGTTCAAATTTGCCATTTATAAAGACATTCGTCATATTGGGTTAGGGCCCACCCCATTGACCTCACCCTCACTATCTACATCTGCAAAGACACCATTTCCAAACAGGATTACCTTACAAGGTACTGAGAGTTAGGACTTCAACATACACATGTGGGGAGAACACAATTCAACTAATAGCAGTCCTTTTTCATATGATAAAGTTTGCCATTAATCACTACACATTATTTGAATAATTGCTGAATTTCCCATGCCTATAACAGAACCTGGCACACAGGAGCTCAATACATATTTGTTGAATAAATAATAAACAAATGAGACGACAAGTGAAGAGAAACACTGTGGATGCTGAGAGGTCAGCTGGACTGAATCATTAGCTGAGTAACACCTTCCTGAGTGGAATTTAGTAGGAATTACCATGTGCCTTGACAAGACTGCAAAATACTATATACCCCATCAATCCCTAAGGCCACTCACAAATAGAATCACAAATGTTAAAACTCACAAATGTCAAAATCCACAAAACCCAGAAACTATGATACAGGGTATATACTTTTAATAATGATTTCTTTCTCAAGGGAAAAATAAGTATCAGAAATAGGATAGCAAATGATTTGTTTAGATTAGTCAAGGAATGCATATTAGAGAAAACAAAGATCACAAATGAAAACAGTATCAGCGGGATACATTTCAACATAATGTATACATTACAACATAGAATCCATTGTTCTAGCACTAAATCAGAGATGCCTTGTTATTTTTCATTATTTTAATAACTAAAACTCTTTGGAAAAGGTCCAAGATGAATTGTATACTATAGCAAATTGTGTATAAAAAGACTCAATTCTTTTTACAATAACATTTTCAACATAGCGTCCCAATAGATAATATCTACATAACAAGGAATTGAAGGTATTTTCTATTTCTCTGAATCACCTTGTTCAAACCATATCACCATGAATTTCCTGGGTATTTGGCTTTAAAATACTGTATTACTATAAACTTTAAATGTAAGCCCTGGGTAGGTCTACGTTCATTTCAGCAGAAGCATCTTGGAATGTTGAATTATCATCTTCAATTTCCTTCAGTCATTTATTGTGGCTGCCAAACTGAAATGCTGTGCCTTAAAGGCAACACTGAACTGAAAGCAAATAATAAAAAGTCTCTTAAATGTTTCATTTATAAAAGCTTATTTTTCCCACCATCAAATTTTGTGTACTGTCTGAAATATATCACTTTACAAAATTGACATCTTGCATGCACTTATTCTGCTATGATGCATTTGCTAACTTCAAGGAAGGGGGTGTGGTGCTCACATCCTTTTTCAACCTTTTATAAACAGATGAGCAATACAGAACTAGGATGGTTTTGATTTTGGCCTTTTGGGGTAGGGGAGAGGTACGGAATTAAAATTAAACTTCAATTACTGATAGATATCACTATAGCTATCTCCTTTTCTGGATAGCTTTACTGATTATATTAAAAATTATTCCATAAAATAAACACTTTATAAAGATAAACCAAGTCAGAGGGTGGCTGCTCCAAAGAGTGGTCTGACAGCTCACTCTAGTAAGAAAACAAATCTACAAACCAAAAACATTCAAAGCATTTCTTGAAATCCTCCTCTCAGCAGTCTAACAGCAAATTTATCAAGTAGAATAAATCTACAGAATTCTATTATAAAGCCCTGTATACTTTTCCTCCTGACATAATTGTTGATGCCAACTATAAAATGCTAGTATGTAAAATAAACAAAATATGGTTTGTATTTCCAAAACGAAAGATTCTCAGGCCAGGATATAGGGCAATGGAAATGTTTTTGTTTAGTAAAGTACATTCAGGTCACATTTATATAAAGCAGGTTGCTACGAAGGTCATTTGGTAAAAGAACCACTGAATTTATCTGAACAAGTTTACTAACTATGCCATGAAGGGAGAAAATGAGACGCCAGTGCTTCTTTTTCTTCTCTTTATATATCAAACTTAGCTATTATATGACAGTCAGAATCACTGTTCAAATCTTTCTCAGTTAATGTCACTTTGCAAAGCCAGAATTTCTAATTTTTGCATAAAATTACAGTTTAACTGTGTCATAATTGAGTGATTCCTAAAGCACCTTTTTCTCCAATGATCTACTTAAGAAAAATGTATCTATATTCAATACACTGCCCATTTTTGAAGCATTTCCTACATTTGTAGCCTTATTTAGAAATAGTGCCAATCCATTTCTAATAGCTAAGTAGAACAATTTTTTAATCTGCAGGGTATCTTAAAAACCAATCAACTTGCCATAACCTCCTAATTCCAGGAATCATAATTCAAGCTTCAATTTTCCTCTTAACATATTCTACTTTACTAAAATGAATTCCCATCCTGCAACTATGAACAATAAGAAAATTGTACTTAAA
Source organism: Macroglossus sobrinus (assembly GCA_004027375.1). Taxonomy (NCBI): domain Eukaryota; kingdom Metazoa; phylum Chordata; class Mammalia; order Chiroptera; family Pteropodidae; genus Macroglossus; species Macroglossus sobrinus. The sequence goes on from PVKZ01000963.1 coordinate 246,882, forward strand.
ATATTATAAGACAAAATCTCATTATTTAGTATTAGATTGTCTATAATGCTAACCTTAAAAATATCTACAGCTATAACCTCTCCAACTTGTGAATTCCCAAAGAGATTAATAAAAGGTATAATTAACATCGAAACGTATAGCAGACTGTCATTCGGAACGAACCGTGCTAACAATAACCGCACCGTCAGAGATCAACCCTTCACCCTTCATGGTTCTGACTAAGGTTAATGAGCACAATTTGTCATAAATTTTCTGTTAACTCTGAAAAACTGAATTCAACAAGATTTTATAAAAATAGAATAAAAGGCTAGAGTGCTCTTATTTAGAACCTAGCACAGTATTTGACCATGTAAATGTCACTAAATATTTGTGAAATGAATAAACAATAAGCACCTAATGCACTATTGCCATTCAGCTCCTTATTATGTGCTAAGTATTTAAAATTACATATAATAAAATGGAATATACTCAAATTATTTTTTATTTCTACTAAGGAAGACTTATTAGTGTACGAAACTCCTAAAAATTTAACAGACTATAGAATTGGACTTTCACAAACTAATAAGTTGGCTAATAATTTTCTTTAACTGTATGACATTTTAAACTTTTTTTCTTTATGAAATTAGAAAACATATGGAAATGCAAGTTAGAAGTTTCTTTGCAATAAATAACACAAATGTAGACTACACTTGACTTTAATTTCTCTCATAAAGAAATTACTTTTTTAAAAAGCCAAAAATTTGAGAGAATAAAAATGGAAAAAAGTGAAGTAACTATAAATTTTCTTGCACTTCAAAAACTGTCTGACATCCAAGCCACAAGACTTTCTGCTTCTATCAGTGACTTCCTCTTCATGTGCAATAGAAAAGAGTTCGACATGTTTTATCAAATCCATTATATTTTAGACCATTTCCAATACATACTATCATAAATCAAGAAAAGCATTTATTCAAGGTTACTTATGGAGAATTAATCACACAGAAAATTTTAACAACTTCTTTTTTCAAAAATTAAAGTACTTTACTTGGCATTCCTACACATAATGATGTCGATTCAAAGACTGAAAGCATTAAGGGAATATAATTAAAATTCTTGGGTTAGACATAAAAAATAATTGTAATACATAGAATTCTCTGTAACAAATATCCTAGAAAAATAAATCAGAATATAAATACAATGTAGTCTCATTTGGATTTTTCCTCTGCTTGAGTGGCATTATATAACATAGAACGTTGTTCCAAATACTTGTATATACATGACGTAGCCTCAGAAACATGTAATCAAACAATTTGTAAAAGTGAGACTAAGAGAAGTGTGGGCACTATGTATCAGGAACAAAAACACCAATTTCTATATTACTGATGATTTTTAAAACCTATCTTCCTAATTTCAAGAGCAAGTTTACTCAGAGAAAAATAAACTAGTCAGCTAAGCAACATTTACAGCCTTTATTGACAGGATATAGCCATTATGCCAAAATTCAGCCATTAATATAGAACCTCATTTCCCATCTAAAATTAATGAGAATATTTTACTTTAAATGGGACCAAGAGGCAAAATGCCAAACTTAGAGTATAATCTTAAAGTGTTAAAGTCACACTTCAAATATTAAAATAAAGCAATTCCTAAAATCATGAAAATATGGTCAAATAACTACACAAAAAAAACAATGGGACCTTCAAGCAATTTCATTTTTTCTTATATATAATGAAAAGAGATGTATTTATAACTTCAACCTTCAGATAGCATACTTCATAAAGTCATTATTCACTTAAAATAAACAAATGTTTACAAAGAACATTTAATTTAAATTTCACAGTTGTTTCTGTCAAGAGAGATGGTAAACTATAAATATAAAATGTACCACAATGTTAAAAACCTCATAGTGCTCTATAGAAAAATCAATGAACATAACTTAATCTTTCTGGGGAATAAAAGTATTTAGCATTACAAATTTAAATGTAAATTTTATAAATGAATTCAATAAGAAATACATTTAAACTTTGCATTGCCACATAATCATCTATTTTGTGTAAAACAATAAAATGTATTTTTTGAACATGTGTACATCAAAACCAAAAGATTAATTTTTGCTCTTTCCTTTATTGGCAACTTTGGATGCATTTTTCGGTTTTGGTTCCCAGAGGGCATTTTTTACAAATCTTGACGCTGCACCTCTGTCCAGCTTGCCAGCCTTTTTCTTGTCTGTTATTTCCTTGACTCTGTTCATATATACTCTGATTCTTTCCTTAAAGATAAAAAAAAAAAGAAAAGAAAAAAAAAGGCAACAGATTTACTAAGCTGCTCGCCACCACAAAGTTTATTATACTATTCCTCAGTTAAATTCAATAGGTATGTATTTATTGCCTGTTGAGTAGAGCTAGTAAGCGTAAGGAAACAGGATAAACTTGCTCTGTGCTCTCCTGGGATTCACAGTCTGGGGGAATACAGACATTAAAGCCATTTCAGAAGTGTTCTGTGTGTTTCAAAAGAGAGAGAACGAGACTAAGACATCACTACAGAGGTAATCACTGACCTGTTTATAGATGTGTTTATATATTCTTTACTTAGCATTAACCTAAATCCATATATTAACTCTTACTACCTGAAGTCTACAATCTAAAATAGAGCTCTTATATACTTGTAACATACAAACTCAATTCGTAAAACTTTTCTGAACAGGAAATAAATGAAGCACGATTTATTTATTTTTTCTGTTACTTTCTAGTGTCACAATTAAAATAAGCAGAATGAAAATACAAGATCTTTTATTCAATTTCATAACTGTGATTTTGATAAGCACATATTTTTCTAATGACATACACAGTTCTAAACAGATTTAACAAGATGAGAAATGTAATAGGTTGCAATACCATTAAAATCTTCTGAGACCACTAATTGGAATAAAGGACTATTCTATACTCCAGCTGGAGAAATAAAGGTGATGAGAGCCACAAAATAGCACAGTAAATGATGGATCACTGCTAAAAAGCAAGTTTCATTAAAATAATCAAAATAGTTATATAAACATTCACAAAAGATGCAGAACCATAGAATTTTTTTAATTGTAAAAGACTGACGACTCTGCTCAAAACTCTCTCGTGGACATCTACTCCTCTTAGAGTAAAAGCTGAAGTCCTCCCAACACAGACCCACTCCCGTTCTGCCTAGAAAGACCTTCCTCAAACACCCGCACAGCCGCCCCCTCCCTTCCTTCCAGTCAGTCAACGTTCACCTGGGTAACAGGACCTGCCGCCACCATTCAAAACCACAGTCCGACCCACCACTCTAATCCCCCCTGCTATGTGCTCTATTTAAACTTTTTCCCATAACATATAACTTTCTAACATACTATCTATTCATATCTATTTATTATTTGTTTGTTGTATTATTATGTTAATCATTTGTCTCCCTCCACTAGATAGTCTGGTATCTGCCACAACAAGGGCAGGGATATTTACAAGCTTTACACACTGAAGAATCACCTCACTTGGAAATAATGCCTGGCCCTTAGCAGCCACTCAAATATTTGTTGAATGAGTAAACTGACTATTTTCATTGCTTCTCCTCATTCATGATATTTCTCACACACTAACTCTGTGATCAATTAATGATGTCTGTCATAGGGTCAGAAAAAAAGAACGGGTTTGTATGCTTTTTATTTGTCAACTCTTGTCCAAAGTATGAATGTACTCCTCCATAAAGTGGGTTCTGAGGGAGAAAGAAGACAGATGAGTTTATCCTTTTCCAAAGACAGACCAAGTATTAAAATATTCCAAATTACTTCATGTTAAAGGAAAATTGAGAAATTTTATAAATGTCAAGTCCATATTAGAAAGCTGAAAACAGATGACACAATGTATAATTCTTAGGACTGAAAGCCAGTATCATGGCTCAAATCAAGATCTAGGTATCATATTGCTTTGTATTTTTGCTTTAAGTATTTTTTACAATTTCTGTATTTAAAAATAAATTTATTGTCCCCCAAGAACTTTAAAAGAAGAAAATGTCTTAGTCTACACATTAAGAAAATGAAGACAACAGATCTGGTTTGCTCATTTTTAAAAAATAAATGACCAAGTATTTTACTAAGTTGTATATAACATACATATCAACTACCATATGACTTGAGAACAATAATACAGTGTCAAGTGTATTTCACATATATATTTACCTTATATTTTATAAACACAAATTTATTAATATTCTTATTCATAAAGTCTAGACAAGAAGATAATAAGTTTGATTTCTATTTTTTCTTTTAAATTGAATGATTTGACTTAATTTTTTGAAGTCAGCACAAACTCTAAGATACCAGTCCTTATATACTGTACTTATACATCTAAATGGAATACCAAGAAAAACCTAGAAGATTTATTACAGGTTGTAAATATGTCACTAATGCGGAATTACTGGACAGTACACATACAACTGGTGCCAAAAAAGCTTTTAGCTTTGTTGCTGAACTGGATTCTTTATTGCTGAGAAAATGAATTAATGGAAGAATTGAAAAGGTGGGGGAGAAACTTTCCCGTCTTTGCTAGTAAATCAACCAGAATATACTTTTAAAAATTGTGTAAGAGTTTTTTTTTTAAAGGCAGTTATAGAGATGAACAGGATTTCAAGAATTTATAGAAAAAATAATATGGAAGTTATAAATAATTACTAGAATTGTAACATTTTCCCATCCAGAGATTTATGTAATATATGGAATACCAATTCTCTAACAAAGGTAAGAAAAAGAAAAACTAAAGACATGATGAAATCTGACTCACTTCCATAATTTCAACTCTAAATAATTCTGTTCTCCACAATTACTATAACTTAACTTCAGGTACACCACCACAGACAGATGTGTGAAGTAAAAAGAAACCCACTGCAATCTTACCAGTTCCTGCTTTACTGGATGTTCCTTAGGGTTAACTCCCTGAGTGGCCAAATAAACTACAAGAGAAAGAGTTCATGAAATAAAATGGTGTGTGTATTAATTAAGAGCATTAATTAAAGAAGTTCTAGTAATTCACGAAAAAAGAAGTCACACAAACAATAGATTAAATCTTAAATTATTCAATCTCTAGGTAATAATAAATGTATGTGTGGCTCACAGGCATCTGGTACTCTGATTTAAAATAAATAAATATCTGACTATTAAAATTGCCATGAAGTATAATTGTATATAAATTGCTAGCATTTTAAAAAATAAATCACCTTTGACACAGTAATTTGCTTTCTAATTAACTTCAAAGTAATATACATACCCCAAAACATTGAATTTAATGTGTAAGCAGAAACTAAATCCACTTTTGCTTGTTCAAGTGGGTCCAACTAGAGAGAGAGAGAGAAATACAAACTTTGAGCACCATCACATCATATTTTAAACTTTCACCAAGCCCAAGGTATCAAAAAAATGTTTTTTTCACTCCCATAATCCAATAACCAAATGATCTGGAAATAATTTGCAAAATGAAGAAGTTTTGTTAACCAGTGATTTTTGCCCACAAATTTTCAATTCAGGGTATCATCTTTAGTTAGACAAGGAATGTGTATAATCCAAGAAAAATTATTTTGAATTATTTTAATTTCAGGAGTTACAATCTGAGCTTTGTATGTAAAAAGTAATTTATCAATATAAACATTGTACATGATGCATTTATGTATAAGAAGCAAGCTAAAATGCGCAGGCAATACCAAAGACAGAAGAAACATAATGAGATTTGTTTTCAACTGTCAAAATCAATTTACTCTTTTTGTTCTATAGGGTTTCCAGAAACCCTGATAACATCATTGTAATACTTAAAAGGTCAAAGATAGAGCCTGTCGAAAAGAGCATTGTGTTCCGTTTTCTGCAGTACCAAGTCAAAATAAAAATAGTAAAAAAATATTTCCTAAAGTTGTTTTGTTTTATCCACCAAAAAAATACCCAAACAACACTTATAAAACTGAAATAAATGGAGAAAAGAGTATATATCATTAATCAACTTCTTCTTCTATATGTTCCCTAACACAGCAAGTTACATTTTTCAAGTACCTTCTGCAACAACTCATTTCTAGAAACAGACATCATGGTCTTCAGCATCTCATCTACGGCACCAATAGAATTCTCGAATGTTGATAAATACTCATGAATTTCTGATGGATAGTCTTCATTAATTTCTTCTCCTGCCATTATGATCGACTAGAAAAAAAGGTAAATTCTTAGAATTCATATTAGATTCAGAGATTGCTCTTCGGGTTACCAAAAAAAAAAATATATATATATATATATATATATATATATATATATGTCACTTGTATTTCAAAAGTGCTAAAGGAATTAAAACCCTGAGGATAATTAAACAAATCTTAGAATATAATTCTAAAGCAAGTACATTCAAATTTCCCCTCTTCTTAAGTTGCTTGGGGATGATAAGATTTAAGGACAGGTGAGAGAGGATCAGACCCACAAGTCAATTAATGTACACTTATCAAACCCTCAGTGCTTTTCAAGAAATAAAGACATTACTGCCAAACATAAAATATCAATAATCAAAATCTACATTTAAAAAACTTTCTGTTTAAGTTAAAGACCAAGCAAAGCAATGAAAGTGTCATAAGTATATCCCCTAATGCTTGCTGAAAAAAATAAGCAAAATCTTTTTCTTTTTAAGTTTATATATTTTAGCCCTTCTAAATTTAAGTGTTGATCTAGCAGCATGGTATATTAAACTAAAAAATGAGAAATGCTAAGTCTGAAATATCTTATGATTTTTAATCACTAAAATTATTTTTAAGCCTATGCTTATATTTATATTTATATGAACATTCCTTAGGTTTCTTTAAAACAGTAATAAGAAATTCTAAGAGCTCATAAATCAGATGAAGCAGAAAAGAGGAAACCTGGGAGAAATAAACTATATGGTTTTCATTTAAGCTAGAGCATACCTTGACAGTCCATTCTTTTAAAATTCACATTTATATCATAATATTTATTTCATATGTTATCTAAGACCAAATTTCAGAAGTAAGTCTAAACATTTCTAACCATCTTTAGGTTTAAAATTTTTTTTTTTATTAGCTAAAAATACCTCTTCATTACATAGCTAAGGAGAATAGCAAGAATGTATAAAACAGCAAATAGCACTGAAGAATTGAGGAAAAAAGATTTGGGCTTTTTGTCTTGCTTAATCACTGTCACCTTAGATAAATCACTATATCATTCTTGGTCTCAAATACCTCATCCATAAAATAAGGCAGTTGTCTAATGATCTGTAAAGACCTTTACAGTTCTAAATGTTATGACTATGTCATTTAAGTTTAAAAAGTACTATTTGAATATTTAGTCACAATATATCAACATTTCTTTTCAAAGAGTATATATTCCATTGAGACATCTGGGTTCATTTAAAAAAAAAAGTGAAGTCCACCTGACTATCACTATTTGCGCTGTAAAGTTACTGTCCAACTACTGTGCAATCAGCAATAAAGAACTACGATAAAAGAAAACCATAGAGAAAAAGAACTGTGCCTTCCTATTTCAAAAGGCTAACTAAAAATATGTATTTGCCTCTCACCTCTCCCAAAAAGCTTCCAAAATGATAGAAGAAATATAAAAATTAGCCCATAGTAATGCTGGAAACTCAGAGGGGCACATACCCATCAGCAGACCTTAACAGTAGAAATTTGTGTGAGCTAAAGAGAAAATTGGATCAGATTGAAATACGCTAAGAAGCCTCCGACTCCTTACAAGCAAAAGGGGAGAATCTAGAAATAACCCCAAGATGATGGGCAATAAGAACTGGGCCATGAAGGCTATAAACAGCTAACCCAATCTCTGAAGCTGTAAAAAGACCGCTCTAGCATCTGCAGCCAAGATAAAGGTGTACATACAAGGGCTATACTGCAGATAGAGAAATGACTCAGTATTTCTGCTCTTCATGTAAAATCATAAACCAATAAATTGGAAAATATGGATAAAAAGAATGAGGTGCTGGAAAAAAATAATCATTTAGCAAAACTAACCTAAAAAGAAGTACATAAACCAAATAGACTATTCATCACACGAAAAAAATTTAAAAGAAGTCGAAACATCTACCTTCCAAAAGGGATCCAAGCCTAGAAGCTATTATAGGTAATTTTTTCCGAACATTCAAGAAACAGTTAATTCTTATGGTATTTAACTGGTTAAGAACATAGGGAAAGATGGAAAACTTAGACACCTATTTCATAACACACTTAAAAATAAAATCCAGATGAATTTTAAAAGGTAAATAAACATATTAAAAGAGTAAATAAATTATTTATATAATCCAAATAAACCCCAAATGCTATAAAAGGAAATGGCTGACAGACTTAACTACATAAAAACTGAAAAAACATCTATACAGTAACATAAGCAAACTTAAAAGAAACAGCTTAGGAAAAAATATTTGCCAAAATATAACAAGGATTAGATTATACAGAGATCCTACAAAGCATAAAACAAATTAAAATAAGCTATCAGCCATCAGAGGGGCAATAATTTTAAAGATTATCAAAGTTCAATATTAGAAAGGTATACACTGAAGGTAGAATATAGGTCCCTACAGATTTTTTAAATGTACATGACTTAGGAAATTCTCTTCAGAATCTAGTCTACCACTTTCTCTTTCACCTATTTTTATTCTGCTGGATCATTATCCATAAAGCTAAACATTTTATTTCTCCAACTTAGACAAGAAACAAACAAGACATCTTGACTTCATATCCCACTCCAGCTAAAAGCCCTATTTTCTATCTCCCTTCTAGAACAAAATCCTCTAGAGTTTCTCTCCACTCTTAAATCTACTACAAACAAGCCCCCTATTTCTTACTCAAAGTTGCTCTTGTCAAAGTCATACACACAATTACAGTTAAATTCAGTGGTCAAGTCTCAGTTCTCATCATCTGATATCCTTGACTCCTTTTGTTTGGTTTCTAAGCATCACATTTTCTTGGTTTCCTTCCCACCTCATCAGCTGATTTCTTGGTCATCTTTCTCATATCCTCAGCCTCTTAACCTTGAAGTGTCCCAAGGATTGTCCTTGATTCTCTTTTATTCTATTTACTCCCCAAGTGAGCTCAATGTTTTAAATTTCATTAATAAAGTGATGATTCCCAAGTTTGTATCTCCAGGTCTGACCTCCCCACTGAACTCCAAATTTACATTTCCAACGTTTGCTCAATACCTGTAGTTGGATGTAAACAGATTCTAAAGCATAATGTGCCCAAAGCCAAATTCTACATCTTGCCCACTGTAGTCTTTCCCACCTCATTCCATGGTAACTCCACATTTCCAATTGTTCCTAAAATTTCAGAGTGGTCCTTGACTCTTCTCTCTCACCCTATCTTTAAAACATATTCAGAATCTAGCCTCATCCTGCCACCTCTACTGCTACCACCCTGGTCCAAACCAGTCCCAGCCATCTTTGTGCCTTGCCTAGACTGTTGCAATAGCCTCCTATATGGCCTCCGTGTCTCCAGCCCAATAGTTCATCATCAAGAAAGAGTGATCATTCAAAATCTACGATTATGTCATACCTCTGCTCATATACTTCCAAAGGCTTGGCACCTCTCTCAGAGTAAAAGTCAAAGTCCTCACCATGCCCTAAAAAGCTCAATACAATCTGCCTTCTCTGCTGCCTTCTGTAACCTCTGTGGCTCCTACTCTTCCCCTTGCTCATTCCACTGCACCCACAATTGGCATCATTGCTCCTTGCCAATCACATCAGGCGTGCCCCTACCCCAGGACCTTCATGCTTCTTCTCCCCTTCCTAGAATGTTCTCCTCCACCTTTCCTCCCCCACCAATAGCTTCAGAGCTTATAACTATCTGCCAATTCTTTACTTAAATATTACTTATTAGTAAATCTTTCTCAATTACCCTATTTTAATATACATGCCCCACTCCTCATGCCCTGTACTCCCTATCTCATTCTCTACCTTTAAATCCTCAATAACATCTGTTGTATTTATTTCATTCATTGCCTGTCCACCTCCAAAGATGGTAACTACATGAAGGCAGGAATTTTTACATTTTGTTCACTAGCACTGCCTGGCATTCAATAAGCATGCTGAATAAATAACCTCTAACAAAATAACGGAACCTAAATATTCATCAAGAGGGAAATAATTAAAAGAATTATATCCATCCGAAAGAATATTAAAAATAAAGTATATCTTTATGTGGTAATATGAGAAGTAGTGAGAAAAGTCACAGAACATTGTATATAACATATAATGTATCTTAACATATGCCACTCATTTTCAAAAACCTGTGTAGCTACATAGGAAAAGATTTAGAAGACATAAAATATAGACATTCTCTCTGAGCAGGGGCATGGATTAGGAAGTAGGATCAAAGCAGACTCATTTTTTAACTCTTCATTCTTTTTTATTTCAAAATGCATGCATTAAATGTATAATAAAAATAAGTAGTCATGATACCTTTTTTTAAAGGCATCTTTTAGCAAAGTATTTTAACTTTTAACAAATACTTAAGTATAAAAATACCTTTATTTAAATGTTAATTTTTCATCCAATTTTTCTTTTAGAAATATTTTCCCTTTCTAGAATCATAATGCGGATTTTTCCTGCAATTATTCCCTGTCCCTAAGCCCCAATAAACAAGTACTTATTTATTGTTAAAATGGGTTAAGGTGAACACTGAAAGCAAGGAAGTAAGAATAATTATCCTCATTAAACCTGAACTGAACCACCTGCCTTTTACCTAACTAATAAAGGCAAGGCAGACTAAAACATAAAGGTTCTATTATCAGAAATTCTCCCCCCCAATTCAAATTATTTCTTCTAACATTTTACATAGACAGTTCCTGAATACTGGTTCCTTCCACAGGAAAAGTTGCAGGAGGAGCTGCAGAAACATCCCTCTGTTCCTTTTGTTACTGGGACCCCAGGATGAAGCAGTGAATGTATGGTATTAGCAGCAATAGCAGACATTTCAACACCACTTCCTAACAGCCAGGCGCTATTCTAAACACACCACACACATTAACTCATCTACTCCTTGCAGACAAGAAACTGAGCCACAGTGAGTTTCAATAACTTGCCCAAGGATGTATAAGGTGCCAAAAGAGAAAGAATTCACACAACTCTGCTCCTCACTCCCCTCCAGGCTTCTATAGGTATTCCTCACCCCTCCACCTACTCCTTTTATAGGAGTAGAGGTGAAAAGGTGGAACAGGGCATGAGAAAATGTGCTCCTCTTCATCCTTCAGTAAAATCTGGCTGACACTAAGGGGCAGAGGCGGGGAAACCTTTCCCAGAAATCCCTTCAGGACATTATTTCCACACCTTCCCTCCTCTCACTGGTTATGGAAGCCAGAGTACCCACAGGAGAAAAGGAGGGGTGCACAGTATCACATACAGAACTGAAGTCATCTCCCTACCACTCCTCAGTTCTCTACTTCAGGGAGGTTAGTCCATCCAGGAACCTGGGAATAACCCCTCACTCCTTTCTCCAGCCCAAATCCAATCAGTATTGTCAATATGGCTGCCTCAATCTCCTTATACCACAAGCTTGCCTCCTTCTCACTGACTAGATTATTTTAAGAGCCTCTGAGTAGTCTTCCTAATGTCAACTTTACTCTCAATTTAAGAATGTTACAAAATAAGATTTTTTCTATTAAAATAGTCTGGCCATGGTAAAGCCCTGCTTGAAATTCGGCAGTAGCTCTCTACTACCTTGAGGATAAGTTCCAAACGTTGCAGTATAGATGCTAAGGCCCTTAGAATGTGGCCCTTACATGTCTGACTAACCTCATCTTTCATGGCACCCCTCAATCCTAAGATTATAGCCTCGATGGCAGTTTTTCAAATGTGCTATGCTCACTTACTCTCACCTTTCACCCTCTGCCACCCTCCCATTCTGTCTGGATAAACATCACTACAAGCCTCATGTCACTCAACACACTGTCTGGAAACATCTGATTTACTTGACTTCCCTTTGACTAAACTCCTTGAAGGGGCTGTATCATATTGATGTTGTTTCACCAGTGACTGGCACGCAGAATGATTCTATGTCTCAATTTACCCAGGACAGTGCCAGTTTACAATTGTTGCTTCTACCCACCACCTGCTTGGCTCCCTATTTCTCTCTCAAAGTCCCAGTCTGAGCCACTCATTATATGGTAACACTAAACAAAGTAGATCCTCTGACTCAGCACCATCCCTTCACCCCATTTTGTCAGAGAACAGGAAAGTCAGGGGAGTTGATCCTGGTACCAGGCAGGGTTCGCCCACAGCAGCAGAACCAGTAGGAGATATATATGAAGAGGTTTACTACAAGCAGCTGTTTTTACTCAATTGTAGGAGCTAAGTAATTTCAAAATCTGCAAAGCAGGCCTTCCAAGAAGGGCATGCTGGCACTCAGCTACAAGCTGAAGCTGCTATCCAGAGGTGGAATTTCTCTTTTGTCAGAAAAGGCTCAGTTCTGCTTCTAAAGCCTTTAGGCTGATTGAGTCAGTCCCACCCAGTTTATCTAGAATAATCTCTTTCATTTAAAGTTAACTGACTGTGGATTTTAATCACATCTGCAAATATCTTCACAGCAACACCTAGATTGGTGTTTCACTGGATACCTGGAGGCTACAGTCTATCCAAGCTGATGACACATCAAGAAGACCATCACAAATCTGTAAGCCACCAGAACTACAGCAGAGAAAGGTATACTCCTGGCATCTCAAGTTGCTGTTCTGGCAGCATTTTCTCACAGCAGCTTTGTTATTCTTAATTGCCAGCTTTCCAAGTAATAAAACTAGACTTCAAATTTCAGCTAACAAAATGTGGAAGAAATGACAACTTTTTTTTCAAAATGTCATTTTGCAACCCCTAATAAAATTATAGATTCAGGTGATGATCACCAACAGATAAAAAGATGAGAAATACTCTGTAGAACAACTGACCTGGTTTCTGTAACAAGTAAATGGCATGAAGAAAAAAACAAAGAAAAGGGTGGGGGGGCAGAGGAAGGAGAATAAGGAGACTTAGAAAATATAATAACCTAATAGAATGTAGAGACCTTGTGTAAAAAACAACTGTAAAAAGCTATTTTTGAGAAAGAAATCTGAACATGGATCAGATATTAGATGACTCCAAGAAATTATTAATAATTTTGTCATCTATGGAAACAGTATATATCAGAAAATGTCCCTATAATTTAAAGATGAAATTGAAATACATAGGGTTAAAATTACATAATATCTTGAATTTGCTTTTTTTAAAAAAAAAGCTAGTCTTCATGGATTACATTTTGAAAGAAAAGATTAAAAAAACCTATGTACATTATTTCCATAGTAAAATTAGATAGTTAATTCACAAATTAACTTTTAGAATACAGTTCATAAATTGGGGGATACCTAAAAATATACTCCAGAATACTTAAGCAGTTCAATTATATCTCACCTCAATCCCAAATATAAATGGAGTAAGTGGAAAGGTAGGTTACTGGGTGCTACCAAGTCTGTGACAGTTGATAAACAAAACTCATGAAAACAAGATAAAGCCTGTAGCTTCAAATGAGGTTTGTGTTACATTTCCAACAAAGGCTGACATTCAAGAGTGTCTAAGAATGTCAGAAATTTCCTTCCCCACAAAAAGAAATCCTGATGTCTTATATTTTTACCTGGCCCTTATAAAAATGTATGCATGAAGAAATAAATAAATAAACCAACAAACCAAGTTTAGAGTCAAATGAGAAACTAAGGGGAAATATTTGCAACATAAAGACAGATAAAAGGAGCCTCTACAAATCAAGTTTACAACACAAAACAAAAAACGCAATAACCCAAAATAAAAATGAACAAAGAAAACTGCAGTTCACACATAAATCCAGATGACTAATAAGCATAAAGTTAGTCAATCTTACTTATAATTACAAAAACATAAATCAGTGTAACAAGATGCCATTTTTCATGTCAAACAAGCAAAAATTTAAAAGATTGATAGTACCTGATATGGGCAAAGGTGAAAAGAAACAGCCTCTCATTCATTATTAATTGGAGTGTAAACTGAGCATTTTTGTGGGGCAAGTTGAAGTACTATGCTTCAATTTATATATGTACAAATTCTTTGACCCAGCAATTTAACTTCTCAAAATGTCTATTTTCCCACAAGATACTATTCAAAGACATTCACCGCAACACTCTTTAAAACACTAAAACTTTAAAGCAGGAAACAACCTATGTGTCCATTAACAAGGACTAGTTAAATAAATTATGATATACTCATTCAATATAAAAACTCTGCAGCAACGAAAAATATGTAGAGCTTAGATTCCTAAGATATATTACAGTAAGCAAAAATTTAAGAACAGGATATATAATACATCCATTTGTTTTTAAGAAATAAAACACATATGAGTGTGGAAGCATATTTGTGAATGCATGTAAGTTTTCTTAAAGGCTTCAACTCCTGGGGACCCTGAGAATGAGTGATGTCCACAGTGTCCTGTCCTTAACTGCCCTGCTCAGCTCCTGTAGACTCATGCCCTTGGCTTCTTTTATAGATTCAATCTACCTCGTGTTTGGTCTTCTTTTCCTGCTGGCTCCTATTTTTCACAACATTTTTCCCAAAGAACTCTCTTTCTTATGATGCGTCTGAAGTGGGACGGTTTCAGTTGTCATTTTTGCCTTCAGCAATGTTGCACACTTATTTACTCCAGGACCCACTTGTTTGTCTTTCTGGTGGTCCAAAGCATCCTCCACCATCATATTTCAAATAAATCAACTTTTTCCTATCAGCCTTCTTCACTGAAAGAAGGAAGAGAGGAGGGATAAAAGAATTTTCAGGCAATTGAAAGAGGACCCAGTTGAGGCTGGGTAGCATTAATTTGTGTATTGTGAACTTCTTTAGCTGTGTTCAATAGGCCTGGAACAAGAATGGTTACGAGGAATTGGCTAGTAGGCACAGAAGAGAAACCAGGACGTGCAAAAGCATCTTCAAACCAGCTGACTGGGAGGTATGGCCTTAAAGGAAGAGAAGTGAGGCTTTTTCCTCTGTTTGGATACTCCCCCCACACCCCTCCCCTACTTCTGGGCTTAGTGAAACCTTATTAGTCCTTTAAAACCCACATCAAATGCACTCTCTTCTATAAAAAGGCTTCCATATCTCCCAAACAAAAGTATTCTCTTCTTCCTGTTTGCTCCTAAGGTTCTCCAGACTTAGTAATCATATATCCACCAATAATACTCTGTCTTGTGTATCTTGATAAATCGAAAGGTGTCAATCCTTATTTTACCTGATCCATCAACTACATTTGACAAAATAGAATACTCCATTTCACCTTAAATTCGACAACACGAGACTCTCCAAATGGTCCTTGTTCCTCACTAGCCATTCATTATGTCTCTTTTGCTGGTTCTTGATCTCCCCAAACCTATAATGGCTAAAATGCCTAAAAACTCAGGTCTTTTACTACTTCTCTTTTCTGTTTACATTCACTTCTTTGGTGATTATCTCCAGTTTCAAGATTTTAAATGTCATCTGTTCACTGACAATTCCCAAATGTTCTTTTCCAGCAACGGCCTCCCCAGTTTCACACTTGACAGACTCATCTGCCTACTCAACACCTCCACTTGGATGCTAAAAGGCATCTCAAACTTAACATGTCACAACTGAACTCCTAACTTTCACCCACAAATCTGCTCCTCCCATAGTTCTCCACTTCCTGGTTAATGACAATTACACCCTTCTAGTTGCTCAATCCAAAACTGAACTACTACTCACCCACCACATTCACTGCTTTCCACCTTGTGAAGCCACTATCATCTCATCTGAATTATTAAAACACCTTCCTAATTAGTCTCCTAATTAGTTCTCCTACTCTATCTCCAACAATCTGTTCTTAAGACAGCCAAAATGATTCCATTAAAAATGTGAATCAGATTATGTCACTCTTCTGCTCAGAACTTTCCACTGTTTATTTACCCACTAGGCTATTCCTTCAAGGCAAGATTAATGCTATATGACATTTGTATCTCCATATGATTAACACAATATCTTGTTACATATTAGGTACTTAGTAACTATTTGCTAACTGATTAAAACCAATGAAAATAAACTGGAACAAAATTTTGAAGAATCTTAATATTGGATTGGAGTTTGGACTTATAAATATTTGGAAGTCATCACACGAATAAAAAACATATGATAATGTACATTCTGGGTCTGTTTCCATCCCTATAACAAGTAGTTATATATAATTATGAACTAAGCTAGAGAACAAATCCAATATATAATTCTTTTGAGAACTAAGAGAGACATATGCATATGTTGCACCAGAATTCTATTACCGTAAAGACTTTTTGCACTGCATTATCTTAGAAAATAGTGAAATGTATAAGTAATCTCTCAATATATATTACTGTCTTTGGCAGACAGTTCATGTTAGTGTCACCTGTAATTCTCTTTCAGACTTACAGTAAAATCTCTGGGAAAAGATAAACCTCTAAAAATAAATTTAACCTAAAGTCTGATAATAAAACAAGATATAACTTATAAAGAGGCTACTCAAGTTTGAGATGAATACTTACATTGGATTACAATGACTATACCTCTATTGTTTAATTTTAACTGTTTAATTTGAAATGTTTTCAAAATTATAAATATAAAGCTGCAAAACTACCTTCTAAAACCATGGAATTTGCTCATTACATTTTCTCATCTCCTAAAGAATTGTAACAGCATACAGGATTATTGCGTGATTAAATGAATGATATAGGTAAAGCTATTAGCACTCAATACATTTGTAATAATAAAATGATCAAATACCCTAATCCAAGTGGACGACTTAGAGCCATATTTGAAGGGTCAACTGTTTGCAAAGAGTGAGTAATTGAGATAACACATATGAACAGCCATTTAAAAAATTAAAAGCAGTTATGAAAAACTATCAGCTTTGAACTGTACAAAATACAACACAAGTATTTGAAGGCAACTGTAACATGTTTGACTGAGAATTGTTTTGATTATTTTGAAAAACCACTGTTCACACTGTCATTATTTTATCTTTCAACAAAACAAGCTCTATCATTTCAACCAATCACAAACGAGTCTCTAAATTTCAGTAGGGGTTATCTGGTTATTTTCAGATCCAACATCACATACAAATAAGTCTCAGTTCAGTCTACTGCTATCACAGTCCAAATAGGTTAAAAAGTGGGCAGCAAATATCTCAGTGGAACAAATACATCTTTATTAAGACAAAATAAATTGCAGATAAAAATCAAGAAGACATTGAAGATCTTTTCAAACAGAGAACAGAACTTTGAATCACAGTGACCATTCCTGGGCCATAAAGTAAAACAGCTTTCTTGAAATTATAGATTGCAACTGAAGGTAGAAATTAGTCTACCATCTCAAGTGGGCTAATATAGAAAGGGCAGGCAGTTCGTGATCATGAAATGTGCATGATAAGAGTGGATGACATAGGAAAGTTAATCGCCTATGCCTTTCCCTTAGGCCTTCCTCCTAAACGAGGTTTGAAGGCAGCTCTGAAAGTTAATTGTGAAGTCATTTGTTTTTAAATTCTCCATCTTCCAATATTTGAGAGCTGCAGTTAAGAAACGAAAAGTCTATGACATCCACCCTGAACGTGCCCAATCTCATCTGATCTCCAAAGCTAAGCATGGTTAGGCCTGGTTAGTACTTGGATGGAAGACCACCTTGGAATACCAGGTGCTGTAGGCGTTAAAAAAGAAAAAAAAAAAAGAAAGAAAGAAAGAGGGGGAGGGGAGGGGAGGGGAGGGAAGGGGAGAGAGAACGAAAGAAAAGAAAAAAAAAAGAAACTAAACGAAAAAAGCAAAAAGCCAGACCAAGAGAGAGACGTGAGGGGCCCAGTTAAGCCGAAACATGCAAGCAGCCACAGAACGAGAAATGGGGGTCCTGTAACAATGCTGTCCCCAGGTGGCTCATATTCCCGAAGGGCAACAAGGTCCGACCTCGCTCCTCAAAGCCAATGGAGGAATGAAAGAGGGACCCCAGGACAAGAAAAGTGGACTTATGAAGAAGCACGAGAAAAATTCAAACTCCAGCTTGCAATAATTAATTACTCACTTGCCTTCTACTCCTGTCTCCCGGAAAACAGTCGCTTGTTGGTGACGTTAATAAAGTGCCTGCTCGGCTCACAGCTCCAGCGGCGCTCTATGATGACCTCACGCTCCTCGCCCCGCCCCACCTTTTTCTCCTCTCTCAAAGGTGGTGCTTAAAAGTGCTTCTGGACAAAGTTGCAGAGTATTTTGGGGCAAGACTCTGCGTACCTTTTTCTAGATTTGTACTCGCCCAACACTTCCAAATACAAGTTGAGCGTATTTAACTAGAAAAAAATGTTAGTTACTAAAGCATTTTTCAGGTTTTAACTTTCACTTAAGTTCATTCCCAGGTACTGGTTCCTACTACACTCCCATTGTCCCCCTCAAAATGAACTTCTTCCAAAAGAGCAGCTTCCCAAATTATTCGTGATTAAAGACAGGTTCTTTATTTTTCCAATCTATCAGTAAGAGATACTTTTGTAAAATACAAAAGTATTTTTGAATAAAAATGAATTACTCAAAAAACGGAGGAAAGATAGGCAAAATACCAGTCCAGGTTTTTCATTATTAAACGTAAAGTTACATTTTAGTCAACACAATAAGAACAAACATAAAAGGAAAAAAAATTCGAAAATTGCACGTATTGTTTAATGAAAATTTAGTATAAGCGGTAAGCATCATTTTTATTTTGAACTTTTTATTACTCCACAACCGTTGTTTAGCAAAATGCTTTGAACAAACATCCTGTATGTCAATACCCAAAGTTTTTTGAGTAGCAATGAGCTTTCTTTTGTTTGTTATGCTAACCTAGCCTAATTAAAAATGCTTGTGGTAGTGGGTATCTAAACTGTTTCTCTTTTGTTTTTATACAGATAGCAGTGAAACCAGTCTCGTAGAGATAAATTGATAGGAATGAAAGAAGAGTTTTGGGTTTGTTTTTTTTTAATTACAGTTGACATAAAATATTTGGAAGAAGAGTTTTTAATTTCAGCAAGCTAATAATATTTATTTTTAACTTTTGCCTGAAATGAAATAAATGATATATTTTCAAAATTTATCTTCAATCCTTCATCAATTGCTAATTCTAACAATAATCTTTAAAGTTATCCTGAAAATTAAATGATCTATTGATCAAAGCAACTTTATACATTTCTAGGGTCACAATTTCCAAACTAATTTTAAAGTATCACAAGGTGCAATGTGGTCTCACTGTACATGATTAGTGCACAAATCACACAACATGGGACTCACCATGTGAGTTCAATAACAACCAAACTAATCCATACCCCATTCAAGAAACCCAGTTCATAGATTACAGTTGTTGCAGCAATGTCAAATTCCCATAAAAGTTGCTAAATAATTATTTCAATTTCTGCACTCATCTTGCTGTAGATAGGTAATGACAAATAGTTCATGGACTAACAGCAGTCCACAGAATTTAATGAACACTATCTTTGAGAGTTGGGTACATAACCTTACCAGGAAGACTGTTGAGACCTGAGAAGACTGAATTATCACCCAAAACAAATCAGAACCTGACAGTTTTTCCTAGACCAAGGTAATAATGAGGCTTCAAGGCAAATTGTCACAACTTTGTTATTTGGATCCTTCAGGAAGCAAACATGGAAATGTAGTTAGAAATGCAGAGGTTTATGGAGGTGGTCTTTGAAAGATAAAGAGAGAAGAAGCGGGATTCAGCAGAAAGCCTCAAACCATAATGGACATCTGACAGGGTCTCAGCCAACCCAACAGTGAATTCTGAAGCAAAGAGTGCTCCTTTGAGGACATCATGTTTGGCAAAAAGAGACAGACAGTAATACCCACCTCTACGTTCATCATTGGCAAGATTGTGGCTTCAGCTTAAAAGCTAAGGCAGAGCCTAAAGGTGCTACCATCTGGAGGCTGCCAGCCAACCGCACTTCTACAACTGAATGGTAAATTCTTTCGTGAAGGAAATGTAATGGGTGCACATCCTCAGCTGCCCTACACTGGACCATCTACACTACAGTAGTACGATGATCCCACGATCTGTTAAACAAATATACCAAGTCCCCATTATGTGTCAGACTCTATTCTACAGTTATAGATAGAGCAATAAAAAAAAAGTCTCTCACTTTATGGAGTTTACATTCAAATTTAGCACTGGGAATACCATCCCTTCTTCTTTTTCTTTCTTTTACTCTACTTTACTCTCCCATTCTTTTCCTTCACCACATTTTCTTTTTATAATCCTGATTTCAACATTTAAACCTTACTATTTCATGCTTGAAAGTTTCTCAGCCTTCTAAGGTACAATGGGGAAAGAAAACTCATCCAGTGAAATCTAGAAAAACCAGACATAATATTATCACTAAAACAGGAGGAAAATAAGAGAACAGACTGGTGGCTGCCAAAGATGGGGGTACTGAAGTGTGAGCAAAGGGGGTTAGGATGGTCAAAAGGTACAAACTTCCAGTTATAAGAGAAATAAATTCTGGGGATGTAATGTACAGCATGGTGACTATAGTTAACAATACTATATTGTATATTTGAAAGTTGCTAAGAGAGTAGTTCTTAAAAGTTCTTATCACAAGAAAAAATTTGTAACTATGTGAGGTGATGGATATAAACTTAATTTATTGTGGTAATCATTTTGCAATATAAATTTTAAATCCTTATGTTGTACACCTTAAGCTAACAGGTCATATGCAAATTGTATCTCAGTAAAACTAGGGGAAAAAAGTTATCCAAAATCTCAAGTTGAAGAAAAAAATCCCTCCTGATAGCATTTCAAAACCACTGCATTGTGCTACCACACACTTCCTTTTATTCCATTTCACTTCAGGAGGCAGAATTTACCCCAGAGTGAATTCACCTCAGAGTACTAGTGAATACTCCAGCCTTGGCTGCAATGAAAGACAGTGAATATGTAACAATACAGCTGGCCTTGGAAATGGAAGATAAAGGCACTGATCACATTCTCAGTGCAGATCAGTTTCTTCCCCTGGGTTACTTTATAGTACAAATACTGATGGGTGATGCAACAGCATTTCTTCGAGGCAAACTAGCTCTGTGACCCTAGGCAAGTTATTTAACCTCTCTGATCCTCAATTGTATCGCCTGGAAAATAGAGATAATAATGGTACCTATTTCCTAGGGACTGCGAGGACTAAATGAGACACTGTAAGTGCTTACCACAGTGCCTGGCACAGAGTTAGTATTTAATAAACATCATTATTAACAATAATGATCACTACAAAATATCACTAAAACAAGAGGAAATAAGAGAATTCTGATGCTAATAAAAAAAAGAAAAAATTTTGATGTTGAATCTAGGAAGTCTCTTAAATCTTAGTGTTCAGACTATGTAAATATAACAAGAACAGGCTCTCGATTATATTGAAGTAAAATACTAGAATTTTTTTCTATCTTCTGAATAGATAGCATAAGAAAACCACCACTTTATAGCCATCACAATAATAATTGACTCAGGTGAGATTCATCAATAGATGCTAAATGGAAATAGGACATTTATCACCTTAAATCATCTCATCACAGACTATTTTTGAATTACAGAGGTAAAAATGATAATTTTACAGTAGTACCAATATGGTCCGGTGAGGGCTCTCTTTCAATTGCAGACTGCTGACTTCTTGTATTCTCACTTGGGGAAGGTAGAGGTAGCCCTCTCAGGCCTCTTTTATAAGGGCACTAATCTCATCATGAGGACTCCACCCTCGTAACCCAATTACCTCCCAAAGATGTCAGCTCCTAATATTATCACCTTAGGCAGTAGGATTTCAACATATGAATTTGGGGGGAAAGGGGTATCACAAATGTTCAGACAATAACATCTTAACTTCATTGTACTTTATTATCCTAAATGATTTACATCAAAAAATGGAATAAAGATATGATTTAAAAACCTTCCTAGAATTAGCCACTTGAAAAAACAATTGTGATAAGTCGATGCTTATTTAAGAAAATGATTCCTGTCACAATCCTTACAAATTCCCTGAAACCTTGTCATGTAATAACATATATGCCTAAAATTATATACCTATAATCTGTTTATAGGCATAATGTGAATAAATACATTTATTACTCAGAGTGAATCCTTCCTATGAATTACATGTAGCTCTATACTCTTATTTTTAAACCATCCTCTGCTGTTCCCACATCAAGAATAACCTGAGTGTTCTGAACTGATGGTCAAAGTGAAAAGGGAAAAGACCTTGGGCCAGGACTCAGAGATCAGTCCTCTCAAACATATGGTCCTATGTTATTCAGATAACTGCCCCGAACTCAACCTGTAGAATCTGTAAACTCATGATCCTCAACCTACTAATTATTTTTTCTAAATTTTATAACAGAAATTAGGTGCTATATTTTGCAATTTAAGGCTTTGAGAATGTTCCCATATGTATTCCTTACAAGGCCAGGCTCTATTAATTTTTAGAATTGTAAGGTAGGCCCCTGTTTTGAGAAAGCTAAATAGTTGAAACAAACAGGTAATTGACTGATAATTTTTCAGCCATCTTTGCGCCTGTGCTCTTTGCCATGTGACATAGCTATTCCTTCTATCAGAAGGCAGAGTATGTTTTCTCATCCCTTGATTTTGAGTTTGGCCATTTGATTTGTTTTAGCCAATGAGATAACAATGGATGTGATGCAAGAGGAGGTATGAAAATCTGGGCTTGCTCTGTTGTGCTTCTGTCATCACAATGAGGATAGGCCCAGCTAGCTCAATGTCCCAGGAGTAGGAAGATGAGAGTCACATGAGTTGAACCCAGTCACCCTGCCAAGCCTAGCCTAGACCAGTTAACTCAAAGCTCATTCCCTAGATACATAAATGAGCCCAGTCAAGATCAATTTAGTTGAAGCCTTCAGGCATCTGAGAAATATATGTTTTTTTTATGCCACAGCAATTTCATGATAACTTAACTGTCACATGTCAGTAAACATATATAAAGAAGAAGAAGAAGAGTGAGTTTAGCTTCTTGGAAAGTGTTAATCCATTAAAAGAGTTATTTATTGAACCAAAAATGTCAAGGTGCCATACCACCAATGTTTAAGCTGCATATTTGCCAGAGTTTATTTCATAACATTATAAAAGTGATATTGGTGAAACGTAATACTCCTGTAATGAATGAAAATATTTTTTGTTATAATGCTGCATATCTGTTTGAAGGTAGATATTTGTGCAATAAGAGGCAGATAGAGGTAATTAATATCTGACTATTCATTACTGTCAGAGTATTCGTTGAAGGTTCTATAATGCATCAAACCCCTTTTTATTTATTAATTTATTTAATTTGTAGTTCATAGAATAGATGCATATTACGCACAGTTCCACTGATTATACAAACATAAAACTTATTCTTTTCATCCATAGATTCTAATAACACATTCTTTTGCATATTTTAAGGAAGTCTCCCTAACCATCTATTGAAGTTATCTAAGCATAGTTATTAGAATGAAAAGAGTGGTTAAATTTAAAGTTCTACAAGTGGGAAGTGAAGTTAATAATAAATTGTGTATAAATGGTTTTGTTTGTTCTCTCATTTGAAAATTTTAAAAAATATATATGATTAATATTTTATTTTATCATATAGTAACAAAATTCTGATTCTAATTGCAATAAACTAATTCTCAGAATAAATCAGGACAGGATCAGATATTTGTTGGTATTCTTGTTAAAATTTTTCTGACAAAATTATTGGATGCTAACTGCAGTGTGGTATCCTAATTGAATCTGGGAACATAAAAAGTACATTAGTAGAAAAAAATTGGTGAACTCTGCATAAAATGTGGAGTTTAGTTAATAGTAATATACAAATGTCAGTTTCTTAGTTTTGACAATTGTACCATGGTATTTAAGGTATCGACATTAGAGGAAATAGGAGGGATAAACAAGAATTCTCTGTATTATAGTAGCAACTTAACTATAAATCTAACATTATTCCAAAGTTAAAAGTTTATTTCAAAATGATTGGATGGCATGACACCCTTCATTTAACAACACAACCACAAAGAGATTCATTTTTTTAGAAAAATGTGAAAGCTGTATCAGTCTTCCCAAGGACCTCTCTTATTCCCTTGAGATAAATCTTACTCTTTTGAAGCACTAATCCTGTCCTAATCCTTGTAGATTTTCTCCTCTTTAATAGCTGGTTTAATTCTGCCATATCCTTATTTGTCCATAACTTTCCATTTTCCCCATCATTTTTCTCAACTAAATAAAATACAGCGTCTCTTGCAACACTTGTGACTGCTCTTTGCAATCAAGCTGCATTTTTTTCTCAGGCTTTGGGAAGAAAGTGGTAAACTCTAGAGAAAAGAAGACGGGGATGTTTGAGGGGAGATTAATTTTGTTAGTGGTCAGTTTTTTATAAAATGATCTATACAATCTCATAACTACAGGAATATAGATAATTAATGTTCAGAAAGCAGAGAACCCCGGGCCTTCACTTTACCTACTTTGTAAATTCATGAAGAACTCAGGAAATAAAACATTCAATAAGAATTGGCAGCCAATGAAAAAAGGAAAAAGGCCCAAGAGAGATGTAAACAAGAGGTACAAACTATATTCAGAGATTTTCTTTCATCTATGGAGGATTATGTCAAAAGTATGACTTTCAGCAGCATATAAGAATAACCAAATCCCTATCTCCACAAGGCTATGGCTCCAGAGAACGCAGATTCACATAGGCAAATAGAAGTTCAAAACAGTTTTATACCCAGTTATAATGTAATCCCTCAAAGATGCTTGTGTTAATTTTTTTCATATTATGCCAAAAAGTAAAATCACAAAAAAAGAAAAAATGCTAATTCACATAGAATTCCAGGGTTCATGAAAATTTGTCTTTGGGTGCCAAATTGAGAAATACTGCTTTAAGAGTGTAGCAGGGGAAAAGGCTGTGTAGTGCAGTGGTACAAAGCACAGCTATAAAGTCAGAATTCCAGACTTGTAACACTGGCACATAACTTAATAAAACTTAATAGTGTCATCATCTGCAAGTTACTTTTCCTCTCTGTGATTCAGGTCCCCGTCTGTAAAAGAGAACGGTAATAACATTCCTCATAGGTGGTTGGCAGTTTTAAATGAGATAATCTAAGAAAAGAAGGTAAAATTGTGCCTGGTGTTTGTACTACCGACTCTTCCTTAGTGCTTCATTCTCAGCCAGTCATACTAAGGGAGGGAAGCTGATGAAAGAATCAGAGGGCTAAGAGTCCTTCCCATTTGATGGGATTTGTTTGCATTTACTGTATTATTTTCTTTCTTTTTTTTTTCTTTCTTCTTTTTTTTATGTCTGATATTATTTATTTGTTACTCTTACAAAATCTCATTTTTGACTGGACTCAGACTTAGAGGTAGAAGCTCTCAGAGAGGAAAGTCTACATCTCTTGGCAATCTGTTCTTGGCATTTCCCCTTGGCCTCCTTCATTCTCTTAGCCAAAAGTTTAGCATATTCTGCAGCCTCGTCCCTATTTTTCTTAGTACACTGTTTCTCCAGAGCAATATACCGACATTTATGTTACAGGACACATGGAATAACAAGGCACCGAATCTCCAGTGCTTTGGTCCTAGGTTTCTTACCTTCTTTGTTTAGGGGGCTTTCTCACAACATATTGGTAGACATCATCATCTTGAGAGAAATTGAAAAGTTTGCAGATTCTGCCATCTCTATTGGGCTCCAGGCGATGAGGCACAGTACTATCAGTGAGACCAGAAATATCTTTCTCCTTGTTTTTCACAATAAACAAATTGAGAACACTCATATTGGCATCCACAATGCAACCCTGAACATATTTGTGCTTTTTTTCTCTAGTCCTAGTTGGTCTATAACAGGAATGCCCCTTACTCAGTAGCAGGTGAACACAGCCATGGGTCAAACACTCTGCTTCATAGGGAAAGCTTGTTTGTCATTTCCACCACTGATTCAAATCACATAACCTTTCCATTCTTCACCCAGAGAATCAGCAGCAACTTCTGTGGCCATATGCCTTTCATAAAAGGTATGAAGTTTTCAATCATTGTCTGCTTCAATGAGCTTCTGGCATCCAATGGCTGGGAAAGAGATGTTCAGCTTCATCCTGATGCAGCCAACTACCTCCAAGGCACCATGAAAATGAGCTATTTTCTTCTTTAAAGATTTAAAGAAGCACGTGATAGTACTAATTTTGCTTTTTCCTTATCTAGTAGGCAGCTGCCTTCCTATCCACACTCTCTCTTAAGTTCCTGTGAGGAAGCTATGATGTTTCCCGATAAAAGTACAAATTTATTTCTAGTTTGATTCAATCATAATCATATTGTCAACTTTACAAGATGTTAATTAAATAATAAGAGACAGTTGGGTATGTTTTCCAAGGCCCATTATGATGTGCCTAGTATGCCCAGAGAGTAAGCCAAGAGATTGAAATGTGTTTTCTCTGTTCCTTGCTGCGTTATGTTTCAGTGAAATGTTCCTTAGAGGAGAGTTTCTTCTGATTTCAGGAATGAGTGTTTAGCAATTCGTTTTATTTGGGGATTTCACTTTGGAGTAGATCCTCTGAGGGAGAGGAATTCTACAGCTCTATTTCTGAGCATGTTTTATGGTTCTCCTATCCTCTCAGGAAAGAAGATTCTAGAAAAGTTTTCACAGCAGTCTGTGGCCTTGATTCCAGAACTATCAAGGAGCAGGGCAATTTTTAAAAATTTATTAGGGTAACACTGGTTAATAACATTATATAAATTCCAGATATATAACTTTATAATATGACACCTGCATACTCCATATAATATGACAGCTGCATGCTCACCACCTGAAGTCTAGTTTTCCATCACCATATATTTGACTCTGTTCCCCTCTGATAACCACCATACTTTTGTCTGTGTCTATGAGTTTATTTACTTATTCTTTTCATTTTGTTTTATAGCCCACAACTGAGTGAAATTATACAGATCTTGTCATTTTCCATCTGATTTATTTCACTTAACATGACATTCACAAGATTTATCCAGGTTGTTACAATGGCAACGTTTCATCTTTTTTATAGCTTTGTACTACTCCACTGTATATGTGTACCACATCTTGTTTATCCAATCACCTATCAAAGGACACTTCAGTTATTTCCATGTCTTGGCCACCACGAATAATGCTACAATTAATATAGGGATACATATATTTTTATGAATAAGTGTTTGGGACAAAATACTTGCAGATGATATCTCCTATAAGGGGCTAATATCCAAAATATATAAAGAACTCACACCACTCAACAATAACAACAACAACAACAAAACTCTGATTAAAAATGGCCACAGACTATGAAAAACAGTATGGAGGTTCCTCAATAAACTAAGAATTGACCTATCATATGATCCAGCAATTATTCTACTGGGTATTTACCCCAAATACTTGAAAAACTATACCCCAAAATACATTTGCACATCAATGTGCATAGCAGCATTATTCACAGTAGCCAGGACATGGAAGCAACCAAAGTGTCTATGATAGATGATGGGCTAAATAAGCTGTGGTACATGTATACATTGGAATATTACTCAGCCATAAGAAGAGGTGAAATACTACCACTCGTGACAACATGGATGAACCTCAAGACAATCATGCTAAGTGAAATAAGACAAAGTTGAAATCACATGATATCACTTGTATGTAGAATATAAACCTAAAAGCAACAAATGAGCAGGACAAACAAACAGTGATTCATGGACATGAACTATAGGCTAGTGGTTACCAGTGGAGTGGGGGAAGATGGGAAGAGGTAGACAGGGTAAAGAGGTCCCATATAGGGTTTAGGGAGAGGGTGAAGTGGGTAAAGAGGATCAAATATATGGTAGCTTAAGGAAACTGGACTTTGAGTAGCAAACACAATAGAATAAACAGATGTCAAATGATAATGTGCACTTGAAAATTATATAATTGTGTTAACCAATGTTAACCCAATAAACTTAATTTTTTTATTAAAATGGGCAGAGAACCTAAATAGACACTTTTTAAAGGTAAACATACAAGTGGCCAACTGATATTAAAAGATACTCAACATCTTTAGTTACAAGGGAAATGCATATCAAAACCACAATGAGATATCACTTCACACCTGTTAAAATGACTTATCAATAAGACAAGAAATAACAAGTGTTGGAAAGCATGTAGAAAAAAGGGAACCCTTGTACACTACTGATAGGAATATTAATTGTTGCAGCCACTATGGAAAATAGTACAGAGATGCCTCAAAAAATTAAGAATAGAGTTACCATATGACCCAGCAACCCTTCTTCTGAGTATCTACCTGAAAATTTTGAAAACACTTATTCATAAAGCAGGGCCATTTTTGAAGGTGCTCCACAACTGTCCTCTGAAGTCTCAACTGTAGCTGCATCTCTTATTTGGACCAAACAGACACACTTAAAGAAATGTCAGTGTCTTATTTCTTCACAAAGAATCCCATCCTTACTGTTTAAGTGATCATTTTTCCATCCGTCTGCTTCCTAGAGCATTGTTGGCTCAGATCTCATGGCTGAAATTCACACAACTACATGATGAGAACATAGGGATTCATCATACTATTCTCCTTTTAATATAAAACAACAGAAAAATCCAGTTCAAGGTTAATGTTTCCAATATCAGCTCTTTTTAAAAATTAATTAAGTTAAAATATCATTTTTAAGGAGA
This sequence comes from Macroglossus sobrinus, assembly GCA_004027375.1. Taxonomy (NCBI): domain Eukaryota; kingdom Metazoa; phylum Chordata; class Mammalia; order Chiroptera; family Pteropodidae; genus Macroglossus; species Macroglossus sobrinus. The sequence goes on from PVKZ01000963.1 coordinate 275,580, forward strand.
AAAAATGAAGGAATGGTATAAGGTTCTTTTGACCTTGAATAATTGTATTCACCATTTCATAAATATTTGGACTTGCACTCTTTTTTTTTCACGTATCATATTTGATAGTTGACTCATATTGGCCCCAGCATCACACTCTCTACCCAACATTCCTCACCATTCTCCAAGGGACAGGAGGGGACATTCCCAGCAGAAAAGACTGTTTGACTTTGCTCTGTATCCTCCAGCCCTCCAGATAGGGATCCATGTTGGAAGTATCAGTACTTAAAGCACTAATTTAAACAGAAAATAGAAATAGAAATTTGAGAAACATAATTAAGAAGCCATGACTCCTCACACTACTTCTAGTTCCCTGTCTCCAGTCGCCAGTCCTTGAAGCTTAACAAATTACATAAAGAACCTACTGGCTACATCAAGAAACCAGAATCAAACACATGGGTTCACATAAAGCCTCATACAATCTTTAAGGACCTTATTCATAGTATTGCCTTTATCGACACCTACAATATGCAGAATCTTCTGTTATAAGAGTCTCTGTGGTGAGAGACATGGAAAGTTCTTTTCTCTTCTGAAGTTCACAAAACAAGTAGAAGTATCCATTTTGGTACCACCCTTGTGTCTTTGCCTCCAAGAAACCTCCAGCCACTGATACTGTTTTTCTCAATGGTTCTGTGGAGTTACCATCTCTTAGAACTTTAGTGTCCAAGTCCTGTAAGTGGTTGTTTAAAAGACCCAATCATCTCATTTCTACTTGAGAATTATCTAGCTAGTTATAACCCCAAACCTGTTGAAACAATGGCTGCATTAAATAACCCCATTGTTATAACATCATGCTACATTTTAATATACTAAAAAAAAAAAAAAAACCTGTTTTCTTTAATATGGACTTGGAAGTCTATTGTAAAAAAAAAAAAAGACAAAGAGAAGAATACTAATTGGACAATTGACCATTCTCATATATACATAAGAAATTCTTCTACTTCTATTAAAAAAATTAAAAAGTAAGTTTTTTGTTGAATATAATTCTGATACTAACTACCCAGAATTAGGTCATATTTCACAGGCTAAGGATACAGTTTTCCAGAAGACTCTCCTCACCTCAAACACCAGCCCAAGCTCCAGGGTTCTCAGGCTACTGTACTTCTGACCAAATGGTTAAAAATTTGGAGGTTTCCACTATCTTCTCAGGTTCAGTAATTCACTAGAATGAATAAAGAACTCAGGAAAGTGGTATACTTCTAATTACAGTTTTAATATAAAAGATGGAATTGGAATCAGCCAAATAAGGACACACATAGGGCAAGATCTGGGAGGGTCTCAAACACAAACCCTGTGTGTCCTCAGGACAGGTCATCCTCCCAGCACATCAATGTCTAACACCAACAAGGAAACTCACCCAAGCTTCAGGTGTCCAGAGTTTTTACTGACATTACATTCATTACATAGACACAATGATTGAATTATTGGCCACAAAACTGAACTCAATCTCCAGTTCTCCTCCTCTCACTGGAGTTTGGGCTGATATCATTTGGCTTTTAAGTTCTAACCCTCTGATCATGTGGTTAACTTTTCTATAATGGCCAACCCCTATTCTAAAACTTTCTAGGGACCCACCATGAGTCACCTCATTAGCATAAACTCAGGTAGATCTGAGGGACCCACCATGAATATCAAAGACACTCCTATCCCTCTTTGTCATTTAACTCTAATAACAACTAATAAACAATTCAAATAGCATTTAGAATCTAAATTTCAAGAAAGGCTGGGATTCTGTAGAGAAGCTCTCCTTGGCTGAGTTGGTGGGGCTACTTTTAGTAATAGTGATAGGACAACAATACCAAACCTGGTCTGATTAAGTAAGTCATAGTTAGAAAGTACTTTTGGTTCCCAATAAAAATGGATAAATAGGCATGCTGCTAATTATGACTGTGGTTCAATAACTAGGCTAATTTAGAAGCAAGGGTTGGGTTATGTGACAGTTTCTAGAAAAAGGGTGAATTCAGCAGAAAGCCTCTAGAGAGGCAAATCTCACACACGCCTAAACAAAAATGTGGAAATGATTATCCTGATAACAAAACTGGAAATGTATGAGGCGTTTGAGCTATTTGCTAATTGGAACATAAATAGCTATCCATGAAGAGGGCCTCATTCTTTGATAGATCTCCTGTGAAGACTCTGTCCTTAGAATAAAATATTTATATTTAGATATGAGATAATGGGTTTGAAAATCCTAATTAACAAAATTTGCTTAATCTCATCAACAACATAATTACTTCTCCACATTCAGAAACAAAATATTTAATGTGATAAGGGTAGGGTTTTTTGTGGTTTAAGTTGTTTGTTTTGCTTTGTTTTACAGGGTAGGTAATGGAAACTTTTGTCATTAGCAACCATCCTTGATATATGTTTTTTTAATTCCAAATGAGGGAGGAATTTGTTTTTATGTCTTATGTCACTAGCATATACTAATACTTTATTAGTATTATTTTCACTACATTTCCCCCAAGTGCCTGTTGGTCTCAGGAGCAAAAATCTTGACAAGATCAAGTGGCACTGAATCTCTCCTATGGCAGTCAACACACAACTAGTACTGAGGTACCTTCCCCAGGCTGACTCTTCTATTGCTTCTATTTCGCTATCACTTTCCTCAGTGTCTTTGGCCTTCACTGCAAACATCTAATTGCAATTCAGAGCAGGTGGCATAAAAGTATCATGTGTAAATAGACACAGTAGGGAATTCGATCTGCATTCAGATCTGGCACTTTTTCTGTAAACTCAACTGGATTCTGAGTTCTTAAGGACAGTGACCTCTTTCTTCCTCTCTAATTTCTTTTCCTGTGCCTAGTACATTACCATAATCCCATCTAGCTGTTGATTGGTTAGTTGACCATTAGATTCACCCTTTTAGCTATTATACAAAAAAAAAAAGCCTGGTTAGTATAAAAAAAGAAATCTGAAATCATATCCTCACCATGAACAAAAATATAGCACAAATGTTATACTAATAAAATTGTCAGGAGAAAGAAGTTCACCTATACTATGAAGGAAAAGACTACTTTCTGTTCAATTAGTACATCTAAATGTTATATGTATAGAACTTCAGAAAAAATATGGAGTTCTATAGGGTAATGACATTTGGATGAATTTTTAATTCTGTTCCCCAAATATTCTGTGAAAGTGTACATGTTAAAATTAAGGAATACAAAGGAAAAAACAAGGCAGACATAGTATGTCCAATAAAAATGTTTTGGCTCTTTCATTTAAAATTTTTAGTAATAAATAAAGTATACCATTTAAAAATAAATAAATGAGAAAAGTCAGTCTTTGGGAACTTTTTACTCTGAAAAGGGAAGTAAAATTATATTGATAAAAATAATTTTTTCCATTAGTTTATTGATAAGGCTTATGGCTATTACAGCTTCAGCGGTCTCAAAAGTAGGCTTTGTAAACTGCAGCTGCAGCCATGCTCTTTTAGATAAAGCAACTTTTCTGGATAGGTGATATTTACTTTAAGCTCTTAATGTAAATCAATCAATGAATAAACAGTATAGCTGAACACTGAGTACATATATTTGTCTTTTTTTCTGTCTAAATGTTTGCCTTAAACTGAATCAATTCAATTATGTTGACATTGTAGAACTTAGCCTAGATCAAGATAACATAATAGGTAGGAAAGACAGGCGAATATTCCAAAGACTGTGACTTAAGGAAGAGTAGAATTTGTTGAGACAAGCACATTCATAAAGCCAAACCCTATACATCTACGTTAATTTGTAAACAACTGTCATAGGTTAAATTGTGTTAAAGTCCTAACACCCAGTACCTGTGAATACAACCATATTTTATAATGGGGTCTTTGTGGATAATCAAGCTGAGATCATTAGGGTGATCCCTAATCTAATAGAACTGGTATCTATTATAAAATGGGGAAAATTGGAGACAGAGACAGACATATACATAGGAGGAAGGCAGAAATCAGAGTCATGAATCTAAAGCCAAGGAACACCAAAACCTGCCAGCGGACACCCAGAAGGCAGGGCACAGGCATGGAATAGATGCTCCATCACAGTACTCTGAAGGAACCAGCCCTGCCAACATCTTGATCTTGGACTTCTGGCCTCCAGAAGTGTGAGACAAATTTCTGGTGTTTAAGCCACCCATTTTACAGTACTTTGTTAGGACAGCCCAAGAAAACTAATACAATAATCATTGCTTTGTAGGCTACGCAGATGGCCTAAACAGGAAGTTTAGGCTTGAAACTAGTGTGTGCCTGCTGTACACAAATATGTATCTAAAACTGAAAACATTTTGCGAGGACCTAAGGGACAAAGTACTTTAGGTCAGAAGAGCTTTTAAAAAATAAACTGTATATAGGTTAATTTAAATATAATAAAATACATTCATTATAACTGCACAAATTCAATGAGTTTTGGCAAATGTGAGACCATTCCAATCAAGCTGTGAAACATGTCTTGGAAAGTTCACTCATGGCGCTGTCCAGCCAATCTCCCCACTGGCATCTTAGGCAAACACCCCTTTTTTATCACTGTAGATTAATACTGAAGAGTCAAAAGTTATACGAGGATTTCTGACTGTGTGGGGGTCAGCACCCCTAATCCCTGTGTTGTTTAAGGATCAACTATAGTTGTAGGATTCTGTTTAAAATGTTGTGTGATATTCTTTTACCAGCAGTGATTAACACAAATCACAGTAAGAAATACATTGTACCTACTGACCTATACTTTATGTATGACTGAGACCAAAGTTTCATAAAATAATCTCTACTATGTGCAACAAACCCTGATTTATTCACTTGCTCCTTCATTTGCTCAGTTTATGTTTATAAGATTATATAAAATGGTGGAGGAACATCTATTTAGAGGACAGGAATCTAGAAGAGAGCACAAATACCCCATTCTTTTCATTTGATCTTCTTTCTGAAGATGTAGCTAAAATTCTCTGAGGTCACAGTTTCTTTTCTGTTATAGAACAATAGATAGCCCACAAACCTAATATTTACATATACAGTATTTTCTTGAGAAATCTTTAAACATTTTCATCATCATTTTGTGACTAGAAGATCTTAGGCACAAATAATTTAGATTCTATGACCTGTCGTTGGTCAAAATGCATAATGCATAATCTGAAATGGGCTGCAGGACTTCTGCCCCAGGGGAATAGTCTCTCCACTCAGTGCTCTACATTGCCCTCTCCTGGTGCTCTGAAGTTCACATCCAGGCAGCCTTAGAGTCCCAAGTCTTAGACAAATAAATGCATCCTTCGCTTGAGCAGTAGGCAGATGTACATGAACTTCCATTCACTTCTGAACCAAGAAGAAAAAAGAAAATGAAAAGTAAAATAATAAGAAATAATAAAATAAAATAAAATAAAATAAAATAAAATAAAATAAAATAAAATGAAATGAAATGAAATGAAATGAAATGAAATGAAAAGAAAAGAAAAGAAAAGAAAAGAAAAGAAAAGAAAAGAAAAAAGAAAAGGAAAGGAAAGGAAAGGAAAGGAAAGGAAAGGAAAGGAAAGGAAAGGAAAGGAAAGGAAAGGAAAGGAAAGAAAATATGCGGATCTGTCTAGCTTTAGTAATTCAAATTAAATTAGAATTATTCTTTGTTTACCCATCTACCATTGAGTTTTTTAGTTCCTTTTTCTTTTCTTTCTCTCTTTTTGTTTTTTGTTTTTTTTTTTCAAGAAATAAATGCAAAATGGCTCATCAAAATAGCAACGAATAAGTGGTTGGGAAGAAGGAGCCCAAGTCTGATGTTGCCTTATTTCTAACAGAATGGGGAAAAAAATTCCTAAATCCAGACCCTATAATTCAACCCAACATGTCGCTACTTTCTGATTAAAGCATTTTTAAAAAATAACAGATAGAAAGTTGAGATCTGCATTGAGATAAGATGATTAGCATAGATCAAAAGGAATTGTACACATGTCAGTTAGATTAAGTGACAGGATATGGGTTCCCATATCCAGTTACTTTATGCATGAGTACATTTGCTGAATGCAGGTCCTCTTAACAGCTAGCCACACATAGATGGAAGCCAGAAAAATTAATGGAGGACAATCTATAATGGTTAGAGTGTTCATTCTGACATGGATCCAAGACCACATTTCTCCTAATTAGTAATACTATTATAATTTTTTATAACTGTCTATCTTGCCCTGCTCAGGATAGAAAATTACCTTTGAAACTTTCATCTGACATTTCTGAGGGGGTCAGCATTATGTCAGCATTACTTGATATCCCATATATGTAAACTTAATTAGATATAGATGGACTATTTCCCCAAGCCTATTAGAAGGAAAAAACATTTAAAATCTCACTCCAATAAATTCCATTGAAGTCATTTTGGGAAGCAAAAGGGGCAAGTAATGTAGAATAAAGTCAAAATCAATGGAGCCCAGAAAAGAATAGTAAGTTATTTGGGGTGTGAAGTGGAATTGGGGTGAGGAGAGGATGAGGAGGAATAGTTTACTTGCTAAGTAAAATAAAAGAGTCAGACAATGGTTATTTTTCTGGAAGTGTGAATTAACAATAAACAAGTGCTGCTAAAGACTACTGTTAATGCCACATGTTTCTTAGGGATGCCATTTATACATTACCCTTCACAATGAAGTTGATATTGGTTAGTCAAGGCCAGTTTATAAATCAGAGAAGTTAAAAATCCATGTTAGGGAAATCCTATGCAGCTTAACATGGGGATTGCTTGCTTACTTACCATAGTTACAGAAATCTAAAATTCTAGAGCTGGAAAATACCTTCTCATTACTTTCACCAGGCTTAACTACCTCCAGTTTCTTAATAATCAAATCAAATCACCTTTTAGTTAAACCGATTCCATACCCTTGATAATCCAACACGTCAGGACTATAGTGAGGGGACTGAGTTACAAAATTTAAGGGCATGTAGTGCTCAAAACATCAGTAATTGAGATAAATAATATTTTAACCTCTCCTACCCAAATCCCACCTCTGTTGGATCCTGTCTTTATATAAAATTTTGATATATTGTTCATCATGGAAATTTTGCATTTATTTTGATATTTCAAAAGAGTACTTACCTTGATTACTGAAGTTATTGGTATTCTTAAATTTTGCATCCCAAGGCAAGTGTTTTACTCATCTCACAATAGTCCTGGAGCTGTAAACCCATTCCAATATTTATAAAACTTCAGATTCAGAAATATCTTCCTTACATGTAACGCAGGGTTTCTTAACCTCAGCACTACTGACATTTTGGATGCTAGATAATTCTTTGTTGTGGGGATATGTCTTGTGTATTGTTGGATGTTTAGCAGCATTCCTGGCCTCTATCCACAAGATGTCAGTAGCACCATCCATTTTCCTTCCTCCATCATCATTGTCCAATCATCCCTGATTGAGAGCTATTGATCTCACAAAGTTTTTCATGCTGCAAACCACCCCATTCCTTCCCATTGTGTCCTCAGTAGATAGAAAGCAGCTTTTCATTATTTTCTAAATAACAACCCCATGAGATTCTTTGCTTTGCAGAGTGTATGTTTACTTTATAATCTAATTAGAGTGATGGTAATCATGTTAGCATGTCTAGACATACCAAGGTCAAATCCCTGGCCTTTGTAAGGTTTATTCCTGTCTAATATCTGACATCTTAGTAGACCACTTGGCCATTTGAAGCAGTAGCTTCTTCCAGAAGTTCAGAGATGCCTTGTAATTATAACCCTTTTGTCAAGCTGTAAACTCAATTCCCTCATTGCATTAGGCCACAAAGATTAGTTATCCCCCTAACCACATTTCATTCTCTTCAAAGTGAATTTCATCTTAGAATTAATCAATAACTTTTATGTAAGCTATCATATCTTTTTCTATCTCAGAAGCGAAGGCTCTAATGAGTCAGATTGTATCAAATAATCCAGTAATTCAACTTCCTCTGTGATCTTCATTTTTAAATACCACAATTTTAAAAAGACTTTTTGCCTATAATGAGCAGGAATGATTTAGTAAAGTAAAAATCAAATTTATTAAAAAAATTTTAAAGCCCAGAATTAGACTTGGAAATCAAATTACACTTGGAAGGTAAAAATTCATTTCTGGATACTAGTTTTGTAGCAAAACTTAAAACTCTTGTAATCATCCATGCAAATGGCAATATAGATCACAAATAGGAAGTCAAGTAGATAAACTAGAAATTATTCCCAAGGATACATAATCTTCCACTTTCACCCTCTACTTTGTTGAACTTTTATAAAATTCTGGGTTTATACGTGTTTTCTCTTCCAGGTATAAATGGTTGTATGTGGAGGTCAACCTATATTCAAGATAATGAGTTTGGATATTATACCAGCTGGAGTTGTTAGCTGCAAGCAACAAAAACTAACTCTGACTGATTAAGCAGAAAAAAGCATTTGTTGTTGAATTGTGGATCGCTCAACATTATTGAGACCAGGCTAGAGAAAAAGACCAGAGAAGGAAAGTTGGGAAGCAGGTGGAAACCAGCTCAAAACACACCACCTAACCCCTCTAGTGAAGTAAAGACCACCACTATCCCCACCACTGAACAACAGATGCTGCAGTTTGCCCAGCAGTGAACTTTGGGTGGTGCTGCTCATGCTACCATCACCTTGATACCTCTAGATTCCCCACTGTCTCTGCCTAATTATATCACCAGCACCCAATCCAAAGTCACTAGCAGATGCATCTGTCTAGTCAAGCCTAGGTAGTGTGCCTGTGCCCTAGCTGTAGGGAGGCTATGACAATGTCTGGACTTCAGCTTCTAAAGTGGGAGGCAGGCAGCTAAGAAAATGACAGCTGTCCATTATATGTATGAGAAAAGGCGGTAATTAATAGTAACAGTTGAAATCTTGAGCTCTGGAGTCAGACTATCTGAATTTAAATTTATGCTCTATAACTAGCTATGTGACCTTAGTCAAATTACTTAAATACTTAATCATTTCTATGTCCTCACCTCTAAAATAAAGCACTGTTGCCTGCCTTAGAGGCTCTCATGAGGATTAAATAAAATAATCCATGTAAAATTGCTTAGCACATACATAATACATAGTAAGTACTTCAATATACCTATATGTATGCATATACACATATACATTTTTTAATGAGTATATATTGTCAGCATGCAATATTGATAGTAGAGATAGAGCTTCTCTACCCTCATTCTCATTCTCCCTTTTAAAAACACCTACCAAATACTAAGAGACTATTTGCCTATCTCAGACCATTCATTTAGTTTAATGCAGGGCAAGGGAACTTGATTTAATTAGGTTTTCCTGCTTGAAGCATACGTGATCTAGCAGAGCAATACCAATGAAGAAATATTGATAATTGTGCATATGCTTCAATAAAAGTAGAAGTTCAGAGAAGAATAGGACTAATTTTGTCCAGGGAACTAGAACTCAACAGGGAACATGAAGAATAAATAATAAGAAATTTTCAGAGAGTAGAGAGAGGACTCATACCAGGCCATGAGGACACTCTCAGCACATTTGTGTAAGTGCAGTTGTGCCTGGGGATGGGGACGAGCCCAGAAGAAAAAGAGGAAGGGGTTGGGGTAAGGCGGAGAAAGGTGAACTGGGAGAGATAGACTAGGGGCAGACTGTCAAACTCTATGGTCATACCAGAGTGCTATCTTTTCATCTGCCAACACACATGCCAGTAAAACTGTTAAGAACAAACCATTGGCCCTAGTAATGTGTCACGTCATTCATATCAACATCTGAGGTCATTATTTATTCCTGGTAGGAGTTTTAATTCATTATTCAGAAGTTAAATCCCAGCAATTAAGGTTGGCTTAAGCAAAAACAGGTGAACAAGCAAAGCTTGTCTCAGTCCCTCCTTTGGCTGAGTCTCCCTTTCCTTCCTAACCTCTATCTCAGATCCCCAGGGCCATCCAGAAAGCCTCTGCCCATATGTCACCCCAATGAGACGCTACCTGAGGCTTTTGGTCTTCCCTAGTGTTCCCAGCTCTACATGCTGCCATTCTTTCTCCTTTACTCATCGGCACCTTGCTTTCTCATTAATTGATGAGACTGAGAATGAGCTAAACAGACAGGCCCATCTTGACTGCTGCCCTAGTGCATGACCCTTCTCATTATACATTGCCCTCATACTTGCAGCAGACTCCCCAGAATCAGTATGAACAGTTCTCTGACCTCAATTGCTGTTAGCCCCTAGACCTACATCTTTCCCAACCACTGCACCTTCGTAACCCCAGCCACAGTTAGAACACATGCTCTAATAAGGACAGAAGAATACTTATAGACCACAAAGCAAGAATGCTCAAAACCAGATTGCTCCAGAAAGGCTGAGGTGAGTGGTGGCTTCCTCATCTCTCCTCAGGAAATAGAAGGGGTTTGGGGCCAGGGACTGAATCTGCTCTTTTTTTTCTGGACTGAGTTTGGCCTTGAGCATTCCAAGATCATTAACAGGGTTCTGAGCCCAGTGGCTCCAACAACCATGTGACTGGAAGTGGAAGGGTTTGGCTCCTTGCTGCAGAGGGATTTCAGCACACTTTTTGCAGAGGTAAGTGAATTTCGTAAAGGTCTTATTTCAGCGGCCAGGAGCCCAGGGTCTCCATTTGAGAATCTCAGAGAATGTCAGGAAACTGAAAGAAGATGCAGGGAGGTGGCACTTGTGAGCTATTGCTGGTGTGCCTGGGATGGGCCCATCAGAAAGAGCTGTGGCTGAGAGGGCTTTGCCCACAGTACCCGCCTCTTCAGTAATCCACTCTGGTAAGACACAAGAGAAGGATAAAGATGAGCAACTATACATGAGACAGATTTGTTCTTACAGAGGAAATATATTTTCCTCATATGCTTTTCTCTTCACAGCAAGCAAATGCATGTGGAGCCAGTGACTACGAAGCCAGTCATATTAAATTTTCTCTGTTTTTCTCAAGTCTTCAAGCATGAAGCATTACAAACCTTCATATGTATACTGGGGAGAGAAAGGAAGGGAAAAAAAGAAAGAACTCTGCAGCAAGGCCTAAGGAAAAGCTTGTGGAAAGAAAACGCCAGGGTAGAGCAACACAATTTCAAATCCTAACCTGAAGTGGTGCCTTTAAAGCTGCACTTCGCACATTTCTGAGTGAGTTCCTTCAAAACTCCGTGTCAAATCCCATTATAACCTGCTCTTTATCCATTTGTGACAGCTTTCAAGGGCCAGTAATTCCCTCACATGTGGCAGGAAAGCTCATAGTAGAGATTTGCACACTTGACTAAGCTTCCTGCATTGCTTTTGTGGAGTGCTGGCAAAGGATGGACATTAGTTCTCCTGTCCACGACTACATCACGCCACTGCCTAGGACACAGTCTAGAAGCAAACCAGAATCACTCACGGTTAGATAGATAATCTAGAAGATGATGACTTAATATTATACTCTCTGCTTTTGTTCAGTAAAACACATAGCCAGGGAGAATGCCCTGCATTTTTTTTTTTTCATGTAAAAACTAACCAACAAGATCCCTTCTGTGAGGAAGATCATTTTGGTGACCCTCCTATGGCACCCTTACTCTATCACCAGAGATGGCCTGGGGTTCTGGGCACCGGATGGCTGCCGAGGTGATAACAGTGTCAGGGGGCTCAGAAAAGAAGAGTCGAGAAACCACAACAGCTGTGGAGAGAGGGTGTCATCTGCCACAGGGAGGGTGGCTGACAACTCACTTTGTCTCCTCTTCTACCCACCTTGTGGCTCTCTGACTGGCCTGAGGTTTAAACATGAGGAGACAGGTGTGATAAGCTCTGAACAGCATCTTCAGGACCAGGAGTCACAAACACAGTGTCAGCCGGGGCCAGGCAGGTAATGTCAGTGAGTGAAATTGGCCAGGTGTAAGGCAATACAGACAGTTGGGGTCTAAGAAAAAAGAAAAACTAAAATATATATATATATATATATATATATATATATATATATATATATATATTATATTATTTGTTTATTTCTTTTTAAAATAAAGATTGGTCTGAAACAAAAACAAAATTAGTTCCTCTTGGCAAAATAATACACTTTCCTGTATTAGTCATGAAATCTATTGTTCCCCTTTCTCCTTGACTGTCAAGAGGCTCAAAGCTCTATTTTGTGCTTCCCTCTGATTTTCTTAATACAGCTAAATTCCTTTCCTTTCCATCCTTTCCTCTCCCAACACACACATACACTCTCTCTCTCTCTCTCTCTCTCTCTCTCTCTCACACACACACACACACACACACACACACACACAACACATTCATTTGGTAGTCTATCAAAATGTAACATAGGTGACATAAGTGTAATACTGGTTAAATATTTCAGAGTTCTTTATTATTATTAAATATTAATATGTGCAAGGTCTTGGGTTTTTTTTCTTGTTTTATGTCTTTTCATATAAAACTCTACTGAATGTCCAAACTCTATGGAAAGGGCAATTAGATTAATTCTAAATTCTGGCTTTATCAATAAACTCTAAAGATATGCTAATTTTAAAAACATCTTATAATCTTCTTTTTAAGAACTGAATGTATTTCCCTTTGAAAATTTTTGGTTTTGTTTATTATTTGTTTATCTTTTTCTTTAATTCTTTTTCTGTCTTTTTTTTTTTTTTTTTTTTTTTTTTTTTTTTTTTTTTTTTTTTTTTTTTTTTTTTTTTTTTTTTTTTTTTTTTTTTTTTTTTTTTTTTTTTTTTTTACTATCATCTCTGTCTGCAAGGCAAGATTATGAATAGAGATGATATACTTTAGGAAGGGGCCATAGATTCAAAATTAATCTCTCCCAAAGTTAATTCCTGAATAAATTGGGCTGAATGTATGTTTTTCAAAACCATGAATCATGTGTAATAGGTATAAATAAAACATGAACCCAGGTTTCCTCATTTATTACTGCATATCTATGACACTTTAGTGTAGAAAGGACAAAGTTGTTTTTGTCTTTTCTTCTTTTTTAGAGCTGTTGAGCTAGCCATCAGGTGATATTAAAAAATCAAATAGATTTTTTATGGCTGAAACAGCTAATAATTGGAAATCCACAAAAAAATTCTCTATGCAAAAGATTATGACCCTCTTCTTGAGACCAGCAAACCAACTGCCAGTGAAGATTTGAGAAGGGGGGTGGGAGAGGAACCAACAGCTCTGGGCGTTAGGAAGGCTATTCTGCTGTATAAAGTCCATGGCCAATTGTTGGTTTCAGATTATTCTATGGCTACAATTCAGTTATTGGAGAAATTTGTGAGGTGAGATGAAAATAGAATGTCAGGATGACCCAGGTGAGAACTAGCCTGCAGTGGGCTCTGTGGTGCATCCCTATCTTATTTACTTGGCCAATGCACACACCCCTCCACTATGTGAATGTCCCATCAGCCTTGCCTGGGAAATTATGCCCTGTTTTGCCCTCCCACCAAAGTGAGGGTGGCCACAGCCAATGGGAGCATAGGAGGCCAGCCCCTCACCTCAATTCTGTTTTGAGTTTTATACTCGCGAATGACATTGTCTCGTATGGTAGCCATTAGCCATATGTAGCTATTTAAATTTAAAATTCAGCTCATCAGTTATACTAACCATATTTCAAATGCTTGATAGCCATATGTAGCTAGTAGTAACTGTACTGAACAGGGCCAGTTCTATAGAATATTTCCATCATTGTAGTAACTTCTGTTGGATAGCATTACTCCAGAGTCCACTCCCTGTGAATCAGGTCAAGGTACATGCCACCTCAGGTATGGACACCCAGCTGATGTCCAGAGAATTGCTTGGTGGTACAGGGAAAGCTCCTGCCCCAAATTGCGATTGGTACCAAATTCCTTTAGTAATTAAAATGCTATCTAATTAAGTTTATCTTATAATTCCTAACTTTGCAGATATCCTATTGAACCACTAGGTTAAAAATGCAGACTCCTGGTCCCCACTCCAGACCTACTGGAAGGAACTTTCTGAGAGGGTAGAAATTTGTGTTGGTAGCTGCCTCCTTCCCCCAGGTGATTCTTATTCCAGAGGAGCTGCACAGACTACTGCACAGCTCTCAGCCGAGACAGATTCTGAGGGCCAACCACAGTTAGCCAGAGTCTGGTTTTGCTGGCTTAAATCTTGGCTCTAACACTTTATAGCTGGACAAATGTGGGCAACCTACTTAAACCCTAAGTCTTTGTTTTCTACAAAACTGGGTTAATGACTGCTCCCAGCTCATAAGGTTGTGAGGATTCACCGAGGTACTGTGATGGTTAATTTTATGCATCAACTTGATTGTGCCACAGGGTGCCCAGATAGCTGATAAATATTATTTCTTGGTATATCTTTGAGGGTGTTCCTGGAAGAAATTTTGGCATTTGAACTGGCAGACTGAGTAAAGAGCTCCCTCAGCAGTGGGCATGCCCATCACTCAATCTGTTGGGAGCCTGAATGGAACCAAAGGTAAGAGCAGGGCAAACATGCTCTCTGCTTGAGCTGGTACACCCATCTCCTGCTGTCCTGAGATACCAGTGCTCCTGGGCTTTGGGCCTTCAGACCCGGTCTGGGGCTTACGCCTTAGGCCTTCGACCTGGGACTGGAACTGTACCACAGCCTTCCTGGGCTTCCAGCTTGCCGACTGCAGACTGTGGGACTTCTCAGCCTCCATAAACATGTGAGCTGATCCCTCATAATCTCTTTCCATATATCTCTATATATCCTATTGGTTCTCTTTCTCTAGAGAACCCTAACACAGACGGGAAACACAAATCAACCCATTACATGATACAACAGCAGCAGCCAGGGAAGACGAAAGCCTAAGAAATGGCTGGGGGCCGACAGCCACAGACGGAAGAACCACATTAGGCATCGCGCCATGGATTGTATCTGCTTGGAGTTAGGGATTTGGAGGAGAGTGAAGGTAGCTAGATGTGAGCTCCTCTTTCCATCTCTGTTTCCAGCCAAGGAAACTAACCACAATTCTGGAAGCGCTCCAACACATGCTGCAAAATGCCTTGCTGCTGAGTCAGATGCAATCAGCCTGTGCTGTGCTGTGCTGTGCTGGAGCTGAAAAAAAGAAGAAAATGGGGGAAGAGGGTGACTTTGTATTCATTTCTCTCCAGTCCCAAGAGCACAATGAAAACAGACAGTTTCAGCTTGGGACTTTAGCTGCCAGGATTCTAGCAGGGTTTACCAAAATGCCCTAACCAACTTTGCATTCATTATTCCTTGAGAACCTCAGTTCCAGAATTTTTTCATAAGACATTCAGACTCCAACAGCATCCACATCTTCCCAGAAGGATGTCTCTTGATTTTATTTTTTCGAAGTTGAATATCCTGGTTGAAGCCCTCACAATGCCTCACTTAGACATTACACATTCAGAGTTTCATAAAAGACCAAAGACAGCTATTCAAACACATTCAGAATCAAAAGCCACATCTACTGGGCCTTAATACAAAGAAGATTCTGGCTCTTAATGCTTAGGATTCCCTTCTTGGCATCTATATACCTGCTTTTAAATGTCCTGTCAGACGAGCCTGGATACTGTTCATGTTTATATATGTGACGGAGAATGGAAAGGAGAGGATGAGGATTCAGCCATAAAAGAAGAAATGCAATGGGAGGTGGAGGTGAAAATGAGGATATCACATGCTGACATATGATAATCAATTAACCTGATTGCACACAGTGACTACAGAAATATATCCAGAAATAAAAGTAATACTAATAAACATTCCTCACATTTACTGAGCATTTACTTGACATATGTTGGTCTTCCCCTAGCTGTGGATTCATGAACTTCATCGTATTTTGAAAATTATTATCCATGATCACTTCAAATATTGTCTATCCTCTATTTGCTCATTCATCTTTCATATTGTTTAACTGATCGGTCAGTGTGCTTTTATCTCCCCATGTCTCTGTTTAGTATCATGGATAATTTCTTTAGCTCTTTTCTATAGTTTACCAATTCTTTTTTCAGAAAGAATTCTTGTTTCTAATCTGCAGTTTAACGCATCTATTATGTTATTAATATCAAGGTTATAATTTTTCATTTCTTAAAATAGATTTTATTTCTGATTTCCAGGTCATTTATGATAGTCTCTTCCATGTACACTTTTAAAGTGAATATTTTTTATTTTTAAATTATGTTTAGGTTTTCTTTCAAATGTTCAGTATCGGATCACTACAACATCTAAATTCTTCTTTGGGGGCAATATTTGTTTTTTTGTTTCTGCTGTCACTCTTTATTAATCACTATAACAAATTATCACACATTGATGACTTAAAAAATAAAAATTTATTTTCTTACTGTCCTGGACACCAGAAGTCCAAAAGCACTGGGCTAAAGCCAAGGTCTTGGAAGGGCTGGTTCCTCTGGAGGCTGTAGGGCAGAATCCATTCCCTTCCCTTCTCTAGCTGCCCTCACTCCTTGGCTCATGGCCCCTTCCGTGCATGACTCCAACCTCTTGCTTCCATGGTCACATCTCCTACTTCTATAATCAAATCTCCCTCTTCTTTTCTCTTATAACAATACTTGTGATTACATATACGATCTACCTGGCTACTCCAGGATAATTTCCCCTTCTCAAGATTCTTAATCACATCTGCAAAATCCCTTTTGCTATATGAGGGACCATCTTTCAGCCTTCCACACACTCACCGTGTCAGAGACTGCTGATCGCCCACAGAGTACCCATTCTCACGTCCTTTCCTAGTAATGCAAATGCTAATTTTATCCACACTTATTGCTGGTTAGTTAAAACTCCCTAAGATTTTTGTTTATTTGTTTTTGTTTTTACTTCTAGATGTGAGATCAAAATTTTGCTAACGAGTTGTATGTGGAGATGCTTTGTGCAACTTCTGGAACATGTTCTTAAAGAGAGTAGGCAGCCCTTTATGCCCTCCCTTCCACAGTGGCCAGGCACTGAGCTGCCTAAAGCTGCAGCAGCCGCCCTGAGTCACAAGAACAGGGGTCGTAACTGAGAACATGGGAGACTCACTGACTGTTAGAAAACAGGTCTCCGATAGTTTGTGTTGAACTGGCCCTGAATTATCTACTTCCTGACTTCTTTTATGTGAAAACAAACAAAATCATGTAATGTTTAAGCCAGCATTGTTCAGTTTTTCTGCCATGTAAGGCTAAATTTAATTCCAAGGTTGTTTCCTTGTGTAGTGGTCATTTTTTATTGTGCTCTTTTATTCGGTTTTGCATAATCTATGATATTTCTAAAAACCTACATTCATGACCCCTTCTTCCAAAAGAGATTTGCAGTTGCTTATTCCTGAAGTCTTGTGTGCTATCACACAGGGGACGGCGTTAACCTTCTTAATGAGGGCACAGGCCTGGGCAGCAGGCTCAGAGCTTAGTTTTCAGTCCTGCATTTGTCGGGCGTTTGTCCGCCAAGCTTTGCAGTTTGCCTTCCTATGTATGTTTGTGTGTTGTTGTTTTGTTATCATTGGAAAGTTCCTTTTGCTTCTGGTGAGTGGCGACTACATTAAAAACCATGTATTATCAGATCGAATGCTATTATAGCAGACTATTGCATCAAAGTACCTGTTCACTGTTCTGCCAGCGGCAACCAATTTCTCCACTGAGATGTGTTACAAAGGCTTTACATCTGATTGGTCCATTTGATATTTTGATGCAAATTTAATGCCAGCAGAACTCTTCTAGAAACGAGATGGCACCACTTTCTCTCATCACAGACCCTAGCTTTTTTATTTGCATCAGGGATTAATCCTGACTTTTTTCTTTGAGAGTTTCTGGCAGCTCTTTCAAATCACACAGGCTCATTCCTCTCTGTCCACAAAGATTCTGATCTATCTCCAGGGACATGTGGGATAAAATGCTATTAATAGGATATTATGCTTATTGTGACATATAATATTTTGCAACTTGCTTTTTTATTTTAATAATACATCATATTCCACCTCAATACTTAGAGTCACCTCATTCTTCTTTTATAGTTGCATAGTATTTCATAATATGCATCAGTTTTGAACAATTTGACTGTTGATGAACATTTAAGTTGCCTCCAATTTATTAATATTATAACTAGTGCTGTGCTATAATAAGTGCATGTACATGTGTATATGAGAGTAAATATATAGAAAATATTTCTAAAAACATTTTTTTTTTTGGTTCAAAGAGTATAAATACTTAACATTTTGATGGATCTGTCTCTTGCAAAAGCCATGCTAATGTAATGGTGTTTGTGACGCCAACTCAACATCCATTTTCCCTAAGTCTTCAGTAAGAGAGGCCCCATTTTGTTTTGGAGTGGTGGCATGCCTTGCTGAAGACTACATTTCATAGCCTCACTTTCAGTTAAGTATGAGCATCTGCCACTGAAGTGTGAGTAGAAGTCCTGTGTGGAACATCCTGGGACACTGCTTGCTGGAAGATATGCCACTCTTTGCCCTCCTGCCTTGCTCCTCCTTCACGCCTGCATAGCAGTTTGGTGGCTGGCACTCCAGGAAGTGATCTCGAGGATGGAAACCATGCACTAGGGATTGTAGAGCGGAGAGAAAGGAAGCTGAGTCATACTGTGCCACCACAGAATCTCAGACTACCTCCAGACTTCCACTATATGAGACAATACACACATCATTCTCCGGGTCTTTCTTAAATACAGCTGAATGCAATTCATAAATGACACAGTGTTCCCTTCAGTCATTCAACCGATAAGCCAGTCTTTGCTGAGGACTTGCTATGAGCCCAGTCACACGCTCCAGATCATCACCTCGGGGTCCTGGATCATGCCTGAATCAGGCTGTCCTTCTCGCAGTGTGCCCAGTATGTGAACTTGTATGCTGAGTCCTCATCTCTTCTTCCTCAAATGGTGGTTTCAGTTCACAACACTAATAGAGTAAACTTTAAATTCCCATCTTTAGCTCAGATCATGTAAGGAATCAGTCAACACACACACACATGCACACATCGGTGCATACGGAAAACCAAATAGCTTCTTATAGTATCCAGGAAACTTTTTTACTTCAATCTCAGGAATTTTCAAAAATAATAGAAAGCCTGATAAAAAAATTTTAACATCTTTATGGAATAAAAACTGCAGAATTAATAATTCAAAACTACTATTAAATCAATGGACTTCCTCTTGGTCTGCCAATATAAACTTTTCCACTTAGACAACTTTGTTACAGTGATGAATACCAGTGGCACAATGTAGAGACTGCTGTTCTAAGTTTCAGCCAGTTTGGTCTAATGACCCATATCCACTGTTGAATAAGTGTGATGCATGGGGCCTTCCGAAGATCACCTCCGTCATCCGCAGCTGAGTCTGCTCCCATCCCCACTGAGGAATGACTTCCTTCACATGTCCCTGCAGGACTCTTCCTGACCATCATAACGGCCCGTCACCTCCCTCACCAGGGTCTTCTCCTACTCCATGTACAGAACACTCACCTGCTGGTGACAGGTGTCACAGACAGTGCTTGCAGATGAGTTCTGTGTCCCAAACCAAACCCCACTTTTCCTGACAAATAAAAACAGCAAATAAAATTTCCTTTTTAATCTGCGTGAGGTCACGTAGGACTTATTGAATGAGAATCAAGGGTGGCAAAAGTGCAGTCACCTCAGGCAAACCCAGGGGATCTCTGTTATGGGTATGCATCATTGATCACTGAGCCTGCTGTCAGGGAAGGGACAGAATAGAAGGAAATCTTGGCTTTACTATATTTTACCAGCGTCACCTTAGGCAATTCACTTAACGGCTCTGAGCCCCAGTTGTCTCATCAGTAAAAGGATAATAATCTACTTTCTAGAGCTGGGAAAATTACATAAGGAAAACGTATGCTAATTCCTCTGGCACACAGCAGACATTGAGAAAAGTTAGTTGTCTCTGAATTTATTGAGTGTGTTGACAGGACAAGCCCTGTTCCCCAGAGAAGGGGTGGGAGCCTCCACCCCTCCTTCCGTGACAGCATTTTATTACTGCTTCTCCTCCTTATCCTGATTGGGAGGATCTGCTTTTTGGCCCATGAATGATCGATTGGTGGCCAGCATTTTTGCTTTCCCTCAGAATTTGCTATAGGACATCTCTCTTACCTTAAAAGTCTTCCATATACAATGGCTACAGAGATGTCACTTGCCTTGAAGTGAATGACAAACCACCAGAGGGCAGACAACTTAGTTTCTCTCCTTGTTTTAAGGTCCCCAAAGCCTGAGCAGGCAACACCCAAACTGGCCCCATTTGTCCTCCTTCCTCACATACATCACGGCCCCTCCCGGTCGGCTCCTCAGAGGTCAGAGGACGATTCCCTGCTAAGAAGGTGGAGTAGGGTAACCAGCTCATCCCAGTGTACCTGGGCCTGTTCCAGTTTTCACATTGAAAGTCCAGCAGCACCCCAAGACAAGTGGTCACCCCGCAGGTGGGGGCAGGCAGCATTGGCCTGCAGATTTAAATGGCTTCTCTTGGAGGCCTGTGCTGTGCTAAGCAGGTCTCCTGGCTGGGCTGGGCACCTGACTCACTGGGTTTCCACTGCCTTCTGCCATGACTTCATAGATGGCTCCTCCCTGAGGACCAGCCCCTGGGGCTCCTGAGCACTCCTGCGGGTGGCCTCACGGGGCCTGATAAATAACAGGCTCACCAGAGGGACCAGCCCCTCTCAGGGTGCCTTTCCCCACGGCAGGCAGGCAGTTAGACATGAGCTGCACTAATTAATGGATCCCCTTTTTCCTCCTCGCCTTCCCAGGTTGGCCCTGACAGAAGCATGAGGAGAGAAAGGCCCCTGGGCCCAGACTGCAGCCCTGTCTCCCCCGCTGGTTACTAATGAGAGTCTCATGGGCTGAGGCCAGCAGCTGTTACTGTGTTGACTCTTCTGAAGGTTATTTATCCTTTAGTAATATATACCCTGGTGTACAACATCAAGTGATCACTCAGCACCCACACTAGCACCATGGGGGCTTGTCCTCCTAATCTTGAAGTCTACCATCTTTGTTTCTATACCCTCTTCTGGGTTCTGCCCACAATCACCCTGGAGACTCTGTTTCCCATGTTTTCTCTCTGGATATCCTCTCTCTTGTCTGACCAGGCTGGTTTCCTCTCAATAATAGCCCTTTAGATTTGAGGGGGGCCATCTCAGTTTCTAAAAGGCCTACATATGCCTTATCCATTCGATGGGGTTGTTTTACCGGTTATGGGCACAAGCCATGAGCTAGACCCAGAGCTCATGAGGAGGAGTACTGGGACTGAGCTTTCTAAAAGTGTCTGCTTCTCTGGCCTGCCCCACTGTTGTGCCCCTGCTTCTCGAGACAACAGCAGCCTTCTCCGTGCTTTTTTGAATCTGTGGGCACATACCTGGGCCTGGATAAAGAGAGCCCTCTTTCTCCCTGACCATCATGATTAGCTCAGAGAGCGTACGGGCCCAGCCAGCTGGAACATGCCCTCTGCCCATTGGGATATCTCACCTGGGCTGACACACATGCAGTCACTTGGCCACCACGTAGAGAGAGCCGGCCAGAAAATGCATTCGACCCAAGGAAAGAGCCCAGACTCAGAGACGCAGTACAGTATGAGCTCTGCATCTTCCATTCAGCCAAGCTGGAAGATGATTCACCCCCAGACTTCACAGTCACACAACTCCCCTTTCTTATTAATCCAATGCGAGTTGAGTTTCTCTGTCTTGAACCCCAAAAGGCATGAATAACACACTGCAGCTTTCTGATTCTGTGATCAGTGTTCATTCTGTTCTCCTGTGCCATCTCTCTTTCTCCCCAACCTGCCACACACATTCTCATCCTCAGCATCCTCACTCCAGGCAACCTCCCCTGGCCTGCCCAACCACCCTACAAGCCCGGGTCAAGAATTCTCTCCCTTCTGCCAAGAACATGTTGTCATTTATCTGCTGGCTCACCTCATTAGCATGAGGCAGTGGCTGGCCTGCAACAGCTCTGCCTTTCCCAGCATCCTCATTCAGCTTCTCCAACTTCTGGGCCAGGTGTGTGTGCTTAGCTCTGTGATGAAGTGTCCTGATTACTGCAGGATATTTATGCCACCAAGGTCAGAGGCACAGGGCACAATCCATTCTTGTTTTCCCCAGATGGTGATCTCACCTGCTTTATATCCATCTCCCTTTCCCAGCCTCTGCCCCAAGGACTCTAAGTGCCAGCATCAGACCCACGGACATCAGCTTTACAGAGACTGCTTAATCAGCTCCCACACTGGGAAGGTCAATTCTCTATAATGAATCCCTGCTGATTTTGCTCCTCTGATCTAATGCCAAGTGCGCACCACCTCTCATCCTCCTACTGAAGTCCTCTTTCTATTTCTGTTGCTAAAGTCTATTTCTGTTGCTTGCATCCCAGAATTCCAAACTATACACATTGTATAATATGTAAGAAAATGTTTTTAAATTACAAAGCACTAAGTATATGCATATTCCTATTACTTTTACTAATTTGAATGTCCTAGACAGACAAAGAACTCTGTAGTTAAATAGACAAATTCAAATCTGAATTCTGCCACATAATGCTTATATAACTTTGGATCAAGTTACTTACTCTTTCTGAGTTGTTTCCCCATGTGTAAGAAGACCAAAAAAAAAAAAAAAAAAAAACTTTAGTTAGGATTAGGTATCCATGCATGCAAGAGAAAATATCAAGCTACCATTGGCTTAAATGAGAAACATTTATTTTTCTGTCACATAGAGGAGGTCCAAGTAAGCAGTCTCAGGCAGGCCCGGTGGCTCCCCAGTCATCAGGCACCACGCTCTTCACAGTCTAGGTTTTACCAGAATGGTGGAGGCCCATCCTCAGTTCATGGTGGCCACACCGAGCTAAAAGGGAAGCTGGCAAATGTAATCTTTATTATGTGCTGTAATAAAAATTGGGCTCGGGTTATGAGGAAGAAGGAAAGAGTGGGCACGAGGAGGCAACCTACTGCCTGCCACAGTGGGAGAGAATATCAGGGCTGTGGTGAGGGTGTCATAGAAACCAGTGCCAGCCCATGCTAGACCACCACTGATGGCTGGTTTTCCCTTCCTCTCCTCTCCTTTCAATGCTTCCTTTCTCTCTCTTGATTTCATCAGAATCCCTCCAAAATTCACTGTGAAACATTTCAAATAGGACTTATATCCTTTAAAGTAGTGAGATTGATGGGGAAAATCCATCAAACAGCTTCCATCTATATATAATAAAGATAGGTTAAGAGTCTGCATACTAGAATGGACACTCCATGTTTCTACTTCTGGATCAGCTTACTGGTGGTGGAGCTCTAGGCAAGTCTCTTAACGTCTTGAAGCCTGTTTCTCAATTGCAAATGTCAACAATTATACTGACCTCAAAGTTTTATGGTGAGGACTGAAAATATAATGCAGGAGAAACACTTGGTATAGTACCTGGCACACAGTTAAGTGCTCAGTAAATATTAGCTGCTATTATTGTCAATATTATTATCTTCATATAAGTTAGCCCGATCAAGTCTGGCTAGAGACCTGCTAATGGTTTCCCCTCTGGTCTCATTCTTCACTGCTTTCTTCAGCTTCATTAACAGCTGAGAAGAGAATGAAGCTTCTGACATGTCTCCTGCCTAAGAACTTTACTGAGCAGATGTGGAAATTTTACAGCATGCCCCAGTTGCCCTTGGTGAACGAGTAGAGACTGTGGCCACTGAGACTCTTCTGCTAAGATCTCTGGGTCTGTCTTCTTCAAGTGCTGTGACCCCCTTGGAGTGGGAGGTAATTTCCTCCAGTCCATTGTTCCCAAGCCCTCAGTGTGAGGACCAGGCTAGCACTCAAAGGGCTCCAAAGCTTGCTGCAAGCACAGATGCCCTCTGAGTGTGAATGTTATCTTTCCCCAGATAAGGGATGTGTTCAGCCCAGATCAAACACTTGTTTATCTGCAGGGCCAAACCTCTGCTTTTGTTCCTCCCTGATCGTTTATTTGCTTACCCTTATCACCTCTGACCCTGGTGTTGTTCGCGCACCTCATTTGTTTCTGGCTTGGTTAGCCTGAAAGGCCCCCTGCTTCTCAGGGGGAATGGAGCAGAGTGGCCTGTTCTGGCCTTGCAGGAAGAAGAGGATGGACTAGCCAAGGGACTCCCTCAGCCCTAGGGAGAATGGGCTCACCTGACAGTCCCCTCAGCCCTAGGGAGAATGGGCTCAGCTGATAGTCTCCTCAGCCCTAGGGAGAATGGGCTCAGCTTACTCGAAGGCCTCTCCCCAAGCCAATAATCTAATTTGCTACAGAAGGCCTAGTGTGAGCATTCTTAGAAATAAAGAAGAAAAGTTGAAAAGACTTCAAACAAGCAGCTGAAAATGTGTTTTCAGCCTCCTGTATGAGAGAGTTGTCTCTGCCCAGTTTGTGTTGCTTATTTTAGCCGTGTGGTCCACAGCCCTGAAAACGGGCAGAGGAAAGCCTCCTGCTCATTGACTTGTTCGTGCAGAAATAGCTTGTAAAAACAATGAGTATGTCCCATGCAAATCTGGAGGGGAAAATTCTAGAATGTTTGCGGGAAAGTAACTAATGATATAAAGAAGTCCTTACTTTGAGAACTTCTACTTCATATTACCATTAGGGTTTATAGAACGAATTGGTGGTGGGATGCGGAGGTATATAGTATTTATTTACAAGAAAATGTCTCACTTTATAAAAAACTGAATGTTTCTCCTTGGAAGTCAGCTCTTATGGTGCATTAAAAACGAGGTCAATTCTATAATAAAGCTAATTATACAACTTTTGAAGTGTCATCGTATAAAAAGTGTTACTTTTCATAAACACGGTCACATTGGAGGAAGAAATTTCTATAAGATAATGTCTTTCTTGAGGTCCACTTCGACTTGCATGCCTACTGTGAACTGAAAAGTGGTTTTTCCAGTTGCATTTGAAAGGCAAAATGGGTTGATAAAAGGTCTGCCATGCCCATATTTTTCCACAAGGGGGCAGTGCACCACAGGGTCTTTAGTTAGCACAAAGTGCTGGGACTCGGAATGCACAGGCTCAGGAAAGTGCCTCCTTCCCAAAAGGAAGACAATTCACTGAAAGTTGGTAAGAGGCACATCTGATAGTGCCTCGGCTTAGGCATCACTGAAAGCTCTGAGTATTTGCCATAAACCGTTTGGCTGTTCTTATTCAGAAAAAAGATGAAATCATTTTGCATATTGGACAATCCTTAGACATTAACAAGAACAAATTATTTTTCCTACAAAAAATACACCAAGTCACAAATATGTTGTTTTCCCTTCAAGTTTTTTTATGAGTTTATAGAAATGCATGAGGTTACATGCCCCATTCATGTTCTCCTGTGTGTGTCTTTGGACTGCCCCTGCATGAAAATAGTGCTTAGGATTTGAAACAAATTATACAAAGTAAAAATTCCCAAGGAAAGAAATCTAGGGTAGAAGATCATTTCTAGTTAAAGGGAATTTCCCCCTAATACTTTTGTACTGGGCTGGGCTATCATTAGATGTACGTGAAAGATAATAAAAGTGGTTCAACAGGTCACAGAAATAAGTGATTCCATTGCGTCTTATCTATATTCACTGGAGGAGAAGCCAGAGTGCCTGTTGGGTGCTGAGACCTCGATGCAGCCTAAAGAAGCAGGAATTGATCACTTCCAGGTTTTTACCTCATGGGAGACTATGCTTGACAACTCTGTCCTACTGCCGCAGAATCCACTTATGTCTCCTAATACCCATTTTCCTGTCTTCCTCAGTATCAGAACTCTTGCGTGTAAGTTAAGTCTATCATTGTACAGAATAACGTCTATGTGGCCTTACAGTCAAGTGACCAAATGGGATGAAAGCAGAGTGTTCTTTAAAGTAGCAGGGTATTATTTTTCTTACTTTTCCTGCTTTTCTGATTGGTGAAATGTGGATATGATGGAGCAGCCACATTAGATGATGAGGTGAAACATACATAATGAAGATGGTGAAGGAATAAAATAGAGCGAGCCAGGTCCCTCATCATGATGGAGCCACCATAGCAGCCCGGACTGCTTATCTGATATGAAAAATAAAAATATTTTATGATTTTCAGTTAGCTGTAGCTGGACCTAGTCTTAACCAATAGATAGACCTGGAGAAAACAGGTAAGAAGTAAGGTGAGACTTCTAATTACTCATTTTGTCATTATTTCATAATTTTTCTCATCACTTATCACTTACTGAACATTATGTGAAGGGCACTGCTGGGTGAATTGGGTTTATAATGGCTGAAGGATAGAGTCGGATCGAGACACTGTAAGTAAAGTTCAGGAGTTAAAAAAACCCTTCATGAAAATTGTTCCAGCATCACTGTATATGAAGTACCATTTCATTTTTCGTGTGTTTGATTTATATGGGCTAGTGCAGGACAGCTCATCATGTTTTGGAGTGTTGAAGAACAAAACCAAGGATGAGGGGGGCCACACGAAGGCAATGATGCCTGGTACAGGAGGCTCCTGGACTCCATATGGCGCTGCTATCTGGACTCGGAATAGTAGATACGTTTGAGCTCCCTGCCAATAGTTGGTCGTGGCTCCCAGGGGCTCCCAGAGTGTGATAAATGTGTGAGGATCAGAGAAAATGAGTATCATGATTGATTAGCACTGTCTGCAATAGATTAGGGGCAGGGAGATGAGGGGGATAGGGATATCTGTGTTCCAAGTAATGTATTTCATCAATTCTACCAAGCACATCACCCCCACTCCATTTTTACATATTCAAAATTTGGATGCCTCTTATAATCACTGCACCAGATCATATTTTCCAAAAATAAACACTATGTTTCAAGTCTCACATGCTCTTCCAGAACCAAGCCAAGCCCCCGTCTAGAAGTAGACTGTGTCCTTCCCCTTTAACTGGGGTTGGGGAGGAGAATGCAAGGGAGCTTGTTGACTGCCTCTCTTTACAGTGTGACAAAATGGGATGCTAAGTGAATGATGAACTAGGCCATTAAATACTGATATTGCTTCTACCTGGCCTTCTCTTTTGGGTTGCTCATCCTTGGAACTCAGCCACCACACCCTAAAGAAGCCCATGCCAGGTGGAGAAGCCCCTGGTTCTCAGGCCTGGCTGAGGTCCCAGCTGATGGCCAGCACCAAGTTGCAGGCCATGTGAGCGCACCTTGGAAGTAGATCTTCCAGCTCAACTGACACTGCATGGACACAGATGAACCTTTCCTGTGTATGCACAGTAAATGATCGTTACTGTTTTAAAATACCCAAGTTCTGCAGTGGTTTGTTATAAGCGTAAGTCACGGCAGCTATCACGGCCTGCATGTGTACACCAAGACACGCAGGGCGTCAGTGTACCGAAAGAAAACCCTGAAGAGAAGCATGTTTTAAAGAAATGCTGCATCACCAACACATGGTACAAAGGACAACACTTAAGGAAAACCATGAACATTAATGACTCAATTCAAAAAGTGATTTAGAAGAATCAGACTCTGAATAGAAAGAAATTTGAGGACTACCATACCAAACTTATTTCGTATATGTCCTTCTTAAGGAAGCACAAGAGTGATGTATGATGAAAAAAACCTATAAATAAATAAGTTTACTAGAATATTCAATGGACATTAAAGAAATGCTAAGTGATAAGAAACCACTGTATCAGTTTTATTGGCAATATTTTTTCTTTCTCGATGGTATAAAATAATTTTACAATCAATGACATCTTAGATCTAATGAAATATAAGTATTTATTATTCTTGACTTAAACCTTCCTAATTATACCGCCAAATACAAGTGTTTATAAGAGAGAGTTTTATAAAGTTTCATTTTTTTCTTTGAAAGCTGAAAACAAAAACAAAAACATAACAAGGATAGGCATTTTTTAAGTTCAATTTAACTTTTACTTTCATAATTATATCCATAGCATTGTTCTAGCCAGATTTTGAAATTTGAAAAACAGTTCATTTTTGGAATTTAATATTCCAAGCAAGTGACTTTCCAAAACCCCCTGAAATCAAATGAATTTCACATATTATGAATGTTTTAGGTGGCCCTGTCTCTTGAATGGAGGAAGGGGGAGGGTGGGCTTAATAAAAATGTGATAAAATTAATATCTCTGAACTTAGCTAAAGATATGGTGAACACAGAAGAAATAAACTGAATAAAAGGTACTTATTATTAAGCATTTATAAAGCAAAAGAAGTGATGGTGTTAGCTTCATTACCACTGTTACTTTAAAAGAATCAGAGCTACCATAGATTTCAAAACCAAATTTATTCATAAAATATATTTAAAAGTTTGACGAAAAATAAGGCTCCAAAATTCCCACAGTCTTGTACATCTCAACATTCAACATCACTCACCATAAGTGAGACTTACGATCAAAAGTTTCATTAATACAACTCTTGTTTTTAAGTAAAAAAGAGGTCTTTGTAAATCATAGTATTTCATTTTAAGAGTTAAACTACTAAAAAACAGCTACCCAAACCTAGTCTGAATGTGCCACTTTGGGATTGTATAAAGTAATATTTTGTACTGAAACTTAGTGACACT
The DNA here is from genome assembly GCA_004027375.1 of Macroglossus sobrinus. Lineage (NCBI taxonomy): Eukaryota > Metazoa > Chordata > Mammalia > Chiroptera > Pteropodidae > Macroglossus > Macroglossus sobrinus. The sequence goes on from PVKZ01000963.1 coordinate 303,950, forward strand.
GAAACCTCTCAAAGTGTATTTAGAAAATCAATTCACAGCAGTTCTACCAAGGCAAACTTTAAACCAAATTAAGGGACCCCCACCACAACACTGAAAATGCCCAAATGCAACACAAATGTTATTATAAAATATGGAACTCTGGGGATGTAGAATAAATTTAAAATATGTTTGAATATAGACAAGTAGCAGTTTTTTTTATTAGAGATGAAAAAAACCGCTGGCTCTGGAGATAGTGGCACCCCCATGTGCAGCCAGGTCACCGTGACACACTGCTGGGCATTTCAAACCCAGGGAGAGGCTGGCTTGGAGGTTTGTGTCCAGGGTCTTTTTCATCAATCAAATCCAACTTTGTACAATGAAGGTCCGAGAATCCAGAACACATTTTAAATTCTAAGAGTGTTCTGCTGGAAGATGTCAAGTCCAAAGTCTTCAGATCAAATTTTATGGAGCTTTGTAATAATCAGTACTCTTACCATCTGATCAAATGAACTACAGATGCAGAGACCCCTTTTATCTGGACTCCAGTCCAGACTGGAAATGGGCTGGGTAGACAGTGTAACATTCTGCAGAAGGCGGACCGAACCTGCAACTCCCATGTCCATGCCCTCGGAGTCTTTCTTTGACCTCTGAACAGGGTATTCGCTGAAAACAAGATCAAAGTGGTAAGATGAGATACATCTTAGCATTCACCATTTTATTTTTATACATATACTCCAGTAACTCTATTTTTATTTCTCAATTGATTACTGGGACGGATAAAGAATGTTTCTAATGGTGAGCTGTATGCACTATGCCAACCTTAGCCCTAAAAAAATCTCATAAAAAAGTGTAAGTTCTACAAAAAACTTTTAAACATCATTTCTGTTTAGCATGAGTCTGTATCTTCTCTTGTAATATGTAAGCTCTAGGTTGAGCGAGCATTCTTTAATAAATATTTTGTTGTTGTTTTTCTCTAGATTGGGACTGCTAGGTGCCACAGGCAAATAGCACATGCAAAGCTCTAAGCAACAACCCGAAGCTCATCTAAGCACTTCAGAATGGAGCACAGGCACCTGTTTCTAACCCCAGAGCTCCAACATGTAGATCATCCATGCCTGAGGGCCTCTTGTGTACCTCTTCTGTGGGAAGGCACTGCTGGGAGATATCAGACCTAAACATCAGTGCTTCACAAAAGAAAATGACAATTCTGAGAACATTTGATTTTCTTTCAGCTGAAAATATAAATTTATACAATAAGAAGAACTCAGAAATATTACTTGGTCTATATTTGATAGGAGAAAAGAAACATCACTCCCTGCAAGGAGATGTGTTGCTAGTGGAATACAGGGGTACTGCTCCTCCTTAAATGGCCTTTTAAAGCCTGGGAGGTATCAGCTAGGATACTACTCGTATTTCATAACTGCTAATAAAGGCCAAGGGTTTCAGAGACACAAAGCAACTCAGAAGCAGAGCAGAAACAGAAGCGATGGGCAGATACAGACTATTCTTACTTCCTCTCAGACCCTCCAACTCCTTTTGCTTAAAAAGAAACAGTCCGATGAATAGCCTGTGGATTTTTTTTTTTTTGCATGCCTCTTGGCAAAGGCTGCAGTTATTTAGTATTTAAAAAGTAACATAAAATTTTTTAGGCCCTCCATATTGTCTACTGATGTTTAAAAAAGTATATATGTGTGTGTGTTTCATATGTGCCAAAAAAATCAGCATGTTGGGATCCATTCACTCAAAAAACGATTTCTGAATAACTAGATGAGTTCCCCTAAGAACTCTTGATTAAGTATTCAATAAATATTCATAATTTAAAAGCATTACTACCAAAAGAGACTGGCAAATGAAAATAAAGGTAAATGTTATTTTATTTAAACCAATTCTCCTTTGCTGGTGTGATATTTGACAGCGAAACTCCAAACCAATTTGAAGATTAGGATGGATATCTCTTATGGTACGAATTAAAGTTAACATTAAGATAAACTTCAAAATTTTAATTGCACAGACTCAACTTTACTGACATTAACTAAATCTGCAATAGTAAAAAATTCTAGCTGCAAACGTGTTTGCATATCACACAAAAAACAACTCCATATGTGGATTACAAAGAAAACTGAGACCAGTGCATTAAGTAAACAGCCTAAAGAGTATGGTCACCAGGCAGAACAGCGGTGTGCTGCTGTGGGGCTTAAGAGGAGCTGGGGAGTCTGACAGTAGAGACTCGGTTGGAAGGATCTGGAAGAACAATGGGCAAAGGTGCTGGGAAAACAGAAATTACCAAATGATCTAACTCCCAGGCATTCTCCTGGATCTCTTAAAATATTTCCGATGATTTTTGCCCACAGAAACAATATAGCTTTGATCTAAATCATTCACTCTCATTGCTCTGCTCTATTTCTAAACACTTTTTTAACAAGTACTTTCCAACGATAGCCCTGTTTTTCAGAACCCTTTCTAGCTTCTAAAAGGACTTAATAAATAGAGAAGTATTTTGCAAATGTGAAAGTCCCAGATATAGTAAAGACAGTATTTCTCTTTCATTTCTTTTTTAAAAAACTTTATTTTCGAAATATATTTCATTTATGGCTTGTGTTATATTTTTTCTTTTTCTTTTTCTTTTTGACTGATGTTTAGAGAAAGAAATACCATTAACTTGCAATTTTATCAGGCCTTTTAAATGAGCAGCTAACCTAGTACCTGCCACCTTTGTGCCCTTAGGATTCAGAGTGCAGTGCAGGGTATGCTCCCGCTGTCACTTCTCTCACTGTCACTTCTGCTGCCTACAAATATGCAGAAAACAAATTCAATGACAAGGCTTTTCCTGGACATCAATCATGGGCCTAAGGCTCTGTTTTGGTTCTGTCACAAGGATGTTATCTTAACCTGAACAAGTGAATTATCAGGATCTAATACTAAGAATTCCAACCCTTCTACTATCTCCTAGAGGTATTGTTCTAATGATCTGATGATAGTATTTTACAAAACCTTTGGTGAAAGTTTTCCTACTAAAAAAATTAACTAGCAAAAAACCATTTCAAATCTATGAATTGTTCCTGACCTAGTATATGGAAGACACAACTAAAATAGCAAATAAAGAGTGTGTCAAAAGAAGGTTAATATTTACTAAGTGTAAAATGTGTAGATTAGCAAAAAAAAAAAAAAAAAAAAAAAAAGCTTAGAATACATAGTACCACAAAATTTAAGATCATATTAAAATGAACTAAGTTAAAGGAAGAAAACAAGACAAAAACGTTTAATCTAATCTGACCCTACGCCCACAAGTAATTTAAAAGGAGCTATGTGCACTGGCAGACTTACTACTTCCAGAGGTGAAGGCTGCCGGCGCCTCCGGCTGTCAGGAAGAGCTCCCTGTTCTGTGGCAGGTGTCGGACCTGCCACACAGTAGATTTATGAGCCTAAACAGGACAAGAGGCACACAACTGGTTTATAAATTTATGTGACAAAGACTGGCTATCCTAGAATAGAAACCCTGTAAATAAAGAATTTTTACTTCTAAAATTTCAAATGCCATGAAAGTAAATATGCTTTGGCACTTCTCTTTATAATGGCTACAGAGATTTATAGGAGCCCACCAGAAATTAGGAAAAGCATCATTTTTCTTTATTGCTTTACAAAACAAAATTCTACTGCATTAAAAAAAGATGTTATCAGATTAAAAGTTCATTTAAGTTTATAGTATCATATAAATTATGCAACAATCTTACACATTTAAATGTCTCTAGCTCACTAAGAGGGGAAAAAACTCAAAATACAAACATTTATTTCTTCTTAAGTAAAAAAAAAGGTAGATTGAATATTTTATTTTAAAAATAAACTTTATTTTTCAGTGCAGTTTTAGGTTCACAGCAAAACTGAGTGAAAAGAGAGTCCCCATATACATAATAAATTTTAACTTAAAGCTGCCAGAGCCTTATCTAAAAATCTACACTGCTGGACTTGTCTAGTTTTCAAAATAAGGTCACAGGTTTACACACAGTGTTTCCCCTCACAATAAGCATGGTCTTATCTGTCACATTAAACTAAAAGATAAAAACGGCAACTGGATTAAGGTTAACAGCTTGTTAGCACCTTAACAACAGTCAGTAAATCAATCCTAATAGTGCTGTATTCACTGTGGGGAACTTGAGGAGAGAGGGAAAGAGAAAGAAGGGGAGAGGGAGAGAGGGATGAAAGATTTCTGCTTTGTAGAGCAGTTGAAACTGGCTAACTTGATCTAAGCCACACAGAAGACACTTCACATTTTAGCAGTGATTAGTCTTGACATTTGATTTTAATAGTCTTTTAAGAGAATTACAATTAGCAGATAAAAACACGTCTCTCAAAATACACACTTTAAATGTATAAGAGTCCATAAATGATTAGGTTCAAGATGTTAAAACTTATTTTGTTTGGTAGAGTAAATCTCTTTTTCTTCTGGAAGTTAATAAAAAGAGTAAAAGCAAAAGAGGAAATGACCTCTTAAAATGCACATTATTTATTTGACAGATTTAGCAATTACTGGATTATCTAAATGTAACAAAAAAAAAACTTTGGTGAGGACAATATAATTTATAGATAATGAGAAACGTGCTTCAATTATACATAGGACAATTTAGTAAAGTGCTTTATGTTTTTAATAGATACTTAATATATTCTGCAATGACAAAAGCAAAATATTACGATGTACAGTTAACTTGTTAAGAACTTGTTCCTCAAGAAAATGACAGTAATTTATATGCAATAATAACTGTAATAATAAAATAAGACAAAATAAAAAGGTTTGAGAAGTACTACTGGATTCATAGTAGAGAGAGAAAAGGAGTGAATTTTTATTTCCTGAGTAACTTACATCTTTTAATCTTACAGAAACTACAAATCTGTAACTGATCTTTATTTTTATACTCCAGGAAGCTCAGAGTCACATTTCCAACCACCTACTACAGATGACTGGATGTTTCAGCATGAATTTTATGCAGTCCCCTACTCCATATATCATCTTACTTTTTTTAACCAGTATTTTCTCTTGGCCCTGCTTTCATCTATTTTTCTAATGTAATATCACGTTTCCTTCTAAGCTACCTCAAATACTATTTGAAATAAGGCAAAGTATTATATATGTATGTGTGTATGTTAAGTGTGTATCTGTGTATGAATAAATGAATAAATTTTTGAGCATCTATTATGTACCAATTACATGATTAGCACTTTAAATAATTATTTAATATAGCAAATAGGAATATAAAATAAAGTGCAATAAAATGACGTATATAATATATGTATGTTAATATATTTTGAAAAGTAATTAGTATTATAGTAAGGTATGTATTGGTATTAACTTAAAAGTGTATAATTAGATATTAATACAGATATTAAATATTTATTAGGAAACACTAGGACAGCTTTTGTCGATCAAATTCCTAACATCAGCTAGTTTTCTTATGATTGCTCCTAAACTACAAAATAAGTTTCCTGGCCAACTGAAGCCTTTTTTACAATCAAGAAGTCTAAAACTGGGAAAGCACTCTTTGTGCAGAAAAACTTGTCAAAATCCCACAAGAATGTATTAAAAATAGCTCCTTTCACATAAAGATCTGGAAGGCACCTTGGTGACTAAGTCTATTTATTAGTCTAAAACAGCTATGAATCTTCTATGAATAAGCTATGAACATTCTTCTTCATAGAAAGACATTTCTCTCATATTTACCTTTTCTGAAACAGAAGCAAAACCTTTGGTTGGATGCTGTGTTCTCATGTCGAACACATGAAACTTTCCTTCCAGAGACGTAGCTACTAACTTATTCATACTTATGTCTTTTCTGTCAAACTCCAAGCTACATACCTGAAAACAGAGAATATTACTGATGGCCTACTAATCATTATTCAGGAGGTTCTTTAAAACTAAGTAAAACAACTTTAAAACTATCAGTTCACGTGAAAGCGCATCTAAACAATCATTTTATCTTTTAAATGAATACATCAAATACTTTTAAACCACAAAAAAATTTCTTTTGGTTAATAAGATCAAAATCATCTCATGTTCCCATCTAGCAGATGCATTTGGAAAGTCAAAATTTTGAGTTTAACAGTTATTACATGATTATTATATGCGGTTAAGTTAAGGCTGACTTTAGAAAACCAGAAAGAATCACGCTCTTCATTAAAGGCATACAACTCAAGAGCCCAAAATCTGAAAGTACCTGCTGAGGAGGCTATTACTATTTTAGACTTTCCAACATTAGCAGAAAAATGTCTCTTACTTGCTCATTTTGATAACACAATGCATGGCCCGCAAGGGTCCACAGACAGCCGCAGGGGCTGGCGACTCACCTGCCATTGTCATATGACATCTGGGAACGTATTCACTTTCTAAGAGAGGTCCTATGGTTTTCATGAGATTCCCAAAGGGCTCTACAGCCCCAAAAGATTAAGAACCACTGGCAGAGAGGTTGTACTGAGGTGAGTTACGAGAGGCACTTTCCTTTTGTCGTAGTTCAGAGGCAGATGAAAACATGCTCAGAGAAACTAAAAATAATCCAAATGTGCATTACCCCATTTTTAATGTTTGTCTCCCACCGCAATGACATGTTTCTGAGATCAAACAGTTTGATATCCCCATTGTCATAGCCAGCACAAACGACACGTTCCTCTTGATTATAAGCATTGCCTGGAAATCAAGACACAGTGTTTCAGATAATAAATGCTAATTTAAGGCTGCTAAAATCATCTTATGAAACTACACATATGACATCAAATTTCAAAAATCACAATGGGCAGAATCTCATATTATCAATCCTAACAGGACATCAAGATTATTAACTTGGCATGTAATTTATATATTTTTTAAGTTCACCCTATACTAAAGGGATATGTGAAAGTGTTTATTGGATTCTAAATTGAAAGCAAATGTTCTCTCTGTATCTTCAAAGTCTACAATCCAAACATAGTAGGGTTTGGTAGAATAGATTCAGCTATGCTTCCATTGCTTTCTTTGGCAGTAACTATATTTGAATGCAAATAGAAACTACTTTAAAACTTATTTATTTTGAAAATGTTGCTCTGGTGTTATCTCGTCTTTGCAAGGAAACCTGAAATAAGTTGTAGCACACTGTGATCTTTTTTTAGTTGTGTGGATTATCACACCTGAAGTAAGTTTACGATCTGTAGTTAAATTCATCCTGCTTCGTTCCAGGAATTTTTTCTGGAGTATCTCTTGTTGAGAAGAATGTGTTAGTGAGAGGGAAGTTCCTGTAAAAGTGCTAGGCTGTCTGGGCATGTTATCCCAATGCTTTTATTCTCCAACTGCCACCGACTCTCTCTTTCCAATAACCTCCAGCCCTGCATTTCTACTGTGGGCTCCACCAAGATGATACAACAGCATCTTAAATTCAGGATGTCTGAAACAGACCTCACCATCTTCCTTTACAAACCATCACACCCTTTGTGAAACTTTTTCCAATTAATTACATCATTCACCTCAATTAAGCCTCAAAATCCAGTCACCTTAGACATAGTCCTTTCCCTTTTTCCTCATATGCAAACAAATTGACAAAGTCTATTTTTTTTAAACACAGTATCATCTTTGGAATCAATCCCCTCTGCCCATTTCTCACTGCTTCTAACCTATGTCTTTCCTGGATTATCGCATAGTTTCAGAACTCATAGTCCCCCCTGTCACTCCTCTCTCTCCCCACTACACATCACCAGCTTAATTTTCCCAAAGTTCTGATCCTATCTCAACCTTGCAAAAACCTTCAAAGGTTTACCACTACCTCCACACCATCTAAACACCTCTGGCCGTGGCCCCAAGCCATCTTTACCGCTGTTCTACCACTATAGTATTTCCTTCTACATACGTTCTTGGGTACTTTTAAAGGTATTCCTCATGCTTGAAATTTCTTTCCAATTTCAGTGGTTCAAATCCTATATAGCCCTGGTCTGAGGTCAAAATGTTCTCCCCCCATCAGTCATCTCTCCCTTAAAATTCCTTCTGCATTTATCCATGCCTCTCATGACCTTTCATCACTCCTACCCTGTACTATAATTCATGTAGATATCATGTCCTCTTTACTAAACTATAAACTTCTTGAGGCTAGAATATGAGTCTCTTTCACCTTTATGTGTTCATAGCTTTGCGCATGCATAAAAAATTGGCAAATCAATGGATTTTTTAAAAACTTAATGTTCTATATTTATGTCCCTTAGATAAATGATAAAAAAGCTTTAATGGAACCAAAGATAGTTACTTTTAAATTATTACATCAATATTTAGATGATTCTAAATACTAATCCTGAAATTTCTCCCCAAGTATACAATCTTAAGTTTATATATTATTACTCATAATATGCACACATATAGTAATTCCCATATAATAATTTATTTTTAATTGGAAATCTAAAATTTTCCTCTAATTAAATAATGGTTCAATTTTTAAAATAACAAACACTTAAAAGAGTTCACAGATATTGTTAAATCCCACTTTTAACATGTTAGCTACACAGAATTATACTAAGAACAAGGGGAAAAGAAATAGAGGTTTAAAACTAAGCATGTTTCACATCCCTTATTAATTCTGGAATGTGTAACTATTTCCTAGAAAATAAATATACTTTGTATAGAGCATAATGTAAGATTTGTTAGTTTACAATTTGCCTCTGAGGTTCTTCTTAGCTCCATTAATGGCATTTGATTCTAAACTAAGTCAATATTGTCTAGTTAAACAGAAGTTATATAATAAAAACAAAAAAATTTGAGCACTTAATAATCTAAGCACAATTCTAAGCACTTTACATGTATTAACTCATTGAATCCTCATAACAACACTATTAAGTAAATTCTATCATTATTACTTTCATTTTATAAATGAAGCGACTGAAAAAAGAGCCACTTAAGAAATTGCCCCAGGACACATAGCCAATAAGTAGCACAGTGAGGCTTCAAACCCAGGCCCTGGAGGCTGACATTAACCACCATGTCTATCTGCCTCAATAAACTGTCAGAATAATCCACAAAACGGACTATAAAAAGATTATCAGCACTTTCTTGGAAGCACTGTGCTTTTTACCACCTGATACTTCAAATCTAAGAGTTCTTCAATAATTTACCAAATGCCACAGTCCAACAGTCTCTCTTGTTTTCTCCTTGTACAGGTTCCATATTAGCAACAGGATCATCTTTTTGCCTTGGGTCCCACACCTTCACAGTTCCTGTCATTAAAAAGCGAGTTGGTAAAATTCAATAGTGAATGATGACATTCTTTTCTGCATTCTCTTCCTATGGCTTCCTTTGTACATGGTGATGAGACAGATGTTATAACATCTGAAAAATATTCACATTTTTCTGACTTCTAATTGATAAGTTGTACTTAATATCAGAGATATAACCCATATGTTAAAATTCAAAATTAATAGATATACAGAAAAGTCAACAACTGTTCCTAAGTTATCAATAGGTATGACTGACACTGCAAACACTGATGCAATTCAAATCATGCTTTATTTGCTTAAGCCAAAACTAATATATTGTTTATTCAAAATACCAGTGACATTTTAATTTTTTTCTTATTACCCATATAATCATTGTCATGTTTCTTGTACAGATGAACAAACTAATTTTTACATCTATGATTTCTTATATGGTGTTTTGAAATACTATTTCATATACAATTAAGTTTAATATCCCTGTGACAATAGAGAAGAGGGAAATATAAAGTGAAATTAACAAATTCTTTTTCTCAATTTAATTTCAACTTCTTCATTTTAATGCAATTACACGACTACTAACTAAATGGTGTCACTGCCTATGAGAAACAAAAACACACGTAATAAAATGGCTAAAAGGCAATTACTAGAGGGAGATAGGAAAGAGTGAAAAAAAATCTTTAAAAGGGATAACAAATGCAGGAAAAGGGGAGTGAGTTCACTAAATTTACTGGCAAGAACAAAATAAAACTGGTCATTAAAAAAGCTGCTTTGAGGAGAAAAAATTTCCTATATATGTGACAAGAGGTTTGTATTATTCTACAGGGTTCATACAAATTGATAAAATTCATGTTATGTTTTCAATAATTAAATAAGCAAAAAACAGACAATTCACAAAGCAAAATTAACTAGTAAACAGATAGAAGTTAATATAAGTTGGAATGGAATACCATTTTTATCTATAAAATTAGGGGGGAAAAATCAGTGCAGGTAAGGTAGACTGGAAATCAACCTCATCTGTTGTAGCTAATTAAGGTAAATAGGTACTTGGAAAATCTGACAATAAATTTTTAAAATCATAAAATACATTTATTCTGAAAGAGTTATATACATGATGATACTCATTTTTCATTGTTTTTAAGTTACTCTTCCAAAGCAAACAAAACAAGGCCAACTGAATGCTTATTAACAGGGCATGGTTAAGGACATTGTGACACACCTATAGGATGCAATGTTACATAGTCATTACAATGATCATTGTTAAAGTTATATGGAAACAGCGATGTTTACATATAATAAAACCTTAAATGAAAAAAGTAAAAGCATACAAAATCAAACTCACACTGATAACTGTTCAAAATTATATATAACAGGGGTTCCCAACCCCTGGGCCTTGGACTGGTACTGGTCTGTGGCCTGTTAGAAACTGGGCTGTACAGCAAGATATGAGCAGCAGGTAAGTAAATGAAACTTCATTTGTATTTGCGGCCACTTCCCAGCGCTAGCTTCCCAGCCTCAGCTCCACTGTATCAGGCATTAGATTCTCTTAGGAGCATTGGTCCCTGGTGCCCAAAAGGTTGGGGACCACTGGTATACAAGACTGGAAACAAAAACAAAACTACTAGTTATATTAGTGTGGTAAATTGAATATCATTTTTCCTTCTATATTCCTTTTTGTTTTCAAGATTGAAAAAAATATTTGATTTCTAAGACACAGTCACTCTTGAGTAACTATGAGAAAATTCCATCTCACTTTTCTTTTTAGATCTGTCCCATTAGTCACTGCAGAGTGGAGAAGCATCGAGGTGGTGCCCTTGGAGCTTTCTACAGGGCTCAGCGGAAGGATCACAGAACTTCAGTGTTCAACCAGCTGTCAATATGACAATTTTCACAAGTACTGATTCCACTTTTTAAAAAAAGAAAATGAAAAGCTGCCACCCACATTACAATGTCAGCTGCCTTAAAAACCTATAAAGAAATTCTAAGTCCTTCAAGGTTTATAGGAAACGACAGTTATTAGTAGTTGAACTAGCTTGAAACTAAAATAGTAAGTGCTATGCCTCTATCTCAAAATACCCAAACGGCTGAAACAGTGATATGAAATCAAACTTGCCTATCAAAAAAGTAGACTGTTAGGTTTAATGTGTTGATGTTACCAAGGAGGATTTCTACATAGAGAGGATATACCTTTGCATAGAGATTTATCTTTAAAAATTAAAATACATAAAATACCTTGACTTACCATCTCGGCTGCCAGTCACAATTTCAGGTGCTCCTTCTCCAATTCCTAGTCCACCTACACCGTCTACAGTATTTATAATTTCTTTATGGCCTTTTACAGAATACACTGGGATCTCTGGAGCTTCCAAATTCCTAAACAACAGAAGACAGCTTCTTACTTACAACTCATGTCTCGAACATTTAGTCCATCATTAAATTTAAGAATTCATACCACATTTAGATTTCTCTTTAGAAATAAGGGTTTTGCTGTGAAGATAATTTATACACACACTTCCAATTTCTTCTCTCCACTTTAGCTCTCAATGAAATGGTCATCATTCAATTCGGAATGTGAACTTCTGAGCCTACTTTATTTAGTGTTCCTCAAAGATGATATATCTAGGGCCTTTGCAAAATAATTATCAGGTGTGCTTATTAATAAATGCAGTTCATAAGCTCTTTTCCAGACATAATGAATTAGGATCTCTTGGATGGGGCCCCAAACCTGCTGACTCTTTGCTGACTGAAGTCTGATAATCACTGCTCTAAATATAGAGTACATTCAAAGTGATTCAGAATGTTTCCAAAGTAGCCTTTGGTAGTTCCATCTTGGGACCTTCTGAGGAATAAAATATAAGTAGTATTTACTTTGTACACATTTCTTCCTTTATGTTTTATTTTATCACTGAATTCCATATTGTCATCTAGTTATATATTATTCTGTGTATCATCATGTTGGTCACAAATATTATAGTTGAACTGGCTGAAGTTTGTCTAATTCTAGGTTATTTAAGAGAAGGGAATGCAGGAAAGTACCTATGTGTGCCTGAGTGTACAAGTAGAAGGCTGGGTGATGAATAGCTCAAGTTGGTTATGTTAATACATTCCTTTTCTTGCATTTCCCTCCTTACGCTTTTCTACTGGAGCTTCTAACCATGTTTCTCTTTAACAAGTCAGTTTTGAATGACTTATGCTTAAAAAAATGAATGTAGCTTTTCATGAAATGTAATCCTAATTTATTAATGAGCCAACATTAGTAAAATCTTGCTTATCAAATTTGAGATAGTTCAACCTAGTTTAGAGATGATGTTTACCTTTGTAGCATTATTGTGAAAAAATTAAGAAAATAATCAGGATTGAGGTTCTACTTAAAAAAAAACTATTTTAGTATTTTTACAGACTTTAAAACATTACTTTTTTAAAATATGAAATTATCAGACTTATCCGCTAAAATAAGTCGGTAATACCTGTTCTCTAGGAAACTCTATTAGGAAGGCAGTCAACAGTTATGTTTGTTGCATATTCTTGTGTTAAAATATGTTCATTTTAAAAAAGAACATTCAGACTGGTCTCTCTCCCAATACAATGAAAGTGTATCACACAGTATGCAAGAACTAATGCTAATAAATTCTAACAAATGCTAACTTAATTATTAAGCAGTTAAAAGTTTCATTCTGTTTTATATCATGATTCTAAGACATATATAGGTCAATGTAATTTAATTACAAAGTAGTAGATTCCAAGTGAGAATCAAGGAAGGTCACATTACAAAACATGAGGTAAGGAAGGCAGTTTCTCTCTAGAATATTACTCCTTAGACGATTAAGGGATATTCCTGAAGAGTAATTACAGGGATATTTGAATTCACTCAATTCTAATTTAAATATGAGGAAATAACTCCAGGTAAAACATGAAAATTAAAAGCATTTGGCACAACTGTGATTTTGCTCATTCAAAAACAAGTTTATCCTGATTTGCTCAAGAGATGTATTCTTAAAAAGCTGTGCTTTCATGTTAGCTAATGCATTAAATTTTTTTTTAATGAACTGGGAGTTGCACATTAAAAAATTAAAATGGGGTGGCTCCATAGTGCAGTGGTTAGCACGTCTGCTTTACATGCAGAAGGTCCTGGGTTCATGTCCCATGTGGAGCCACGGACCATACTCCAGGTGTGTTAGGCCCTGGGTGTGCAAGGCCCAGGTGCTCCAGGGTGTGCCAGGCCCCAGGTGCATGCCGAGAGCATGTGGGAGGAAATGCCCCGCCTTCAGAGATCCAGTTCTTAAGGGGTAACAGCAACATCCATAGCTCAGAGGTGGAAGTAGAGGGGAGTGGGGATTAAAGAGGGGGAAAAAATGAAAGCAAACAAAAACTCGGTATATCATTCTGTAATGCAAAATGTCTTGCTGAAATATAAACAATATCTAAATTTTCCTCATGTTATACTTGTGAATTTTTATATATTGTATCCTTCAAAGTGGAAGAGACTAGTCCTTGATATACAAACACAAGGTAATAAATGTTAGCACCAAACAGCATTTGTGGAAATAAATATTGATAACATTTTATGAAATAGCTAAAAAAAAAATTAGAATTCTCTCTTTCAGAGGAGTAACAAGACTATCAAATAAATTGCTTATCATATGCCCTAATACTAATTAAATAATCTTACCATATATGAAGGTTTCCAGCAAAATCTCCAGTAGCTAAATATCTCTGCTGTAAAGATGTTGCACCAAATGTTCCACATTTAATAGGTTTGGCCTTTTCAATCTTGATAAAAGAGAGGGGGAGAGGATACATTATTTATGTAAGCAGTTATTTATAATTCATGACATTTATGGCTCTATTATGGGACTTAAATAACACATATATTATAAAAGGCAATTAAAATGTTTTCCAATAAAAATTATCATGCTTTTCCTTTAGTCATTTTTCTATAGTTTAAAAGTATATAACTGTCAAAAAGAGTGAGTTTTAATTTTGCCTTTCCTCTCATCTCACTAATGAGACATTCAAAAGCTGAATGTCTACCATCTCCATTGGTTTGCAAATATGAAAATTTCAGCATTTAGTATGGTATTCTTAGAAATTAGAACATAATGAAGATATCGTTCTTTCTACATGGCTACAAGAACAAAAATGTTTATGTGTCTCTTACATTTTTCCCTGCAGAATCCTATAAACTGAAAATGTTTATGTCTATTTCTCTGTGAGACACTTTTAATGCATAAAGATTTGTATACATATAGGTATACCAAAGGTGTTGCTATTAGTATAGATTAGCCCATCTTTTCAGGTTCCTTTAATTTTAAAAAGGCCACTGCTCCAAGTATTGTATAATAACATTAGTAAAACAACCACATCCAATGCACTATTTAAGGCCAGTGGCTTATGGAAGTCACATGAAGAAGACCATATACCAAGGATCCTTGGAAATTATCTGATATAATACCCTCCTGTCATAAACAAAGAGATAAAAACCTAGAGCTTTACAGATTTGCCCAACTAAAGTGTTCAACACTTAACGAGTTCCTACTATACATGCAAGCCAATGAACTAGGCAGAAGAGGATACAAAGATGTTTAAGACTGGCCACACCTTCAAGGAATCATCACTTATCCATGGGAAGTCAGTTCCAAGACCCCCAATGGATGACTGAAACCCAGATAGGAACGACCCTATATATACTGCTTTTTCCTATACACACATACCTATGATAAAGTTTAATTTATAAATTAGGCACAGCAAATGATTAACAATAACTAATAATAAAATAGAACAATTATAACATTATCTTGTAATAAAAGTTATGTGAACAGCTTTGGGCCATTATTAAGTAAAATAAGGGTGGCTTGAACACAAGCACTATAGTACCAAGACAAACGATCTGATGATAACCGAGATGGCTACTCGGTAACTAAGCGGTAGGGAGTGTACACAGCGTAGATACACCAAACGAAGGGATGACTTGTGTTCGGGGCGGGATAGCATGAGATTCCATCAAGCTACTCAGAATGGTGCGCAATTTAAAACTTACGAAATGTTTATCTCTGAAATTTTTCATTTAATATTTTCAGACCACGGTTGACAGAAGGTTAATGAAACTATGGAAACTGAAACCATGGATAAGTGGGGAGGGACTACTGTATCAGTTCCTATCTGATTCTTCCTATATATACACATGCGTTATGCTACTCTCACCCACTCCCACACCTCTGTGGGTTTTCCAGTACTCTTTTACTTCCTGATGCTTCCAATTTCTCCACCGCTCTGCCCACTCTAACTCTGCCTGAAATCCCTCCTGGAGTCTGCTTTTCCCCTGCCTTGGCCCCAGGAAACTCCCAACAATCTGGAATTAGATGAGGCCCCTACTTGATGCCTGCCCCACATCACAAGCAAGTCTTACATTACCTTCCATTTACTGTCAGTCTCAACAGGGCAAAACTATTCCTCTTATTTAGTCTCTGCAATCTTTAAATTTTCAAATCCTTAACATTTATATAAGTAATACATGTTCCCTATAAAAGTTCAAACAAAAGACTAGAGGACCACAAGTGAGTCTCCCTTTGACACTCCCCAGTAGTAATCTCCATCTTTCTAGACCTTTTTCCATGCATTTACAAATGTATTTTAATACAAAGAGGATCATACATTGTCCTTACTTTTTTCACTTAACAATATATCCAGATAAATATTTTTTTCCTATGTAGAGTTCTCCAGTTTCAAGGGCATCTCTCCTTCTTATTCTCCTTTCGTTCCTGGGCCAATCTTCATCCCTATCACTAAGGCTGGCCCGTTTCATATGATTTGCCTGCCACTTTTAATGTCTGGCTGGGCATTTCCATATAGGGTACACATAGCAACTTCCAAACAAAAAAAAATAAAATTAAATTAACTTCACAAAAACAATAACTTCATGATTCAAAAGATATCATTACATGGTACAAGGCTTTGGAAACTCCCAGCTGGTTGAGTTTTTACACTGTTTGGGATCTGGAAAATCACAGTTGCAATGTAAGTAGGTAAAAAATAAAGCATTCATAATTTCCTTGGAATTGTCCAGTAAACATAGTCATTTACAGTAACATGGTTGCAGAAGACCATATTGATGAGAAGCACAGAACTGCAGAATGTTAATTTTTTTTTTTAAGTACAGGTGGTCCAAGAGAGAGCATCAGTTATTCACTGATTGATACTAACTTACTTCAGTTATTTTTCCTATCTTATAAAGAAGAGTATCTTACAATGGGGCAACTCAGAGGATCAAGATTTTGTCAATTTAACAAAGCAGACAGTTTCCAAATCACTTATGTCCTCTCTACCTTCCCCTTCCCTCAAATTAAAGTAACCTGAAATAACATATTAACAGTGATTTAGCATCCAATCACTGTTAGGACACCATTTCTATGGTTAAATTATTTCAAAGTTCCAACTTGATGCCAAAGACTCACTTCTCTTTGTCTCACACTGACCCTGGGTGTCCCCCAGTGCTAAGTCATTATCCTAAGTCATGGATAATGGCTTCCCCAGGTCTGAGAGAGAGGATGAAGACAGGCCCCTCGGGTTAAGAAGCAAGCAGGCCCTAATGGGCAAGAATATGGTTTTAGGGATTCAGGGGATTAGGAGCTGAGAGGGAAGTTGCATTATATACTGATATAACTCTCTAGGAAAATTCTTCTCAGAGAAGCCCTGGGAAGACTGGTCCACCATTTCTTCTTCTCCACCAGAAGTATCCTGCTTCCGCTATTTCCAATTCTATAACCTGAAACCTCTGATGGGGTTTCTATTCTTGTTCCTAGGCCATGGAAGAGGTGAGAGCTAACTTCTACATTTCAGTGGCTACAGTAAGCACACAGTTCTTCTAAGATTTGATTTCTGGTAATAAAAATTTGGGAAGCACAAACTTTCCTCCTTCTTTTACTCCTTTACCTAACTTTTGCCTTTAGACCTTTTAGAGAATCCCAATCCATTCTCAGGGAACACACTGATCTTCCAGTACCAACATACATTTTTTAAAAACTGATGTTTTCTCAAATTTAAGTTTTCTTCAATAATTTTTAGCTTGTCTGTTAGAAAATGTTAGCAAATGAACACTAATAAGAAAACCTGGAAATGAGGAAGAAAATTTTTATGTTATGGTTACTTGTGATAGAGTTTTCCACTGGAAAAATGCTTCACTGTGCAGAGATGAAACTGACCATTCCAGTATTTCATGGTGTTCCATAAATAGCACCATGAGGTCCAGATGTTCTGACACCTGAACACATCTGAGAACTACCTTAGAAGAAACCAAACTGAGAACCACTCTATTATATGATAAGCCTTATGCTAATTTCATGTCATTGTGCAGGTTCTAAAAGTGGGCCTTTATTGCAAATACAGTGGAATGAAATAAAATGTCTACATTTAGAGGCACAGACCCATAAGAGTGGCACCAAGGACTAGGGTATGCAAAACGTTCAAAGTGCTTTGAAATCTGGCCTTGCCTGTCTCTCTGACCTCATTTCCTGCTTCTCCCCTTCTACTACACTCCAGTCACACCTGCAGCTTTATTTTTATTCTTCAGTCACACCAAAGTCCTTTCTACCCCAGGAATTTTGCAGTGACTACCTCAGATCATGACCTTCTTCTCCCAATTCAGATTTCAGTTTGAATGTCACCTCCTCTGAGAGGCTGTCCTGCCCCTCCAATCTGAAGTGGAACCCCCAAAATCACTATCACTTGCCCCATTTAATCTTCTTTATTTCATTTATCAACACAATTATTTTATTGATTCAATTATTTATCTTTTCTCTTTCTAGAATGAGTACCACAAGAATGGAGCCTTGTCTAATTTGTTAAATACCCAGTAAGTGCTCAACATTTGTTGAATGAAAGTACACAAGAACATCTATTAATCTCTGTCCTGGTGCTGGGAAAAGAGAAACCACTGCTAGAGTTCACGTTCCCATTTCTACAGCATATTTTCATGTGACATACTGCAGTTTCTGGTATCATTTATATGCAATGAAAGCAGAATCCACATATTAAACACCTATATATCAGATACTGTTCTAGATGTTTTCTCGCCTAAACCATCCCTTCTCTTTCTAGCACACCCAATTGCAAACTAAGCATTTGGAACATCCTTTCCGGATGAGAAAACAGGTCCAGAGTACCAACAGACTTGCCTGAGGTCTCTAGAAGGCAGACTCCAAGTTCTTTCTACTAAACTAGGCTGCCTCCAGGCCTATATGTAAATCAATATAAACATTTTATTATATAGCTCCCATTCTGTAAACATCAGTCATCAGAAGTACTAAAGAAATCTTCCAAACTTGAAATGGATTGGTGAGATAAATGGTACAGGTATGAATTAAACCTACTTTCAGATTTGTGTCCTTTGGTTTTTACCTTCATTTATATCTTTACAAGATATAAATATATGGTATTTATGCTTCCTTCAAGTTCTCTTTTCTCCTATCAAAGAAATATAGAGACTTACAGATACCAGTGATGTTGTGCAAGAATCAAATTACACCCAAAATATAAAAACATATTAACATAAACTCAAACATATAAATATCTTATCTGCATTGCAGTGAGGATTTCACTTTGCTCAGAAGAACTGAGCTTTGTTGGTAAGTGGACTTTCAAAAGCAGAAGTGTTCTCCTTCATCAAACATTCATGGAAATCATAATCAAATTTGTCAAATTAAGAGAGGACACTGGAGTCAAGCTACTTTTTCTTCTAGTTCATAAAAGGGCTCCTCCCTGACCCTGTTAAATATTTTTACCTTTGCAAAAGAAAAAGGTGAAAAGAATTCAGTGGTTAAGTTTTCTTGCTAGAAAACTTAAAAAAAAACACACACACAATGATTTATCTTATGAAATTTTTTCCACAATGAAAAATAGTATAAATTAACTTTTGCTATATGATCCTTAAAATGACCATTCATGATAGTCATATTTGATGAAGCTGCTGGTTCTCTTTGTACAATAAGTTAAGATGATTAAAGAAACCCATGATCAATAATTCTGAGAGCTATTTTTGTTCTGTCTGTGGGCAGGTCTAGTACAGCTTGTCAGAATTTCCTCCTCCACATCCTAGCACTATTCAATTAACTTTAAGAGGTTTATTCAACCAAATGTTAACAAGCAGAGAATTCAGTGGCACAGGGACTAAAAAAGCAGATTACTAATTTTTAAAATGTAAACATCCTCGACTATGATTCCACTTTTCAGGCTACTCCTAGCCCTTTGTGCCAATTAGAAAAAAAGGTGCCCTTCATGGGCTGATGAAGTCTCATACCAGTAAGACTTAATGAGAAAGATGGATTTCAACTCTCATTGAACACTTGGCCACATTGTGTGTGGTACAACAAACTGCTCAACTGGACATGGAGACCCCACCCTCATTCCTTATCTATCTTTTTAGTAACAAGATAAAAAAAGCATTAATAAAGATCCATTTACTTTCTTCCTTTTTATCTTGGATGTGTTGAGGTGGTTCCACAATGACACAATCAGGTATGTTCCTTAGTATTCTAATAAATAATTCATCTAGCTCAAATGTAGTCAACCTTAGTTCTTATTAAAATCACCTGGTAGAAACTTTAAAAATACTGTACTGAGGTCCTGGCCTCACTCTAGTCTAGATGCAAGAGTCCCAGTGCATCAGAATTTCTACTGGTGGGACGAAGACATGAATATTTTGAAACACAAATACAAAAAAAAAAAAAAAAAAAAACAGCAACATACATACACATTCAGCTGACCTTGATGCACAGTAAGAGAATCACTGAGCTTGTACTTAACCTATATTTCTTTTCTTGCATCATCACAGCCAAATATAATATAAGTTCTTAAAGTGCTTTTGCATTTGTTTTATCCTCTTTAGACAGTAGGCTCTTTTGGTGAAGGACTCATCTTTCAAATACCTTTGATCCTTCTTTAACATAGTACCTTGAAATAAAATAAGTTTTCAATAAATAGTTTATGATAGAAAAAAGAAGATCCAAAGGATACAGGTGAAAATATAAAAAGTGGTTTACTCCTAGGGTTGAAGTTAAGGGTGATGTTAATTTTCTTCTTTTCCTACCTATATTTTTAAAATATTCTATCATAAACATGTTACTTTTGTTTAAAAAGCACAATTATTTTAAAATCTCACTAGAATCCTGCGGAATCTCTAGAAGAGACAAAGAACACTTTCACTTTATGGAACAAATGTATTCCTGAAATGAACACAAATGATACAGTCTTGTAAAAAGGAAGTCAAAAGTCTATAGCTGCTCTCTGGTTGACCTTTGATTGTTATTTGTTCCTAAAACTTCACATTTGTTTTTTTCTGCAGTTCTAATGTTTCCCATTTGTTCAAACCCCTGACTCCAATCAAATGATCAACCACCCAATATTTATATTTCCCAAGTTATATCCTTTTACAGAAATACATTTACTCATTCTTTTAACAAGTAATTTATTGAGTGACTGCTTCTTACATTCCACACTAAAGAAAGACACTGTCCTTACTCTCCAGGAGCTTACAATCTAATTAGAAATAAGTGGGACAGAATGATATATTTCGGGCACAGATAGTAAGCACCATAGGAATGCAATGTAAGAAAAGTTACTGTGAGTGAGGTTCAGGAAGATTTCATAAATCAAATAATCCAAATTGGACAGAAGAGCAACATGTGACTGGGGCTAAGTGGTGAAAAACCTAAGGTGGAAAAGAACAAGCCAAGTTTATTCCAAGTGCTTGACTAGATTAGACAAATTGAATAAGAAAACTGGCACTCCTATAAATTTAAAGTGGGATGGGGCCTTACATACCTTCTAATCTAAGCTTTCTTATCAAAATTATATTCATCTTTTTATTTACCACTTTAACCCCTAACTCCTCTAAGAAGATTCTCTCCTTAGGTTTTAATCCTCTGGAGCTGTCAAACTTCCCAGTAGTCTAGAACAACCATAAACATCTGAGTATGACTTATTATTTTTCCAGGCAACCCAAATCAAGGCATTTTTTTTTTAGGCGAGGCAACCCTTTGTTGACCTCAGATTGCAAAGGTCTTGTCAGTATCCAATCCCTTATTTTCTTATTTTTTTACGTCAACAGCACCTAGTCTTCCTAGGTAGTCTCCCATCCAAGTACTAACCAGGCCCGACCCTGCTTAGCTTCCGAGATCAGACAGGATTGGGCTTGTTCAGGGTAGCATGGCTGAAGACCAAGGCATTTTTAAAAAAAAACTGTAAGTAGATATAAAAATGTTAATATCACTATTCTCAAGATCTTTCACTAGTGATCTTTACAAAACTTATAAACCTGATCTTGCTACACCCTGCTTAAAAGCCCTTCAATGATGTCGTTTTTCTTAGGAAAAAAAGGCATAAATCTTTAAATGACATCTGAAGGTCCCTACTTACCACTCCTGTTCCTAAGAAGATAACCTCTCTCATCGCTGAGCTTCCACATACGCTGTTTCCTCCGGAAACTTACTCTTCTACTCCTAGTTTGGCTTGGTTTCTACTTATTCCAAATCTATTTTTACTCTCCTAGAACCAGGTTCCTGTATAGTTACAGAATTCATTTTGGTTTGTATTTATGCATCGCTGGTTTGATTATTTAACTGAGTCTCTCTCCCGCCAGAAAACGCCATGAAATAGGAGACACTGTCATTCACACTCCCAGGAACACCAACCAATTGATACTTGTCGAAAGAATAAATGTTAGTTAGGCTGTCTCTTTCAATTACACTGCAGGCATCCCGGTGCCTGCTTTGGCTCTGCTTGTATGAAAGAGCCCTTTACTAACGATGGCCTACTGACAAGACTCTCCACTTAACTGCGCACTGCCCAGAGGGCCTTGAATACAGACCCGAAATCGTCACTATCCAGATACCCCGCTCTGGACTGCAGGGTGAGTGGAGGGAGGGGCCGGCAAGGTGCAGATGAACTAGCCCGCCGAGGAGAATTCGGGACTCAGAATGCAGATGGAAAGCAATTTACGGCAGAAGTATTCCTCAATCTGCGATCAACTTCGCTACTCCCGCGCAGGTCGAGCTGGGTTTTTGGGGGCCACTGGATGAAGACTTTGCCAAAAAGGGAGGCCGACCCCTACGATCTGCACTCGCCCATAACGGCACTCCCACATCATGGAACTGGGCAGTCTCGACCCGGCACCCACCTCCCGAAGCAGCTTTAGGTCTCCGTGCTGGATCTCGTACAGCTGAATGACGCCGGTGCCCCGCGCGAAGTTGCCCATGGTCACAAATTTAGCGCTGCAGGGCACCCACTTACAGTCAAACACCGTGTAGTTGAGGCCCTTCTGGATATGAGCGATGATCTGAGGCTTCTCAAAGGCCGACATAGTCCGGCCGATTTCGTATCCGCCAAGTGCACACTCAGGCCCTGAGAACACACTAACCTGGAAACCAGTCTCCAAACACTGAGGACAGTTTGTCTCTCCCGCTTGCCGTACTCGCCCCCAGACACGCTAGCAAATTTAATTTAGTTATCTCAGATAATGCCAGATGTGCTCTGAAGTCACATCTTTTCTTCACCGATGGCATAAACTCGTTTATCGTCTCTAGTTAATGCCTTTATCACATATACAGACTAGATATTACAAAATGCTTTCACTGTGAGTAGGAGGGCCAGAAGGAGACCATAAGAATAAGGCATATTTTAGGACAGCCCTATTTCTCCTCGACAAACAAACACAAAATCAGGCTTGAGGTCCCCTGAGTGGGACTTCTTAGGGAAGGGGGCGGAGCCCTGGGGCTGGTTGGAGAACGCCGGAGCCTGCAAGCTGCGCCTGCGCGGTGCAACAGCACACGTGTTAAACCCGGAAGGGCCTGCTAGGGCCGCAGATTCCTCGGGATGGCAACCGACATGGAGTCGCAGAACGCCGGAGCCGTGGACGGCTTTATCCCGGTCACCCGTAAGGGTGGCCGGCGATCGAAAAAACGGCAGGCTGAGGAGCTCTCCGCGGCAGGGGAGGACGAGGACGCGGACCGCATGGACACGGAGGAGGCTCGGCCCGCGAAGAGGCCGGTCTTCCCGCCCCTCTCCCGGGGCGGGTTTCTGGTACCGAGGGGACCTTAGGACAGGAACAGGGCAGGAGCTAGAGGGGGATCAGAGTCATGATCTCTGGGTGATGAAGCTGCGGGGGCTCTTTTGGGGTGAAGTTCTTAGAGAAGTGACTCTGATGAATTTTAATTTGTTCACTTGAAGGAAGCTTTTTTGTGGGTCATCTGTCATTTTACAACTCCGTCCCCATTTCTTCAGACACTTCCTGAGCTGCATGTTCTTCTGTTCTAGGATGGGAAAGAAGAAACAAGGAAAATTTCAGTCCCAGCTAACAGATACACACCATTAAAAGAGAACTGGATGAAGATATTTACTCCCATTGTAGAACATTTGGGACTTCAGATACGCTTTAATTTGAAATCGAGAAATGTAGAAATCAGGGTAAGGAGAGTATCAACCCTTTACAGATATACTAGGGTTTCACCTACAGAGATGAAAATGCATGAATAGACTTTTCTTAATGGGACTTATTTTGTTAAATGGTTTTCTTCTAATTTTATATGTTCGAACTTCTCAAATGCCTTCACAGTCTGCATTTAACACATATATTAGTTGAATTCATGAGTCTGAGACGACACCAAAATACTGGCTATGTGTGCGCATATGTTTTATAATGTTCTGTGTTGAATTGAGAAAAGGCCAAGTAAAGAGGTTGTCATAAACAGAAGTATGTAAATAGTGAGCTGAAGTACTTGGCTGCAGTACAGGAACTATAAATTATTTTGAGGATAAGTATAAATTATATACATATCTGTGTGCGTGTTTGTGTCTTACTCCGTGGTGTCAGTCTAGGAGTTAGACAATTGAAGTTAATTGACTTTGGGCCTCTTCTTCTGAGTTCCAATTTTGCATCAGAATCAAAGACCAAAATTAATTATGTCTTCCTTTTTGACGATCGTTATACTGTCATCAGGACTGGTATAGACTCATCTGAGGGACCAGAACAGTGGAATAAAGCTGAAAAGCACTACTCTTAAATAGTTAGTAAAGTTTAAAATATAGAACTTAACAGTAAAACTCCTTGTCACTTTCATTCAGGTTTTTATGATTTCATGTCAAAACTTTTTGTCTCCTTATAGGTTTCTTTGCTTTATTGCTTTAAATCTTCTATCACCCCTCCACCCTCTATGCTGGAATCAGCTTAATTTTCCCAAACCACACCAATTTTATTATGATATCACGGTATATTTAGTATCTCTGAAGAATAAAAGTTTTTGATTGAACTTAACTTTCAAGTAGGAGTCTCAGTCCCAAGTTCGTCTCACCATCTCTTTGAACATTTTTACATTTATATATTTGGGTGGCTTTCCTCTCTGATGAATGCCCTCTATGCCTATATCCCTTGTCTTCCTACCTCAGTTCCATTCATTTTTCAGGGACTAGCTCAAGTTCTTTCTCCTTTTTGATCACTCCTTTCTGCAGTCATGTCTTCAGTGCCTAAATTTTTATTGTGCTCAGCTGTCATATGTATGTAGCATCATTAGTTTATATTCTTCTAACATTTGTTGATACTTCTGTAAACCAGACACATGGTGATACATTGGCATGCACTACATCATACTGGTCTTTAGAACAGCTCTGTGTGGTAGAAGACATATCCCTGTCTTATGAACGTGAGGACACAGGGTCAAAGGAGTATCTTCAAAGTTGTCAAGCTAATAAGTGAATCTGGTGCTAGTTAGGACCTCAGGATCTTCTACTCTGACCTTACTTTACAGATGAGAAAAGAAATAGGTTATCTGTGGGACTGGCCCAAGGTCACACATGTATTTGGGACTGGGATCTAGTTTTAAATGTGTCATTACACAACCCTGTATGTATGGTTTTAAATTTGTAAAATACATGGTCTCCTCAACTAGATTGTGAGTCTTTGGGAGAGCAGAAATGAAAGTTTTGGAATCAGACCTATGTTTGAATCTAACCATTTCTACCTTTTAGTACTTTAATTTCCTCAAATGTAAAACTATCATTCAACATTCAGGGTTTCATGAAGCTTAGAGCTGTAGTGTGTAAAACACCTTCGTAGTTCATGTCATTTATAGTTGTAGGTATGAACAGCGGCTATTTCTGTGATTATTGAATAAACTCTTTGAGGATGGGATCCCAGCCTAAACCATTCTTGGTAGTTAGTACTGGAGTCGATGGTCTAAGGATGGAAGTCCTTCAGACTGTGAGTGTGATTGTGCTGCGCCAGAGGAATCTTGCTGTTAACCCCAGAGTCAGTTCAGTAATGGAGTACAGTCAGTCATTTGACGGTCTTTGAGTGGAACTTTCCAGCCCTGGAACTGGAAAGTTCTATTTTGCAAATTAAACACAGTACTTGCCTCACAATATACTGGGGAAGGATGGTGGTATAGGAATTATAGTAAGATAGGCCATTTCCAGTATTCTGTTAGCATATTTTCTTTTTCATCCTCACCTATAATTTGTGCCTTTTTTAAAACAGACTTGTAAAGACACCAAGGATGTTACCGCTCTGACAAAAGCAGCTGATTTTGTGAAAGCCTTTATTCTCGGGTTTCAGGTAGAGGTGAGTGATTTTATGACATATATAATGGGGACTTGAAAAATAACGTGAATGTTTTCATGGATTTGCGCTTTTCTTTTTTTTTTTAATTTGAGTTTTCCAGTTCTATAATTTGTGAATTTTAGGTTAACACTCATTCTCAGTTATCTAAATGGAAAGGCTTCACGGCATTTATTTTTATATTGTAGGATGCACTTGCCCTCATTAGGTTGGATGACCTCTTCTTAGAGTCTTTTGAAATTACAGATGGTGAGCATATGATGGTTTTTTATTATGGAACAGTGGACTTTTGTATTGCTGACTTTGTATTCTATGTGACTCTCAGCTCTCTAATAGCATCAGTTGAGCTGTATTAATAGCAGCGTTTTAAAAAGTGTATAGTTTGTGTCTTTTAGCAGAGCAAGTTCAACTATGATTAAACTTTATGTGGAAGTAGGTGGTGCACTGGAATGGCTTGCCTCTTGAAGTCTTGCTTTTCTCATTTAGTGAAGCCACTAAAGGGAGACCACCTGTCGAGGGCAATAGGAAGAATCGCTGGCAAAGGAGGAAAAACCAAATTTACCATAGAGAATGTGACACGGACACGGATAGTTTTGGCTGATGTGTAAGTATGTGATCTTGAGAAAATTACTTTTGTAATTTATATTTGATCTTTTGCTGGTTTCATTTTGCTGGTCGTAAGGATTGTATTTTATGCATAATGTTGCCAGTATATGGTTCTGGATGAACAGATAGTTACCAACTTTAAAAGCAGATGTTAGTTGAAAAAATTTTAGAAATTATAACTTTTTTTCTTAGCAATGAGAGAAATGTTTAGAATCACTAGTAAAAGAAACTAACATCACAGTTCAAGATTTAAATAGTATCTCGGGAATCTTTTAAATCAGTAGCGGAGAACAAGGAGTAGGTGTTTTAAATACCATTGTGAAAATAAATAAATGCCATTGTGAGGCTTTTCTTTTTAAAAAATATGTAAATATATACTTATATATAAAGTTCTTTCATAAAAGGAAGGTAAGTAGTGCACATTGGGTGAATACTAGAGAGCAGTTACATGTGAACATAAATAAGATGATACAGGCTTAAAATAAGGGTATGGGAAGTCAAGCCGGGATTACCTCTCTGTGAGATTGAAGCTGCCCTGTTGCCAGGTTGGGATTACTGGCAGATGGCTCAGAGATTATATAATGCCAACAAAGTTGAGAAACGAAGCAGTTGACTGAGAGGAGGCGGGATCTGCTTGCTACTGAATCCAGAAATAATTTTATTTGAAATTGCCTCATCTTTATTCTAAACTGAGGAGCTTACCATTATTTAGAATGTAAATTTTAGACTTTTTTTATACTTTAGGGACTCTGTTACTACTACTTTGGTGGACTCTGTTACCTAAAGACAGGTGTATTATTATTTTAATTTTTTATGAATTGGGACTAGAATTGAGACTATGGAGCCAGAGGAGATGCTTTTTTGAACTGGAAATTTCAAAATTTTTGAAATGTATACAACATTTTAAAATATATTTAGCCCTAATTTGGAAATCAAAAAATGTAATTAATTTGCTAATCAAATTATAGGGAGTACATCATATTTTTATAAGTATATTTATAAGTGTTAACTTAAAATTTACTAGTTGAACTAATTTTTTTAAGAAGTTTTCTGCAGTATGATTTACGTACAACAAAATTCACCTATTTTAAGTATACAGTTAAGTGAGTTTTTGACAAAAGTTCTGTAATCCTATAATCCCACCTTACTCACACAGTTCCATTACCCCAAAAGTTTCTTGTGCATCTTTGCAACCCCATCTGTTCCCAGACAATCACTGATCTTTCTGTCACTGTGCTTTTGCCTTTACTAGAAATTCACAGTATGGCTTCTTTTAGGTGGCACATTGTTTTGAGTTTCTTCATCTTGTTGGGTGTATCAGTAATTCTTTTTTATTGCCAAGTTCCAGACCATTGTATGAATATATTGCATTTTGTTTATCCATTCACAAATTGATGGACATTAGGGTTGTTTTCCATTTAGTGCTATTATGAAGACTGTTGCTATTGAATTACATTTTATCATCTTTCGTAATTTTTTTTTTACAAATTGAATTACTTGAATTTGAAGCAATTTATTGTCTTGTAGTTTTTGTTATAAATAAGCTAATTGGAAATCCACAAGTTTAATTTGTATTAATTATGATACAGCTGTCAGATTGACTGTTATGCAACTGTAAGTGTTATTGTTGATGAGCAGCTAATAACTTCACATAATACAGTATATTGTGAGCAAGATATAAAGCTAAAAGCTGTTTGTTCCAGGTGCACACAGTACATCAGCTGAGAGTTAGTGTTGGTCTGCGTGTCCAGGGCCTGTGTTCCGTTCTAGCTACTGCCCCATTACTGTGGTTGTTTCAGTAGGAAAACTGATGCTCTGTGTAGTCTTGTGGTGTCGGTTTCCTCATTTTTCATGTTTTAAAGAATTTTATTTTTACCCAAGATAGATATGCATAGACTTTAAAAAGACAAAAATTTTTATTGCCTAGCTTCAAAACCTTCATTTCCCCACTTTCAGAGAAACTAGTTTTAACCCTCTTAGCTAATTTTTAAAAATTATTTATCTCCCCTTTTTCAAGTATCTTATTTATATATCAGCTTCTTTTTTTTCAGATTCACTGTTGACTTTCTACCATGAAAGGTGAAGATTTAGCTTTTTTTCACCCTTCCCCCTGCTTCCACTCCACACACTCCAGCGCTAGCATCACTGCCTCAGCTCCACCGCAGATCATCAGGCATTAGATTCTCACAGGAGCACCAGTCCCTGGTGCCAGAAAGTTTGGGGACCACTGACTTAGGGTGATTGGCCAGGCTCTTTCTTCAGGGAAGCCCTCATGTCAATATCTTTAGTCTTTCTTATTGAGCAGGTCAGTTCCCCAGAGAAGTATTCTCCAGGGTCTCTGCTGCCAAACTCTTGGAGCCCAATTATAGAAGGCAGCTGGAGGTCCCAGCATTCAGTGCGCAGACATTGCCCTCATTTTTAACATGGTATTCCTTCAGCTGTGTCTGGTACCCTTGGTCCAGACACTGTGTTTTTCACCTTCCCCAGTAAACTACTACTTTTTACCCCAATAATTTTGCCAGAGTTACAGAGCGGTGTTTGCCTGTTTGCACTGAATGGGGAAGAAAATTGGGGGATCATCTTGGACAGATTTTGATTATCTTGGCTTTAAGCCTCATTTTTACCCCAAATTCATAAATACCTGTGTGCATGTGGGGAGAAGGTTCTGCTTGATGTTCCTGCTGCCCGTTTCATTATCTTATTGATGGCTTACTGACATTTTGGAAGATGGGCTTAAAAAAAGCAAAATTCACTCTTGTTGATCTTATTTGAGCCATTCAGCAAAGACTGCACATTGAAAGGGTCTAGTGATCTTCAGTCAGTACTGAAGAAATTTAGGTAATTTTGGGGAAGTTTTATAGTTGAAATCCAAATTTTTAATTAAGTATAGTACCCCTTGCTTTCCTGGGTACACAAGTAATCCCAGCTCTGCCAGTACATAATCTTGGCCAGGGTTCTTGGTTTCCTGTAAACATCTTTTCTCATATGTAAAATGGCAATAATATCTGCCTGATGAAGTTCTTGTGAAGATTAAATGAGAACACATGTACAAAGCCCTAACATAAGAAAGCACTCACTGCATGGTAGCCATTATTAACCAAGAATCTTAACATCTTAGTGTTTTTCTTTTTTTTGATCTTTAGTTTATGTCTCTTCTAATAATTTTTTATTGGGCTATAATTCATACCATAAAATTCTGCATTTCATAGAGTTCTTAGCATATTTACAGAGTTGTGTAACCATCACCACCACCTTTATTTATGAATCTTTATTATGATTTTTCAGAGTTTCTGGATTACAAAACTCAGTTTAAGGAATGCTTTTTGTTGCTAACTTGTTTCACTTTTTCTCTTGCAGGAAAGTTCATATCCTTGGCTCTTTCCAAAACATCAAGATGGCAAGAACTGCCATCTGCAACCTCATCCTGGGTAATAACAGTTTCTTTGGTGTTTTCTCTGGAAAGAATAGAATAGGGAATCAGGGAACTGAAACCAGATTTGCAAGTCAGTTTAGGGTAATGTTAAAGATAGCATGTAGAAACTCTTGGGGGTTGGCAAACGTAAGCCTAATAGAAAAATGTAGGCATCTTTTTGCTTGGATTCTGTCTGTCTACTAATGAACAGAAAGGGTTTATTGGCTTATATTGCTTAAATCTTGGCTGCCTTTCCCCAATGAGGTGCACAGAAAAGCCATTCCAGAATAGCAGTAACACCATGTTTTAGGTTCAACAAAAAGGAAGCTGCTGATTAGTATCAGTCAACAAGGTCAGCAACTCGTGATAAGTGTTACCGGGGTGTAGCAGTTTGCTCAGAAAACTCTTGGGATTCTCTTGGTGCCCAAGTCTGATTGACTAGCAAATTTTTTGCAGAATATTTGGGTATGGTTTCCTTTTTAGGTCTTTTGTTGATTTTAAGATAGGTGGAAAATGTCCCTGTTCTTTTTAGAGTTTCGTAGACTGTTTTCCATGTAGCTTCTATATATATATTTCTATAGATATAGTATATTTCTATAGATAGATAAGCTTTTTCCCCCCCCCCCCTCTACAGGAAATCCTCCATCAAAGGTTTATGGCAATATTCGAGCCGTGGCTAGCAGAGCAGCAGATCGATTCTAATTTTAAATCAGAGACTTTTTATCTTGCCTTTGGACTCTAGAGAAAAAGACTTTATCTACAAGTGGTAACAAGAAACCATGTGAAAAAAACATTTAGTCACTTAAGTCTCATTCCCTTCGTCATCTCTCAGCCAGAAGTATAAAAGGAAAAGTTTGATAGTATTCACACTCAATAGCTTTTAGGACAATTTTAATGTCAAAATTTAGTAATTGTAATTTATCATTCTTTTCATTTTAAATCACATGTAGCAGATTTGCATAGTTTCTAATTCTCTCATTTGGAGAGAAACTTATCATTTAAACAGTTGTCTATGAATTTTTAAGTTTTTTGCTTTATAAATTTATAAACATTTCTTCTCTGTGGGTTGTAATTAAAGAACTGTCTCAGAAAACCTCTCCAGATTATGACCCTTAATACCAGGTGGTGTATGACTATTTCAGAATCAGGTCGAAAGCAGCAGTTTGGCTGTACTGTGTGAACTAAAAGGC
Source organism: Macroglossus sobrinus (assembly GCA_004027375.1). Taxonomy (NCBI): domain Eukaryota; kingdom Metazoa; phylum Chordata; class Mammalia; order Chiroptera; family Pteropodidae; genus Macroglossus; species Macroglossus sobrinus. The sequence goes on from PVKZ01000963.1 coordinate 334,941, forward strand.
CCAATATTTGTACCTGTTTTGCGGTTTGTAAAATTAAAGATGTATCACGAGGTTGACATGAAGAAAGTGTGTTATTTTTCATTTAAGTATGTAATGAAAGTAGACCTTTCCAATGTTGGGTATATTTCTTCTAGGTATTAAAAGTGAAATGTGGTAAAATGTTTTTACTCCTAAGAAAACTACTATGTTCTCCAAATGTAATGGATAGTTTTAACTAGTGTCTGCCTTTTTAAATATTATGATTCTGTTTATGCATTTTTTAAATGGAATGATACCACATTCGCTTGTATACCTCTAAAACCCTTGACGAAAACTTTTAACTTTACTGATGGGAGTATTAAAAAAGTATTCTATTAAGCTTCTATTTCTTTTATATCAGTTATATGTGCCACTGTCTCAAACTAGTTTGTACTTTGTATAGGATTGGAGATACATATTACAGTGGCAATCCAATAGGAAACTGCTAGGAGCATTTCCCACTCAAACATTTTTTTGTCCTTTGGCAACACAGCAACATGTAGAGTATGGCGTATGATGGTATCAAATCTCTTCGTATCTTTTTGAAAAGGGAGGATTTGTTGAGATTTTCTTATCCTAGGGTCTACACAGGCTTCAGAAGGTACTATCTACCCAGTGATTTGTGCATGAAGTTCTATCAAAATTGTGAGTACTTAGGGTGTACTTTTCTGGGGAATAGGGCCTACAGTTTTAATAGGTTTTCAAGAGCCTTGGACTGAAATGAACCATTGCCAGGTAAACGTAAATGGGGTTGATTTTTAAGGAAAGCATAATTTTGACTGGGAAAAATGGGTTTTCTGTGTTAAAGCAAAGTCATGTTTTGGTATTGTATGAAATGACTTAAAGATTTCTTATGTAGTTAGAACTCTCAGTAATATAAGAGGGTAAATATATTTTTCTAGCACTTAAAAAAATTTGGGATGCTGAACTTTTGTGCCCCTCCCTAATCAAGCAACTCTCTCCTCTCTGGGGGAGCAGTACTCCTTGGTGTTTCGAAAGGGAGACAAAATGTTAGAGGAAACTTAGCTAATTCTTGATGGAAATGATGAAGGGATAGAGGTAATAAATCTGACTATATCACAGTGATAGCTGATCTTAAAAACCTGGGTGAAATCACTTCTTAAAAGCCACCTCTAAGGCCTAGACACAATCTAATACCTCAGACCTTAGCCATGCCTATAGCATTTGTCATGCTATACTGTAATTACTATATCTGCCTCACCCTAAAGCCTCTGGTCTTTGGATACTCAGTGTCTAGCAGTTTCTGACATATAACAGTTTACATGTTTATTGGCTGGGGAATGGGCCTGAGTAGTATTTTCTTATTCAATGACTGATAAGAGACCTAGGTGTTTCTTCTTAGTCATTCCAGAAGATTTGGGCTCCAAATCCTCATGCTACCTAGAACTATAATGGTAGAGAAGGAAACTTACGTTCACTGAGCATCTGGGAAGGGACCTAATTTTACTGATTTCAGAGCCATGTTAAGACTGGGACAGCATGCTTAATGGTAGATTACTGAAAGTATACAGTGACAATGTACATAGCCATCCTACAACTTGCAAAATGCTTATATTTTGCAAATCTTACTTGGTCAAAGAAACCAGTAAATCTTTAGGTTTCAGAGAGTTGGTAATAAGGACTTACTAATAGCTTTGTTTTGGTTAGATAATAGATTTATAAACCCAAGGGAAATGAAAAGTTGAAGTGGTAACGGGTTTTAAATGTTAGCTAACGCAATGAGATTTTTGAGCATGTGGGAATTTTTGAGGATTAAAGATTATTTCAAGACACACGTGTTGGGACAGTAAGTCCTGGAAACTATCTGGAAGAATTTATATTCTTTATTTTTCACCATCTTGTCTATTAAATTGTGGTGAATAAATGAAACTTACCATTTTAACAATTTTTATAAGTGTACAGTTCAGTGGCATTAAGCATATTCATTGTTGAGCTATCACCACCACCATCCATCTCCAGAACTTTAATCTTCCCCCAACTGAAACTGTACCCATTACACACTAACATCCCATTTCCCATTCCTCCCGGCCTTGGCAACCATCATGCTACTTATAACCTGACAGCTACAGGAACTCACATAAGTAGAATCATACAGTATTTGTGTTGTAACATGCATCAAAACTGCCTTTTAAGGCTGAGGAATATTCCATTGTATGTGTATACCACATTCTGATTATCCATTCACCTGTCATAGACATTTGGGTTGCTTCTACCTTTTGGCTATTAAGTAATGATGCTTTGAACATGGGTATACAAATAGCTGTTAAGTTCCTGCTTTTTACTTTTCAGTATGTGTGCCCAAAAGTGAAATAGCTGGATCATGTGGTGTTTAATTTCTTAAGGAATCACTTTATCATTTTCCAGTGACTGATAATCCCACCAGCAATGCTCCAGGGTTCCACTTTCTCCATGTCCTTGCCAACATTTTTTCTCTTGTTAACAGCAATGCTAATGAATATGAAGTGGTGTCTCATGGATTTGACTTGAATCTCCATAATAGCTAGTGATGTTGAGTATCTTTTCATGTGCTATTGGCTATTTGTCTTTCTTCTTTGGATAAATGACTGTTCAGGTCCTTTGCCCATTTTTTACTCAGGTTGTTGTTGAGTTATAACAGTTCTTTATATATTGTGGATAGCAATCTTTTATAAATGATTTACAGATATTTTCTCCTGTTCTATGGGTTGCCATTTCACTCTGTGGAATCTTCTTTTCTACTTAATCTCATTAGAACTAGGTTTTTCAAAGACGCCCAACAGCTTGTAACTCATCTGGGCCAGGTATGCCATTTACCTCACAAGTATCTCACGTGCTTAAATTACAGTGGTAGGCATGTAGTAGTAACTCTAGTTTTTGAAAGTCTCAAAAAAGCAATTTTTCCCTTTTTTTTGAAGAGTAACAAAATACTAATATAATTTATTACACGAAGGGTTAGGAAGAATTCTAGACAACCAAGGCTACCAGTGAACAAGGGGCATAAGTCTCTACCCTTGTGGAGCTTTCATTTTATTTCAATAACTGGGAAAAAGAAATATATAAGTAAATTATATAAGAAGTTAAGCGCTATGGAAGAAAACAGATCAGGGAGACCCTGATTTACCTGTATGTTTAAAACAGGTGGCCAGGACAGTTCTTGTTGAGCCAGGACATACCTGAACAAAGACATGGAGGCATTGGCTGTGGGGGATAGTTGGTAGGGGATGAGTGCCAATGCCTACAATGGGAGCAAGCCACCAGCTCTAGGAACCACAGGGCAGCTAAGGAGGCTAGCAGCAGAGGAACTGTGTAGTAAAAGAATGATAGGGTTTTTTAAGTCATGACTTGTATTTTTACCCAGTGATAATACAGATTTGCTTTTACTTATGGCTTATAGTCAAAGATCAAACACCAATTTATCAGTTATTTAAAAATCCAAAAGAATGGAAAAAGACTAATGGCTGTGGAAATCTACCAAGGACCACTGTGAACACACTCGAGTTGCAAATATTTTATTTTCTTATTCATACAGTATGAAGTTTTCTAAAGATCCCACAACATGACATTTCATGCAGAAGAAAAACTAAACATTCAACATAAACCACCCCTCCTCCACCCACCCACCCGCACTAAAAAAAAAGAAAAGAAAACCCTCATTCCCCAGTAAGGAAATAACGTTTGCACTATTTTTCTGTAACGCCAGCCAAGATATGCACAAGCAAGAGAAATAGAAAGCATTTGCTAAAATATCTGTAACAAATACTTATGTACAAAAAATTCACAAAAGACTAGTTCCCCCTTGAAGCAGAGCACATGGCAGTTGACACTGGAACAGATCAAACCACTGGCTAGGATTATAAGCCACGTACTGATCCAGAGGAAGAAAGTTACATGTAGTGGAGATTTTCAGTTTGAACATCAACATTTCCAAAGTTTGGCAACATTATCTTTTAAAATTATGCAAATTATGTAAACAAGAGGTACATTTTAAATCGATCTACATGCAAAACTCCATGTCATGCAAGGACACCAAGCACCGAGATTTTTCTCTCACAGACAGAGCCCATGATGTGCAGCACTCAGCTGAAGGAACAGCGATGGCAGGCAGGTGTGCCCAGTTTAAGTAAGATTCATTGACCTTGATTCCACCTGCCCTTTTCCACTCATGATTACAAACCAGTTTTCAATGAAAATCTATGGAAAATCTACTGTCCCAGAAAGCTAACCAAAATGTTCTCTTCCAGCCAACAGTACCTTTGCAGAAAAGGGAAGGAACAATAGCAAGTGGTGGAACATGATACACTACTTTTATATCACACGAATTTAAATTATCATCCATTACAAATATGGGCAAATCAAGAAAACAAACCATTATGCACTCTCTCTATGCCATGTGGTAAAGAAATTTAAGAGGTATAAATTTGGATAAAATTTTGCTCTTCTGTGGCGTACAAATGAGTACGATTTCTCTCATTTTAAGTGACAATTATATGTGGGTGTTTAGATACATACATTAAATATCGCCCTTTTTTTAGATTAGCTGCAAGTCTTCTGAAACACAGAAGGTCAATGTATGGTTCAAACATAGGTTTAATGACAAATTATCCATGTAATAAATGGATATTCTATGCAGTTACATGATTACTTCAGGTACTCTTAAGTAATGTCTAACATAAATTATGATTGCCTTTCATAGCTTCTGGCTTTCATGTATAAAATCACAACTGAAACTTACATTTACTCAGGGACATTTAATAAATGTAATGGCTCCTACTTATGAAGTAACAGAATGAAGCAGCCGAAAGCTCTGTGCAGGTACTATATGAACACAAGAACAAGCTCTTGGCAGTAGCACTGAACTATACTTTCTCCTCAAGCAGAGATGTAGTAAAAGCTGCTCAACAATGAGACATAGTCCCTGGAAATATATTCATAGGTATAAATAAAGTTACAAACTCCTTTGTTACAAAAATGTAATTAAGGTAAATAATAGGACGTTAACAAATGCTTTGTCAATCTCTCAAAGGAGAAAGCACAGGAAAAGGAAAGTAGCTGGCCTAACACCCGGCTCAAATTGTACAATCTTCTACCTATATATAAAACTGTGTGAAATAAAAGTCAGGATGTTTTATGTTCTGCTTGGCACTTTTGTACTCTATCTTTTGTTTCTAATCAAGTATATTAAATTAAAGCCAACCTACTACACATATAGAAAGCTACATATATCTATATATAAATATTTACATATGTATATATAGATACTTTCTTGTTATAAAAGATGAAGAAAAATAAATTAAAAAGCCAACCCCTTCCCTTTCTTCACCACATTGATATGCTCTTTTCATGCTGCTGTCCTTCAGACTTTAAAGTGCTACACTGAGTTATTGAGAGAATAAGAGTTCAATAACACTTAGTTGGCTTCATGAGGCTCATGTTGGAAAATGTGGCTTCACAGAGAAAAATACTTCCATTTAAATACACAGAGAGCATTGCTGGACGTCTTGAGCAGATCTTCAGAGATGGAGAAGAAAGCAAAAGTGTTGGGTGGTACTCTTTAAAAAAGAGTCACACATCTACCACCATCTTTTTGTGGATATCTAGGCCACCTACAACCTGCAACAGATGGGAACAAATCAAGCTTAGCCATGCTGAAGAAACTTTTTTTACATGCTCTAAACATCTTATCAATACTGCAATTTAACAACATGATTTTAACCACTTTCAGAAGCTGTGTTGTTATTGCTGTTTGTTTTCAGCTTTCACTGCCTCTGGTGAGAATTTTCATGGCTTCTTTCTTCCAAGGTAACAGGCATTTTATTGTGTTCTAGCACAAAGACTGGCAATTTTATTCCATAAACGGACAGAGTTAAGTAAATATTTTAGGCTCTGTAAGCTACATAGAATTTCTCTTGCATTTTCTTTTTCCATTTTTTTTAAAACACTTTAAAATTGCAAAAACCTTTCTTAGCTGACAGATGTACAACAGACCATGGGCAGGATTTGGCCCACTCTGTATTCTGCTCACCCTACCTCGGTGGTCTCCTGATAAATGATAACCAGATGTTACCGTAAAAGTTTACCTCGAAAACCAAACATGGGTTTCATTTTAGTCTATTCTAGAAGGTATTAAAAAGTACCAAATGAATAAAATTTTCTGCACATTATTTTCTCATGGAATCAAATACATAGAGTTGTTATAGACATCTCAGTGAATACTGACATGTAAATCTAAAAGTTTAACTGCCTGTATTGTTATTTGGGGGATAATCAGTATAACCTATATAAAGAAAGTGCCTAAGTACCAAGCTTGATGAATTTTCACAGAGTAAACACCCAAGTAACAGCACCCTAACCACTACCAAGACTCTCCCTCCTCCTGCCCCACCGTGCAGACAGAGGAAGCCACTATCATGACTAACATTGTGCGTTAGTTTGGTCTATTTTTATTCATTTTATAAATAAAATCTCTTCTATGTTTGGCTTGTTTCACTCAACGTTCTGTTTCTGAGATTAATCTATGTTGTGTATAGCTGAATCTGTATTACTTTTAAATTCAAAGTTATTGCTTAAAAGAATTTTATTAGAAAAATAAAGTTTAAATAGCCAATTGGTTCTACAATTTCTGTTATGAAAATAGCAGTTTGCTGCCCTGCACTTATTCTTTCTCCTTTTACCTGGAGGCAGGCAATCACTTAGAATTTTTAACTCATTTTCATTATTTAGCTTCAGGTCTTCAAATAACATTCCTACATTGCCTTTTCTGGGATTTAAAGTTATAGACATTACCTAATGACTTGTTAGCACAAAAAATGAAGGTTTAGCTCTTTCTTAGACACCCATCTACTCCATATACTTCCCATTCTTCAGCCCTCCAACAGTTGCATCTTGATTTTGATTAGAGAGAAACTCAGCTTTGTAATTATGATACTATAAAATATTATTTACAGCAGAACTGAATAATAAACTATGATTACTTTTGTTTTGCTACAATAATCATCTGATCTTTTCCTTTGCTGGGTGTTCTATGCATTTATCATTAATTTAACCCCAAACTTCTTTTCTAAATACATTCAATTTATTATGTAATTCTATCAATTGTATTGTCTTTAAATCACTCCTCGAGATTTCCAAGCTATTCCAATCTAGGCCTGTCATCTCTGGATCTCCCTTCACCATTTCCTGGAGATTTCCTCCTCTCTGATGTTGGACCCTCTGCTTCCTGAATCCCACATTATCTTTTTTGATTTATAACATTACTGCAATGGAAGCACATCTTCCAGTAGTTTCCCAAAAGGAAACCCCTTGCATACCTGACATTGTCTTTATTCTTCCATTTCGTTTTGAGTTTGTAGAGAATTCTAGTTCGGAAATAACTGTCCCTCAGAATTGTAAAGGCAATGCTCCACTGTCTTTTAGTTTCCACTCTGCTACTGAGAAATTCACTGGTACTATGATTCTTGCGTCTTCGTGTGAAGTCCCTCCCCCACCCTGTACCCTAGCTCTTTGGAAGTTTATAGAACCATCACTGTTTGAAAATTTCATGACAATGTGCCTAGGTCCAGATTATTTTTATATACTATGCTGGGTACTTAGTAAGTCCTTTCAGTCAGGAAACTCATTACTTTTGGTTATCTTTGATTCATTTTGATTTCCTTCTATTTTCTTTCTGACACACCTAGCATCAGGTGTGTTAGATCTCCTAAAATGGATCTCTAAAATTATATCCCTGAGGATAATGATAACAGATTTTTGTTTTACTTTCTGAGTTTTTACTGGCTTACAAAACCTGTTTTTCCAAGCTGATTTTTTGGGGCTTGGTTTCATCTTTATATTCCATATAAGAGGTTTTCCTCTAATGCCTGGTGATCTTAAGCTCTCTGATTCTGTGGAAGAGGCACTGGACCCTCCATGTACATGGTGGAAGTACTGACTGT